>JAFJYI010000387.1:0-489918 GCA_019022655.1 Acacia acuminata
TTATACGAGAGTCCGCTGGATATTGGACCCAACTTGACTAAGGTTCGGGAAGGGAACCAGGATCTAAGGAGAAGACGTAGAAGAAGTCGGAAAGCAGGCACCGATGGATGGAGTCGTGAAGAGGCAACGGCCGAGACAAGAGCCATAAGAAATTTAACGCAGCATTCTTTTCCTGCATGGATCTAACAAAGTTGTTTCAACCATTTGGTGTCTAAGGGTTCGTATATTGGTTCGGTCAATAAGTCAATGGGAAAGATGGGAGACTTCCGGTAGACAGGCACCGCCAATATGTTTGATTAACCGGGTTAGGTTCATTCCTACAAGTCTAGTTAAAGGCTTGATTGAGAGTTGTATAATTACTATTAATTATACAAGTTCTCAGATATTGCTTGTATCATATGAATATTCCTTCGGGAAATTTTAATATATCGCTTATGCTCGGGTATTTTATATCGAGTTACTCATTGTCCAAATGTAAGCACATGCTCTTCGTTTTCGCATTACTGCGAGTGGGGTAGCATCTCAAACTTTGTTGATTTTTCTAAAACTTTAAGTGTCAACCGGCACAATTTGAAGTATGGAATTTGGGGTGTTATAGTTAGTTTGACTTATGAGGAAAATAATAACTCAACAATTTAAACAATGACTATGCAATTAAATGATGATTAAACATGCTTATATGTTAGTATTTTAACAAATTAATATTTTAAATCTATTAATTGAAAAATATTCAACCTTTCTTAGAGAAAAAATTATATATTTAATCTTTACAAACCGTAAAAAACCGTAAAACGATACTCTTGAAGATTAAATATTTTTCAATTAATAGGATTTAAAATTTTAATTTATTAAAATACTAACATATACAAGGCTTGGCCGCATTTAATTGCACAATCATCGTTTAAAATGCTGGAGTCATTATTTTTCGTTAAGTTAGACTAATGATGTTAATATTAAAGGACCAAACGTGCATTTTACAAACTTAAGGGACTAAAATGATACCAAAGGCAAACATAAGGACCAAACGTGAGCATTTTAGCCTTTTTTTTAGTGTAAAAAATTTTAGGAAAGAGGTTGGATTCACCTACGATCCAAGGACAAGGCTTAAAATCTCCTTCCTCCTGTGTGATACCGATGTTTGGGCCCAGGGTGCCGTCAATGCCAAGCCAGGCATTAACTTAGACACTAAGAGTTAGGATGCTTTCCCGCCTTGACCAACTCCAGGATCGAATTTCTCTCCCTTTGGTGAGAGTGTCAAATTTCTTTGCCCAAGCACGGTCCCATTATCTTTTCTATCATATCATGTCTTATTCTTTAAATGTTAAAACAAGTTTTTGAAAGTTCAACCAGTACGTTATATCTTTATCAACAACACACTAGCCCAGGTATATATTTTAAAATTAATTTGTTTGTATAGGTATTTAAATTGAATTTGATTGCAATTAACACCGAAATTATTACCCAATCGTTTGGAAATTATGCCACTAGGGAAAGTCATTGTTCTCCGTTAAGTTATCACTTCATTCGCATGTTTACAGTGATAACCGGTCCTCTGGATATATCTTATAGATGATATCTAATGTCACGATCGGTCATCTACGCGGGAGCGAAGATTGAGGTAAGACCAGTATGACTTTGATGACGTATGTAGATACGAATCAAAGTCATGGGTACTTGTAAAGAGTACAAGGTCGCCGGACCGACCCACTATGAGAAACTGCATGGATTTAGTCATAAGCTTATCTCATGTATAACCGCGCCAGCGATCTGACATACATGACCTCGGACCATCATGGATTCCTACGTGATGGTCAGTGACCTTTGACCTAGTCAAAAGTCACCTTTGAGGAGTGATGATAAAGGTGGGATCGGGATCGTTGGTTTCATCTTGACATGAGGAATGTGCATGGTCAAGATGGAATTTGTCCCTCACATTTGTGCGGAGATATCGGGCCCCTCCAATGAGTGAGTCACAGAAATGTACGGCCCGTCTTGTGATGGAAGGAGTTTCCATTTCATTAGACTACTCGAGAATCAAGAAAGTAGTGGTCAAGAAACAGGAGTTGACATTAACCATGCCTCGTCCTTGACCAAATTATCGCGTGACAAAAGCGGACGTTGACATGGTTGTACGATAGGTTGTATCGTGTCATCGATCCCATGTGAATTGGGTAGTCGCAATGTCTTGCTAGAGGCCGCTTGCGACTTGTGGGGCGACAAGTGTTTGGCCCTTGCCACTTCATGGGCTGTAGTCGTCACACAAGAATAACTCAACACGACGTTAAATGTGTCGATTCATTGAATCTTAGATACGTCTAAGGTTTAATGAATACTGAATTTAATCTAGATATATATATATATATATATATATGTGTATGTGTGTGTGTGTGTATATATGTATATGTATATATATTAAATTGAAATTAATATATGTTAATATTATTAATAGAGATTATAATATTAATATATATAATATTTGTTTTGTATTTAATTTATTTGATAAATTAAATATCTAAAACAAATTGAGATATCAGATCTCATTCAATTTTAGAATAAAGATCTCGTATATCATTTAATATTAATGAGATATGGTATCTCAAATTTAAATTAAATAGATAGATATTATTTCTGATTTAATTCATAGAGATAAATTAAATCGAGAAGGCTTTTGACTTGGATTAAATAAATGGATTTGATTAGATCTATTAGATGGATTTAATTAATACATTTATTTTAACTAAATTCCAAATTCAATTTCAAATGGCTTTTAATGCGGATTACATACGTTACATCGCATTTGATTGATGTAATTAATGTATTTTAACGTATTTGAAATTTGAATTTCAAAATTAATGAGGATTAATTTTATATAATATGAACGGGTTTGGAAAACGCGGGACATTTTGTCGAGCGCGATTCGAAAGCCGCAGAAAACCCTAGAGTGGAAAATCAAAGACACGCACAGTGTGGCGCTAGCACCATCGTGTGTTGAGTTGACTGTGGATACTGGTGGAGGAAGACGATCCTACGAGTTGTCTTCTGGCGATCGAGGAGGTAGCCCACCCGTTCAACGAAGAACAAGCCGCAAAGCATTCTCCTAAGGTACTTCGGATTCCTAGCCTTGTTTAACGCACACGAGTGATCCTCGGGCCAGGGATTAATAAGTTTTTTTAATCGGCTACGTTATGCGGATTCCAACACAATCTCGGTTACTATCTTCCCTTTCTTTGAAAAATTGAACATACTTTGAAGGTTCATTTCAAACAAATTTATGTGTATTTTTATTGTCTTTTGAAATGGTGGCCACAACTTTTTATGAGAATCCTGAACAATCCAGATAATGGGATATGGAGCACCTGCATTAGGATATTCAATCCTTCTTTTGCATTGTTCTTTCCAAATTTATTAATAAAAAGAAACCATTATATTATTTGAAAACCAAGTTAAAATTAAGACAAATCTCCCAGAACTATATGTCAGATCTAAATGATCTCCTAACCTTGAAATTTCACAATATATCTCTCTTGACTTCTATATTTATGTACATAACTTGTATGTTATTAGTTTTGTTCATTATTTATCTACAGATAGTTTAAAATTTGAGGAGGTTACGTGCATACAGGAAAACAAAGTTTATCTGACTTGCCTAATGAATGTGATTTGAAAGGAATTTCTCATGGTTGATGCCTTATAACATACAAAAGTTATATGTTGTACCATTATATTCATCTTTATTTCTTTATGAAGGAAAAATATGATAAGAAACTTGTATGTGGGCGGACCCCCGTTCGGATCAGTCAAAAGCTCCAATGCTCCATTACTAAACATAATATTGCTCGCGTAGTTATTAGACTACTAGAGCCTAATTAGGATTGGCACAACATATCACTAGAATAAGACATATGGTAGGAGAGAAGAGAGATTCTTGAGGCGATAGCTATATGGCATGGTTAAGGTTCAACCAAGAGAGACACATCCTATTTATAAAGGTCTAGGAAGACCACTAATTAGAAAGTTATGTGCATTCCTACATACCCTTTAAGTAATAATCAGAAAATTAATTCTTGATTGATTTTCGATATACAATTACTTCTTTTTCAATTAACAAATCCATAATCACTGATTTGTTACTTATTTAATAAAGCTACTTGTTTTCTTAATCAAATAGTCAGCCCCTATCAAGTATGGCCCGGACCTCTAAGTTCAACATCTCCCACTTGCATTTGATGGGCCTCCTATTGTGTGTCTATTACTCTTTCTTGTTTCAAACTTGACAACTATCAGACAACGTGCGCAAAACATCTTAAAATTTGGTACTTGTGCATACTAGAAATCCTCATACCATCAGGATCCAAGGACACCCTTTATATATATATATATATATATATATATATGTAAGCTATTTATTTGTTGCCTCAAATGCCCCGCATTCTCCCATACACATCACTTGTGACATTTCTAATCCCTTTCGAGGCTAATATGTTGATTAACTCAAATTGCCTTCCATGCACATAGTATCAAGCACTTACAACTATACATAGAACTAGTAAGGGGTGACCACACACGAGCACATCTCATGTATCTAGGAGTAAATCTTCCCTTTTTTGACTAAACATTAGTCCATCTTAATTTGGTCGCTTTCCTAGTTTTCACTGCCCGAACGAATAATGCGATCATGGAGCTTTAACTAAAGTAGTTGTCACCAAACCAAGTTTTCATGATGCCGCCCAAGTCTTAAGGGTATACTCGTAACACTCAAATTTTTAACAATTATAATAACATAAAAATTGCAATGATTTTTATGAATAGTTACCGAAATTCAAAATAACCAAATTTTGGAAGTGTTATCACCGTATTTGTACTCGGGACAAGTGCAAGGGTAACTTATTACAATAACATAAATCCAAAACTTAAATAAATATATTTTATTCCGTAGCATAAAAAATTAAAATAAAATAAAAACTAGCTAGAATTAATTGAATGTTCTTCCTCACTTCTCACCTGCTATCCTCAACCTTTGGAACTTGTTTCATTGAAAATCGCTCCCTAAAGGATCATCACAGCCACATAAACACAAATACCAAAGCAAAGATGGTAATCCTAATCAAAACAAAGATAATATAGTGAAAATAAAATATTTACATATAAATAGCATTCATATATAACCAAAAGAAAATGTCAATTTTATTTATTCTTTATTAAAAGTTTAATTAGTATTAAGAGAACCATGATAGACCCGGAAACCGGAAACACCTGGATCCACCCCGTAACCAGGAAACCCCGCTACGATCAAATAATCAAATTGGCCATAAAACATCTCTTCCTAGTGTACACCCTCTTCCCAAAGTTGCTAATAGTGTCCTCGAGAAATCCCGAGACACCACTTTGTGAAGAACTGTAGATAATATCTCTGTCACATCAGTATAATATATTGGATGCATAAAGTCTAAGGGTTGTGTTCATCACTATGTGAGGTATCATCTCAAAGCCTATTCTCCACCCGTTAAATTATTTCGCACACGCATAATAAAATTCTTAGACTATTTCCAGTATGTGTAATCAAATATATATAATAATAAGATTCCATAACTCCTACAGGAGAGCATGGATCAGTTATAGTTCGATAAACTAGTTAGGAGAAGCAAGAAACAGTTATGAACAGTGTTCTGATTGGTGAGAAAGAAGAAGAAGTAAAAGTTCTGGCTCAACGGTTCTTTTAGGAAACTTTAAACAACTTTCTTTCCCACTTTAGTAACTATAATATATTAAATGCATTCTTGCTTAATTTGAAATCGCCAGAAGAATAATGATAATGAAACGCCAAAGGAAATTTACATCTACATTAACAACTATATTGATTAATTAGAAATATAGATTCAAATCTGACCTCGTTTCTTATACAGCTTCAATGAAGCCGGAGGTTATCGCAATTATTAAGTAATTAGTGTGTAGCAAGTTCATACCATTAGATTAACTGTTCAAGAATCAAAGAGACCTAGATCACACACCCATCACGTAAAAAAGTATAATAGACGAAATCAATAGCCTCTCTTGAGTCGTAGCATTCATGGGAACCACCGATACAAGCAAAAGATGCAAGTATGACAGGTGTATCAAAATCAATTAAGAACAAATATAGCAGTAGACAAATAGTTAATTCAAAAGCTCAAAATAAGAGATTAAGACAAGCCGTAAAATCATTGATTATGTATATGTTTATGGGAAATTCCTACGATCTACTCATTAAAATACATTAATGGTTTTTAGGATTACTTGGTCTCCGCTTTTGCTAATCTCCTTGAAGAATAATTTGATCTGAGAATAAGAATAGAGAAGTAGTAGAGGAGAAGAGGAGTATTTAGCGATAAAGCTGAGTTAGGAAACCATACCTGGTTTTATAATTTAAAATTAGGTTTGGTCCTATAGGTTGGGCTCTTTAACTATTGCCAACTCATTAATAGGTTAGATAACAATACTAATATTATTAAAGTTCTAAATTTTATTATTACTATATTATTGCTATTATTATTATTATTATTATTATCATCATCATCATCTAGGGTATTACAACATCATGGAAGGATTTTTTCTTTTTTTTCTAGGATCTTTCATCTACAACCCATGTTGTAGCCTAACTCTCAAGCACATGCAAAGAATTGAATGCTACAAAGTGAACGGTTTGTGGTGTACATCAATTTCTTTTATTATTATTATAATAATTTGGGGATTACATTCTACCTCCTTAAAATAAGTTTCGTCCTCAAAACTTAAATTTTTTTTTGGGTCATTACATTCTACCCTCCTTAAAATAAGTTTCGCCCTCGAAACTTAATTGCGTACAAACAAACTAGAGCCGCCCATGGCAAGATCTACTGCAGTCTAACAAGCGACAAACCAACATCTTGTATTTAAAATAAGAACTCCATCATTCTTCATTATTCAAAATAATTCACCAAATAAATTCTAATTACCTCTCCAACATCTCCTTCTAAATAAAATTCACAAGTCAATAATAATCACATAGCGAGTCACAAAATAATTTCCAACAAACAATTATTAGAACTTCAAAGAAAATAAATCATTTTAAAAGACAAGAAAATAACCCCTTCACTACCTATTTCTCACGTTTATTTTATTATTTTTTTGTACTTATTTATTTATTTAACTCGGGATCTTAGATCCCTTAAAAGTTAGTATCAAAAACGAACCCAAATTAAACCTAAGACTCGATACCATTAGATTAACTGCTCAAGAATCAAAGAGACCTAGATCACACACCCATCACGTAAAAGTATAATAGGACGAAATCAATAGCCTCTCTTGAGTCGTAGCATTCATGGAACCACCGATACAAGCAAAAGATGCAAGTATGACAGGTGTATCAAAATCAATTAAGAACAAATATAGCTGTAGACAAATAGATAATTCAAAAGCTTAAAATAAGAGATTAAGACAAACCCCGAAATCGTTGATTATGTATATGTTCATGGGAAATTCCTATGATCTACTCATTAAAATACATTAATGGTTTAGGATTACTGGTCTCCATTTTTACTAATCTCCTTGAAGAATAATTTGATGCGAGTAAGAGTAGAGGAAGTAGTAAATGAGAAGAGGAGTATTTTAGCTGCTAGCTAAGGTTGATGACTAGACTTCGCTTATAATTTAAAATTAGAGTTTAGTTATAGGTTGGTCTCTTTAACTATTGCTAACTTATTAATAGGTTAGATAATAATACCAATATTATTAAAGTTCTAAATTTTATTATTACTATGTTATTGTTATTATTATTATTATCTAAGGTATTATAGCATCGCGGAAGGATTTTTCCTTCGTGGACTCTTGTAGTGAATCGGGATCTTTCATCTACAACCCGCATGTTGTAGTCTAACTCTCAAGCACATGCAATATGAATTGAATGCTACAGGAAAGGTTTGTGGTGTACATCACTTTTGTCCTTTCAACTTACAGACATTAGTTCCAAAATGTAGTAAACATTCGAATGCATGTATAGCCACACTCATTTTGTACTATTGTACAGAGGATCCAATTTACATGCATCAAATGAAGGACATGGTTCATTCATTTGTAATAACTTGGAGGAAGTGATTGCTTTAACTTATCAGCCACCTCTGTGTCAAACACACAAAGCGTGCACAGTGAATCCAAAATAGGATTCAGAAAAATACCATCTATGGTCCTTCAAGTTTGCCTCATTTTGATTTTAGTCTCTCAAGTTTCAAACTATAGGTTTATATTGAGTTATAGGAACTAATGTTTTAAACAAAATAAAACTTGAGGGACCAAAACCTATAATTTGGAACTTTAATGACCAAAATTAAAATGAGAACAAACTTGAGTGGCCAAAAATCATGTTAACCCTTCAAAAAATAAATGGAAAACACTGTTTTTATGGTTCATAGTAGACGAACTCTTAATCTTTATATATATGCATGGCAATTATGGGCAACCAAAATAATATACCACTCATATTTTACGAAATAACAACAGCTCCCAAATTCCCTCGTTCCTCTTTTTGGTCATTCTCTACAAATTAACTCTTCCACAGTTTTCTATTCATTTTACAAGAAGGCAAAAAAAAAACCCATTGATTCAAAAAATATAATAAATAAATACTATATGTCATTGACCATGCAATATCAACAAGTGAAATGTCCACTTCAATAACTATTTCTGTTCTTTTAAAATTACCTGTAAGGTTGGTAATGGTTCCTAATATCCATCTAAACAAGTGATCATTAGTTTTCTTTCTTTCCTTTTCTTTTCTTGTTTTTTTGTTCTTAATAAACCAGATGATGGACCTACTCTAAAAACATTCTCCATAAACCTAAATGATTATAGTTGTAATTATTGAAGGCTAAGATTAACTATATTACAGAGGATGGAAAAGCAGAGAACAAAAAGTCAGGAGCTCCACTAAAACCAGAACAAACTATACAAAATGCAATTAACTGTAAACATAATACTTACCAACATATGACTGAACTGCTGCATCAAGACTTTAAATTTCATTCTGCATGCAAATTTCAGTTGCAAGGTGAGGAAGATAGAGATGCATTGGACTTTTGTATTAAAAAATGGAGAGAGATAGAGATCCATTGCATAAGAGGAGCAGAGGTTCCATTTCAACTTTTTTTCTGAGAATATGAGAATTAAATCATCAACATTGTGAGATGCCATGGACTAAGTACTCAGCTCCAATTCCATTCCCACTGGAACATCTAAACAGGTAGTTTGATCAAAGAATGAAATATTTTCATAGTTGGATGGAGTTGTTATTGCTCCTACTCAGCCCTTGCCACCTTGGCAGCCTTGTTAATTGACTCATCATCAACCCACCGCATGTGCATAAATTGGATGGACTCCACATTCTTTGATCAAGAGTTTGTGTTTGGTCCTCTCGCCATTGTCGTCATCATAAGTAAAAACAGAGAATTCAAAGGAGACCTTTGGGACGTTCTCACCTTTTCCTAATTTTGTTTGAACTCTTTCTGTAATGCATTGGCTGTAGCGCGGGTCATACCACAGGAAAACATGGTCAGAGTACAATTCTGTGTTGTAAATAGCACATGCGCTTGATCCTTTAAGCTTTTCACCATCTTCAAAGTAGCATAAGCATTTCAAGAAAGAGGAACATATTTTGTTTGAGGTTTCGGGAAGAACAACGCCAAAAACAAAACCCAATAATACATCAGCAAATGGTGAAAGCTGCGTAGCTAGGAAGCCTCTGTTGCTTGTTTAAATTCAAACCACTTTGGAACTCTACTACTTGGATAGCAAAAAAAACTTGCTTTGAAATTGTTATGAACTGCTCGCTTCGGGAGAGGTAAGCATTGTCCATTATATTGCAAAGCGAATGCTCATCCAATTTCAAACAATTCACAAAGGAAAAGCAATATGACAAATTGCCTTGCTGCTGTGGTGCAGATGTAGTTATAGTGAATACAGTCTCCAGTGATGTGCAGTTAGTTGCATCTAAATGCCTAACTGATGGTGGAAGTTCTGGTATAGATCGAAGACTCCTGCAACTCCTCAAGCAAATTGTTTTGAGCAATAGGAGATTTTTAAAGCTAGCAGGTAAGCTATCAATACTACTTCCATTCATATTCAAACAACTTAATGAGGAATAAGTGCCAAAAATATGTGGGCTTTGATTCATTTGTCTGATATCAGAAAAATAAGCTCTTCAAAAGATCTCAGGCAACGTGACTCATTTATGGGAAGAATCTCACTGAGACCGCCAATTGATGAGTATAGTAATTCAAATTTTGAAGCTCCTAAATCCAACTCTGATATTTCCCCTGCTGACAATGAGAATACCTTGACATTAAAGCATAAACCAACATCAAAGTCTCTACGAGCTCTGAAATTACACTCACTATGAACAGTCTTTGAACCTTTAGTGAAAGCTAGATTCAAAGCAGCAATCATGGAAAAAGATAAGATATGTGGACTGACGTTACAAGAACTTCCACAAGCACAAATATCCTCCCATTTAATTTCCTGTGCCTTAGAGAAATCAAGCAACTGCATTGACTGTTTTGATCTGCCAAGGATTATTCTCTTACAATGCGCATAATCCTGAAGCAACTAAAAAAGAGAGATTATATGGGGAAAATTTTAGAATTTGCGTAAAAGACAACGAACTAAAGGTACAAATATCTACTTCCACCAAAGAATGCTCAACAAGTTTCTCAAGATAAAAACTTAATGCTAAAGATTTGAAAGGGTATCCATCCCACTCTAGGCTCTTTAATTCATTAGTGAATGACTCAAAACTTGTTGGATGGTTAACATTACAGGATCTCACACACCAGGGAGAGTAGAACTTGGCAACTCTAAGATTGGTCATATTTTTAAAAGTGTCAACATTCAACTACATGTTTAAAGAGAGAAGCATATAACGCTATGCCTTTAACAGCATCAGTTCCGTGAAAATATGACCATCAAACTAGCTGCAATTTGTACAAAAATCATTTGCTAAGAGACAATAAGTCATCATTCTCTTACCTTATTGTTCGTCAATATGGCATGAACTCCTTCAACTTTAAGCGCTTGCTTGTTTTTGCTTGTTACAATGATTCTACTACCAGGTCCCCAACAAATTCCCCGTAACTAGATGATGTACTTGTTCAGGAGTACCGACATCATCAAGCACTACGAGAACTTTTCTTCGACTAATAAGCCCTTTGTGAACAAAAGTGGAATTTTCCTCTTGCAGTTCAGAAATAAGTTTCTTTTTTTTAAATATTTCAGGCTATGATTTTGTAATTTTCTCTCACATTGTCTAAAAAGCAAGAGCCTTCATAGTTGGAAGAGAATTTGTCATATGCAACTTGTGCAATGGTTGTTTTACCTATGCCACTCATGCCCCAAATTCCAAGGATTTGAACTTCTTTTGACTCCATTTCCAAAATGATCTAATACGATCAATATGTTGATCAATTCCAACAAGGCCTTTTGGTTCACTGGGATAGACATTATTCAATCTTGACAAAACATCTTTGACGATTTCATCGATGAGCTCAGAGTCATTACTAAACCAAAGAAGGAAAAAAAGAATGTCTCAGGCCAAGAAGGGAATAAATTGACTGATAAACAAGCGTTACACTTTTATGCTTTTATTTAATTCAATGACTCTTAATCCAAACTGTTTGTTGGACTTAATAGTGAATAATTTAGATAAAAATTTTCATCAATAAATGATATCACATTTTCAATCTTCATTCCTGATATTAATGATACTTCATTTTGCATCGTAGCATTAAATTTTGATGTAACCTCCCGCAAAATTTAACGTGCTTTTGGACATAATAATTGGTATAGAACTACTCGAGCTTAATGTAATATCTACCTGTGCAAGGAATGGAACTTGTGGGATACATTATGAAACTGGTAGAAATTAATGTTTAACAAACATTCTATTTTTCAAAAGGCTTACTCGTAATGGTTTGCAACAGAACCAGCTAGCGCACCAGCATCCTTCAAGGCTGATCTCCAATTTTGAAGCTTCAACTCCCCTCCTTGACTCCGATTCATGTTTTATGCATTTCTATAAGCGCCTTCCTGATTCCGTACATGTGAGGGATCTATGTAGTAAGAAAACAGGCAAAACAATTTGTTTGTTCACTTTCATGCACTTAATTATTTCTGCAAGCTCATCCAAGCACCACCTTGAAGAGGCATAGTTTTCTGAGAATATGACGATCCGAAATTTGCGATTCTTGAATTGCTCTGCGGAGCGAGGATGATATTTCTTCTCCTCTGTTCAGATTCTCATCTACATAGACTATAATTTTCTCCCGGCGTAGTTCCTTTACTAGATGGCTCAGAATACCGCGTCTTGTGTCCTTGCCACTGAAACTGATGAACACATCGTGTTTTATTTGAGAATCATCCAGAGGAAGAAGAAGCGGCCACCATAGTTGTGGAGGAAAGAAATTCAAAACTGGAAAAATGGGTTCCAGAAACAACGACAAAATTAAACCATTTGCAGAAGTAAACAGAGAAAGAAAATAAAGTAATAGATAGATTTCAAGATTTGAACCATGGAAGAAGGTTGGTTGGATTATAACAGTGAGTTTGCTCCTGCAGTCCCTGTAAAGCATGGAGTCAACTGTAGTCACATCCAGCAAGTGTTCTATTTTATTTCAGCGGGAATCAAAAGACAGAAAAAAAACAAGAAAAAACAAAAAGGTGTTGGGTAGGGGTTTTTAAGTTATCGGTGCCAACCTTGAGCACGCTCGTTTTTTAAATTAAGGACCGTTTGGTAGAAAGAAGATTAAGAAGGAAAGGAAAGATCTAATCTTCCTATGAAATTTGGGTGTTTGGTAGAAGAAGGTCGGTCGGTATGTGAGTATTTATCTTCCCTTATTTGAGGAAGATCTTTCCATCCGGAAAATGGAGGAAAGTTGCAATCTTTCAGGAAGTGTTTTTTCAGAGATTCTGTGAAATTCAAATTTGGAGGAAGTTCGAGCGGAAAGTTGGCTTGTGATTTTTTCCGCGGTTGACTTAACAAGAATATTTTTTTAAAAAATATTTTTCTTTTTATTTTTATTTTTTTTTTGAATTAATTTCTTTTGAGGGTAAAATAGACATTTCTAATTCTTTACCAACTACTATAACTTCCATTTCTTACACACCAAATAACTCAAACCATCTTCTCTCATCTTTCAAATCCTCCTTTCCTTCCTTAAAATTCCTTTCCCTCCCCGCTAGTCGTTTGCCTGCAAGCGAGGTCGTAGGGTTTATTTGATTTGAGGGGAGGGAAGGGAAGTGAAAAAATAGGATATTACTAAATTGCCATTAATGAAAAGAATATTCATTTTTGTTGAGAGTATATTTTGGAATATTGAAAAAATTTCCATGAGCAATTTAGTAAAGTAGAGACAAAAAATCTTCCCTTCTCTCAAACCAAACATACCCTAAAGGAACTATATAATAAAGGAAAAGACCATGGATTTGTCAAATTGATGACATAATAAAGGAACTAACCATTAAATTTCATCTTGTACTCTATGATGACACTTGTCATGCTAGGAAATTTTTGTAACTAGATAACAAGGGAAATATATACATACAAGATAAGGAAGGATGACCAAAGACTTCATGGAGAAACCCTTAATTTCGTGTAAGAGAAGGAATAAGGGAGAAATAAAAATATTTCATGCAATATCTATAAGTTATTATACAAAGGAAAAACAAGGAGGTGTAAAGGAGCCAAGCCATCTTATTTTAAGGCCATATTTTCGGCCAACAAAGTAAGAAAGGAGGAGAATGAAATTCACAAGAGGAGGACATGAAGACTAAAACTTTACCACATATTCAAGTAAATTAAGGAGTAATTAAAATCCAAGTTTCGGCCGAGATAAAGAAGGGGAAGGAAGATTGAAAGACAAGCCATAATAAAGTCATGCAAGAGAGGGGGTAATTTTGGAAAATTACCAAGGGGAATTCTTTGGTAATTCTTCATCAATTGTAAAGACACTTCTATTCATCTTATCATGGTAAATTTCGTTCAAGCTCCAACAGAACATCAAGTCGCCAAAACTAGGAAGAAGAAGGAAGAAGAAAGGGAACAACAAGGAACCAAGATGAGTTATTATGATCTAAGTTCCCATTTCTCTTCAATTGTTATGTAATTTCATATATTGAAAAGCCAAGGTGAATGGTATTTTTCTAATGGAGGCCGAAAGCTAGGAAGGGTCAAGGAGAAGGAAAAACTTCAACAAGCTAAGTGCAAAGTTAAGCTAAGTAAGTGATTCATATAATTTCTTGCACTTGTTTGTGTTATTGATTTTGGATTAATCTTCTCATGTTTCTTGTAGATTTGAAGATTATAAACTTGAAAAGGAGGTTTTGGCCAAAGACTTATAATATGGATTAAAAAAGGTGTATTAGGCCTAAAAATGAAGTTAGAGGCAAATAAGAGCATAAAATCATAAAATTAGTAAAAATAGAATTGCGTGTTCTCACAGAGAGTTTTTTCTCTTTTCTCTCTCTTCTCCTTTGTGAGAGACTGTATGGTTCCCTTGTGAACCTTTCTGGAAAGTGTTAAGATGGAGGGAGGTTTGGGTAGCAGTAGCAATGGTAGGATACAAAAGCAAGTGTCCTTGGACTTGGGTAGGAGACCCGACAACCTTGGGGGTCTCTGGTAGGCAAAATTCTTACCCAGAAAAATCTTCATATTCCAACAATTATATCAGTGATAAAGAAAGCTTGGCAACTGAGTGAAGAAGTGGAAGTTCATGATCTTGACCGGAATCAGCTGGTCTTTCTTTTCCGGTTTCACAAGCACACGATGATTATGTAAGGATTCTTAAAGGAAGACCGTGGTCCATTCAAGACTATTTGTTAAATCTCCAACCTTGGGATGATCTTATGGTTCTCAAAAGATGTGGAATTTAAGTATGAACCCTTTTGGCTTCAATTCCATGGACTCCCGCGGCCTTTGAGGGTTCGAATGCTAAAACTCTTGGTGATGCGGTCGGTGAAGCTGTGATGTATGAGACTCCTCTGGTCGATGGAAAGATGACTCGGAGTTGTATTAGAGTCCAAACTCTGCTCTGTATAGATACTCCTCTAACGGTGGGGTTCTGGGTTCCGAGGGAAGGCAAGGAAGCTATCTGGGCATCAGTTCGATACGAACGGCTTCAAAAATTCTGTTACAGGTGTGGTCGAATAGGCCACGAGGAATGGAGTTGTAAGGATATAAGCCTGGTGGACAGCGACGGTGACGAGTTTAACTTTGGCGGCTAGTTAAGCACGCCCGGCTTCAGAACTTTCGATGATATTTGCAGACCTGCAAAGTTGGGTGGCTGGAGTCGATGCTTAAGGTTTCTAAGCAACCTTCACATAATTTCCGTCGGAAAACTCCATCGTCCGGCGAGACTTTTCAGGCCAATCGTCTTACCTCTGGTGAGGTCCCAGGCTGTGTGAGCGGTGATAACGGGCAAAAGATTGCAACCGCTCCTCCTAGGTTACGTCACAGTCAGTGGCACAGGTGGATTCTGAGTCTCAGCTAAAAGGTTATGCTGCGATGGTAACAGGTGAAGGCAAGGCTGATGCACACGAGAAGGAAGACGAAGACGCTAGCTGTAGGCATGGTGATAGTCTGAATTTATGGTGGCCCTCCTGTGTGATGACGTCGGCTCCTTTTGACCAACTTAGAAAAGATGGTGTGTGCGCGCCACTTATCTCCTGCAATGACCATGTGGGCTCGGGTTTCACTGGGGAGGGGACTCAAGACAATTTTTGGGCTCAAAGATAGTGATGGCCCAAGCTCCATTTCCCCACTCACAGCTTCAGCTAGTCCATTTTCTGATGGGCCTGTTCCAGTGATCTCACTCCCTTCTCCTAAGCCCCATCTACCTTTTGTTGACTCATCAATTTCAGGGAGCTTTAGCCAGGATTTTGTTTATCAAAGGTGAAGGTTGGAATCCTAATGGGCTTACGAATTCAAGCAATACTCCCCTCTTCCATTGTGAGTTCGACGCTGCCTCTTAATATGACTACTCCTGGGCATCTCTCCTCCACTATGAACCCGATGACGTCTCCAAATTTGAATGTATCTGGCCAGGCATGTATCCAGGCCGTGGAATCTGGAGGTATGATTTCCTCTTGCCCTGATACATCTACATCCATCCCTTTAATTTCTGGAAATGGGAGACCTCAATTCTCCTAGTGATTCTCAGCCATACGGAGTTGAGTTCCCAAGCGATGATGAGCTCAAAACTAATGCAATAATCCCTTTTAGTGGTTTATCTCCTATATCTGCCGTATCTGCGGGACTAAAAGGAATTCATCCCAAGAGGCCCCTTGAAAAATGAATTTGCACCTATTGAACGACACAAGTGTAGGAAATTGAATTTTGATTCCTTGGAGGAGCCGGCTGTTGGAAGCTTAGCAGGTGGGAGAGTGCAAAAAAAAGTTCACAAGAGAAATGTCTGATCAATTAAAAAGTATCTTCGCAAGAAAGGAAACGAGGTGGACTTGGGCATATCTAGTGGAACTCCTTCTCCTATAGAGATCAATTTTCCTAACAGTTGGCTGGTTGCTGGTAATAACATGGATGTGGCTAATGACTCTTTTACTCTGCATAACGCTGGTGGTTGGATGGGACCAGCCACCGGTTCACCATGAATATATTAGTCTAGAACTGCATTTAGCTCCTACATTTTGATGATCACAATTTTCGAGTCATTGAATTAAGAAAGTTGTGTTTGAAATAGGATCAAATTTGACTTGATAAATTGTTTAAGCATCTTAGAGAAGCATGCTCGACGAAGCATATAGACATGCTCGAGCAACATTAATGTAAATCATTTTCAAAAGCAAAGAAAGAACCTTGCTCGAGCAAAGTTTGATAGCTTGCTCAAGCACTAGCGATGGGCATGCTCGGAGCATCATCGATCATTTTCCTCTTTCAAAGTATTTCAAAGAGCCTTGCCAGAGCATGATAAAATCATGCTCAAGCACTATGCTCGAGCAGAAATTCCCTTGCTCGAGCATCGCGGACGAGATCATTTTCCGCGTGATCAAGAGAAGCTTGCTCGAGCAAGCTTGGAATGTTGCTTGAGCGAGTCATCCCTGTTCTTAAGATCTCCAACTCCAGAAATCATAAATCTTGCCATATCATTCTATTACTCTGTTTATTACACATTGCTATTACCAAATGCTACTAACAAGTTTGCTTGTGAATTTCAAATTGTTTAAACATGGATTAACAACGGATTTGAATAAAGCAAGTCGTGTGTCGGAAGCATTAAATGCAAACTACCTAAGCCGGTGATAATCTCTTTAAAACCAATATTGATCAAGTAAAGCTACCACCGATATTCCGATTGCACATTAAATGATATTTCTCAACGGGCAAAACAAAAGGAATGAAGAGTATGTCACCTCTTCGTAATTTCCACCAAGAATATTCAAATGGCGAAACTCTTGACGAAAGCTTCATCGCCAGTCTAATGGACACATTCAAGTCTCTCAACGGCTATTCCATAAAGCTTAATCTTGAGTTATTAATTGCAACATCTATAAATAGCCGAAGCATTGAATTCCCCAACTACCGAAACGCTGTGCATTCAATTCTAATTTATCGTAAATCATTGTTTCAACTGTTTCATTAATATCTTCGGATATTCTCTTGTACCCGTTGTTCATCTATAATCTACTCGTGAGGAGTTATTAAATACTTATTCATTTCACTTAGAGATTAAATCTTAAGGTTGAGGAACCTTAAGTGTGGGTTATCAATTACAACTTGTAAGGGGGAGCGAGTCCGAGTAAAGGGATCATCCTTTGTTTGCGAGTGTGTAATTGTTCGGTGAGTTTGAAAAGTCGGTGAAATCCCAATGTGTGCTTGGGGATTGGATGTAGGTCCAAGAGTTAGACCGAAATCCAGGTATAAATCGTTTTGTGTCTCTTCTCATTCTCTATCTCTGTTTAATTGTATTTGTGCTAAAAAATTTTAAGATCACCTATTCACCCCCTTAGGTGATATTCTATCTTACCGTCAAGGCCTTGGGGTTGCCTTGACAAATGTAAATCAAGGAAGAATGCTTCCGGAAAAAAATCCCACTTAGTCTTCTTAATGGAGACTAAGCAAAAAGCAAGAGTGGTGCGGAAGATTAGACGGCGATGTGGTTTTAATGAAGAATGATTGGTTGATCCTGTGGGAAGAAGTGGAGGCCTAGCATTATGGTGGTCTGATGACATCTTGGTTAATATTCTTTATTTCTCCCCTAATGTTATTCATACTAAAGTTGCCTCTGATGCTTTCTCTACTCCTTGTTATATCATTCTCATTTATGGCCCACCCGATGAAATAGAGAGGCGGTTGTGTTGGCAAGAAGTTCGGAGGATCAGTTTGAATATTAATGATTCCTGGCTGTGCTTTGGAGACTTTAATGATATTTTAGCTCATCATGAGAAGGAGGGTGGTAGTCTTAGAGCTTGGAGGAAGATTCTTAATTTTAAATGCTTCGTATTTGATCGTGAACTTGAGGATTTGGGTTTTAATGGATCTTGCTTCACTTGGTGTAATAATCAAGAAAATCCTGGGATACTATTCGAGAGCGTATCGATAGGGCTTTTGGCAATTTTCTTTAAGGAGCAATTTCCAAATCTTCGGGATTTCAATGTGGATCAGGTGGGGTCTAATCATCATCTTATTTTCATTCGAAGCTAGGCCAAGAGCCATCGGACTTCTTAGGTCTTGATTTGAATCCATTTGAATGATCTCATGGAGGTTTTTGGAAGTAATCAAAGGTTGTTGGCATGCGTCATCTTGTGACCAGGCGGTTCTTGAGGCTTTTATTGGTAACTTGATGCATTGTAGGAAGGAGTTAATTAAATGGAGCAAAAGGAATTTCCCAACAATGCCGCTTATTGACCAATTAAAGTCCCGGTTGGCTAATCTTACCCAAGGTGATCTCGAATCCAAGTAATTCTCGGGCTATATTGAATGTTAAAGGGGGCAATTGAGAGAGATTTTGACTCGTAAGAACAAGTATTGGTGGCAACATTCTCGTATCAAGTGGTTGGAAGCTCTGGGAAAGAAATTCTCAAGTTTCTTTCATCTTTCAACTATCAAGAAGAGGTGAGGAACCGTATATCATGTATTAAAGATGACTTCGCAACGGTGGATGGAAAAAGATGCTATTTCTAAGAACATTGCTAGCTATTTTCAGGATCTTTTTGCTACCTGGTTCTCATTCTATGGATCTTGTAGTAAGCTATATTGACCTTAAAGTCTCTGAGAAATGAACCAAAGACTCTGCTACTCCGTTTCAAGGGAGGAGATTAAATCTACGCCTTTGGTCTTGGGAGTACAAAGGCACCTGACTCGATGGCTTCTCTCGGTAAATTTTATCATTCTGCATGGTCTAAAAATGCCTATTACGATTTGGTTTTAGTACGATTGGGTGTATCTTGTTATGAAATGTGTTCGTTTTGTTAGCTTAAATATACGTTTATACGAGTGAAAATGTGAAATCATTTATTCCCGGTATAGAGGCATTCGCCATGAAGACCCCCTTTCCCCATATTTATTCATCATTGTCTCTAAGGTGCTTTCTCTTATGGTTAGTAAGAGCCTTAATGACAATAGGCTTAAAGGAATTAAATTGAGTAACGGGTGTCCAGTTTTACTCATAGTTTTTTTTTCTTGATGATGCCCTATTGTATATGCATGTTAGTCATAGTAATTGCAATTATTTGGCTAGCCTTCTAGATTTGTATTGCGCATCTTTGGCCAAGTTATTAATCTCGATAAATCTAGTATTTTTTCTCCTCTAACACTCCAATTGTAGTGAGAAGTATGGTGGGCGGCTGTTGGGTATCCCCGAACTGGAGGATACTAGTCAATACCTTGGAATTTCGAGCATTTGGAAAACCAAGCATCGGGCATTGGCTTATATCAGAGAACACATAATGAGCAAAATTTAAGAATGGGAGTCCACTACTATCGTCATTTGTCAGAAGTTATGATCAAAGGCATTATCCAATTGATTCCAATGCACCCGGACGAACCTGCCGAGGTTTCCCCTTAAGACATGTAAGGAGATAAATAGCCTTATAGCTAATTTATGGTGGGATGGCAATGCCTTTGGAGGCAAGACCCATTTAGAAAGCTCGGGGTATATGACTAGTAGTAAAAGCCGGGCACGGGTTTTCGGGATCTTTCCATTATGAATGAGCTCTCTTGGCTAAAACGAGGTGGAGGCTCTTGATGAGGCCTAATGATCTATGGGCAAGGGTACTTAAAAGCGTATATTTCCCTAAAGTAGGCTTTATTGGTGCAAAAAAGGTCATAAGGCCTCATAGTATTGGTCTAGCATCTTGGATGGTTGAGACTTTCTCAAGAAGGACCTCAGATGGGATATTGGTGATGGTACCACAATAAGTATTTGGGATGATCCATGGGTCCCTAAGGTTAATTTTCCGGTGAAACCTAGTAACACGATTGATCCAATCATCTCAGAAGGCAAAGTCTGTGATCTTATAAGTAATGAGCAGTGGAATCTTTCACCGGTTAATCAATACTTGCCCTCTGAAGTTAAAGAGGCGATATATGAAATCCATATCCCCACCAATGGATTGGAAGACAAGTTGGTTTGGACCAAAGTGCAAGAATGGAGCGTATACGGTAAAAAGGCGGGATACCATTGTGGCAAGGACTAGAATTCTACCATAGTTAATAGAGCGGGATCATCGATTGTCATTCATTCCACTGGAACACGATCCGGAAGATTAAAGTAACCCCCATGTTCAACGGTTATCCAGCGCCTTTTAAGTAATGCAATTGCTACCAATTCCGCTTTGTATCGGCGAAAAAGGTCCTCGACAACGATGTCGGTGTGTGTAGAAGTCGAGGAGAATATTGAGCATGTATTCTTCCACGCCCCCTGGACTCGTTGTGTCTGGTTTGGGTGTTCACTAAGCGTTAGAGTTGATGCTTCCGGATATCTAACTTTAATGCTTAAGGATCTCAACGCCGTGTATGCCTCTCGATTAGAAAATAGGATCTTTTTTGATCTGTTTGGTTCTATGGTTTATTTGGAAAGCTAGAAATGCATTGATTTTTGACCATAAGCCGTAACCCGAGTAATGTTATTGAATTGGCTAGGATTAGTAACTTTGAGTTTGGGCTAATTATAAGACGGGGATCGGGGGATCCATTCTTGTTGGCCGCGGATAGTCTTGGCATTAAATGGTCTCCCCTACCTTTGATAGCCTCAAAATTAATTGTGATGGAGCCTTTCACCTTATGGAGACAAATGCCGCTATAGAGGTGGTATGCCGCGATCATGTGGGCTTTTTCGGGGGGTTTTGTGGATAAAGTTAAATCCATTTTTGCTTTTATGATCGAAGCCTTAGCTAAAAAGGGCCCTACTTCTAGTGACCTTGGGCATGATAAAGTAGTTTTTGAATGCGATTGCCTCCCTTTGATATCTTGTGTTGAGGCAAAGTCACCAGATTTGTATGATTGGAGGTGTTGAAGTATTATCCAGGATGTTATTGGTCTTCTATCTTCTAAGGTTGGGTTCTCCATATCTTTCTCCCCGAGGGGGCGTAACTGTGTCATGGGATCTTCTAGAGTTCGATGCTTATAGGGGCGTGCTTTTATAGGGGTGGGTCTCGCACCAACACCGCTTGTTATCTCTTCCTAACCCTGGAGGCTGAATCGCCTACGGCCGGAGCTGATAATCCTTCGCATTCCAATTCTTCCTTTGATGGTGGCTGATTTGTTTGTTTCTAGTCTTTCTTGTTGTTTCCTTTTTTTTATGTTTCTTTCTATTGTATCTCGCTTGTTTATGTTGTATTTGTCTTTGGATTTGTATTGCTCCTTTCCTTGTTCTTTGTTATGTTTTTCTCTAGATTGCTGCTTTTGCTTTTCTCCTTTATAACCGTCCCTTATGTGGGTTTCTATTAATAGATTTTCTTTGTTGACAAAAAAAAAAAAGTAAAAATAGAATTTGGAGATATTTGGGATACACTTTCGGTCAGAACCAAAACATAAGGGAGTCCTAATTACATCACTAACATATGTAATATGAGTAAATGGTTGTAATACAATTTTCAAATTGGGGTTTATGAGGTTCGTCCCATATTCGACATTAAAATGCTTTAAAACCAAACAAAATCCTGGAAGAAGGACACCGAAAATTTACGAATGACCTCTCGCTTATAAAATACAGCCAAGCATAAGTAACCCTACAATAAACAGGGAAGCATAAAAAATCCATGACTTGTGACATAAAAAAGACAAAGTGGTTAAGATAACATACTACACAGAGAAAAAGCACCTTTGAATCTGAAAGGAGCACATTGAACGTCATGGGGCGATGGATGTTGGTATAGGGAATATCCCTGAAGTTGGACACGACCTTCACTGTGATCTGCTAGTTGTTTGTTTGTCCATCCAGCGCTAGAAAAGAAAGAACATTACATGTGGTCATTGTATCCAATATGGTAAACGATAAAAAGGAGATTATAGGGTTCAGTTTTGCATCTGAACGTGAAAATGTCAACCTCTCTTCTTTAAATAGCCGTAGTTAGCCAAAGCAAGTCTCGTAAATGATGAAAAAAACGTTTACTGCTAATAATGATACCGTTGCAGATTAGTAAAACCAATGCTTCATTAAGGCTGATAAATAATGACAACAGTGAGCATGCTTCTGTATGGGGAATACACACAGTTCGTGGGAAATATAGGCACTATAAATGCGATGGTTCAAGTGAGGAACGAAATATCCAATGGTTTTCTAATGCCATTTGAAAGAATAAGGCTAAACAGTTAATAATAGCTGATAAGTTTAGACATGGAATATTACCGCTTATTTCCACGTCAGATCTAGTAATATTGTATGATGTTTACCAGTTGGACATACAGATGGACCAATAACTGATGGTCTATGAGGTTGTAAGATTGTAGTATATATATTGTTCCTGCAATAATGTGATTACAGAAGTTATATGCGACGTGGATTTTCTAGAAACAAACGTGTTAATGAAGATGAAGAAAGATTATAAAGTAACCTTACATTTTATCTTGAAGTTCCAAAATTAGTGATTTTGAAAGAATACCAAATTCATACAACATGAAGATATATTGTGTGTATATTATGATTTTAATATAGTCCAGATAGTATATTATATTAAATGATGTAATTGGAATTTTGTATTTAATGGTTGAAAAGAAACAAAATATGTAAGTAGGACTAGTACTTCCCATACATATTTTTGTTATTGTCATTTTCTGTTACGCTGTATAATTTTAATATATAGCAGCAAAACCCTGTAAAGTTAATGAGCATGTTGGTATAGGGAATATCCCAGAAGTTGGACACGACCTTCACTGGAATATGCCAGTTGTTTCTTTGTCCATCAAGTGCTAGAAAATAAAGAACATTACACGTGGTCATTGTATCCAATTGGGTTCGAGTTTTGGTCAACCTCTCTTCTTTAAATAGCCATAGTTAGCCAAAACAAGTCTCGTAAATGATATCAAACATATACTACTAATAATGATACCGTTGCTGATTAGTAAGACCAACAGTGAGCATGCTTCTGCATGGGGAATACACACAGTTCTTGGAAAATATAGCCACTATAAATGCCATGGTTCAAGTGAGGGACGAAATACCCAATGGTTTTCAAATGCCGTTTGAAAGAATGAGGCTACACAGTTACTATTAGCAGATAAGTGTAGACGTGGAATATTCCCGGGTATTCCCACGTCAGATCCAGCAATATTGTATGATGTTTACTAGTTGGACATACAGATGGACAAATAACTGAAGGTCTATGAGGTTGTAAGATTATAGTATATATATTGTTCCTACAATATTGTCATTTTGTAGTTAATGGTTGAGAAGAAACAAAATATGTAAGTAGGACTAGTACTTCCCATACATGTTTTTCTTATTGTCATTTTCAGTTAGTTTGTTTAATTTTCATATATATATATATATATAGAGAGAGAGAGAGAGAGAGAGAGAGCAGTAAAACCCTGAAAAATTACACAAGGGAGGTAATGAGCGTTAATGTGCGTGAGTAAAGTCAATTGCAGGGAGTTATGATTTTGTTGATACTAATTCCCAAGAGTCTTATAATTGTTAATGTGGACTATTAAACTTAGTCTTATCTGGATATAATTATTAACGGAAAAAAAATCTTGAACTTCTTTATATCATAAGTCCAACAAAAACATAAGATTATTCTGATGACACTTAATTTAAAATGAAGTATTCATTTCATACAATAAAACATGCATGATTGTTTTGTGTTAATAAGATGATAAAAGAATTAAGACACCGCAATGGTAATTTTAATTAACACACAGTGAGAACAAAAATAGTATCCTGATATTATATGAAATGAGTATATTGATTAAATTAGTGGACACGTTGTATTGTGTAATAACGTCTTCATTTGTAACAGAAAGAAATGTAAGTTTTTTGTACAGTTATGAAAAAACATAACAAAAATAAAACATGGATTAATAACTGATGAAAGGGTAAATAATTGATTCAACTGCATAAAACGGACATAACAATACACGTTGCAGGTACTAAAATTGACAAAAAATGTGGAAGAGCATTACAGAGAGGAATTATAACAACAACTCTTTAAAACAGCCAAAAAGCTGTAAAAACGAAAAAACCAATACTAACATCCAGAATGATGAAATGATGTTAAGGAGAGACTTCAAAGACATGGTTGGACCATCCAAGAATTTCATTGTCAAGAGTCAAATGAGCAGCAGAGACGGTTGACAACAAAACATGATCCTGGAATAAGGACTTGAGCAAGTCTGCGTATGATGTCTCGCCTACGCAATACAGCCAAGCATAAGTAACCCTACAATAGAAAGGGAAGCATAGAAAATTCATGAGTTCTGAAATGAAGAACAAATATTTACAAAAATAAAAAAATTAACACAGAAAATACACCTTTGAATCACAAAGAACAACGTTGAACGTAAAAGGACGATGCATCTTGGTGTATGGAATATCCCAGAACACATACACGACTTTCACAGTAATAGACCAGTTGTTTGTTTGTCCATCGAGCAAAACGAAAGACAATACATTACAACTGCTCATTGTAACCAATATGGAAAATGATGACAATAAGATTTTAGGGGTTGAGTTTTACAACTGAAGGTTAAAGGTTTGAACCATTCTGGATTAAATAGGCACAGTTTGCCAAAGATCATTGTGAGTGCAGTTTGTAATACCCAAAAATTTTATATTTCTTAAATACAATATTTTGATAGATAAAGCCTATTTAAAATAGGTGAATATGTGGTCTCAAATAATTATAGTTTATCAATTATAATTTTAGGCAAGTTTCCCTTGAAATAAAATTAAACAAAAGTCAAAATATAAGACTAAAATTTGGGATTAAACTTGTTTAAATAAAAACATTAATAACTATAATTAGCTAATAAACCAATAATAAAATAGCATATGTTAAATCAAAGTTCAAATAAGCTTCCCATGGAGTCAGTGTAAATGGCGCCATCTACATGAAGGAATTTGAGTGGGATTTATTATATTGCCATCAGGATTTATTTCTAATGAACAATAAAGCATTGGCTATTTAAAACACCCTAAAAGAGCTAAAAGAGGAAGCATGTCGGTACACACAAAAAGCATAAAGCATGGGTTGAAAAGTCAAATGATTGAACTCTCCAATTAAAGCATTAAATCATTGTATATTTAATAAAAACACACTAAATGGCTAATTGGCTCATGCATGTCGACCAAAACTTGTAAGGCTGGGATTTTGTTTCAAAAAGTGGTTTTTAATCCAAGAGCTAGGGTGAAGGTTGATCACAATTAATTTCCATGTGTGTCCCTCAATTTTTCCTATAAATAGACCCCAACCTCTTCATATTTTTCTCACCAATTCACAAAGAAATCTGATTCTAAGAGTAAGAGAGTGAGTGAGAGCCTTGAAGGAAGGAGGAGCAAGTTCTTGGTAAGTTCTAGCTTTAAGTTCTTTAAGTTTTAGTTCTTAAATTCTTAGATAGAAGTAAGCTTAGATCTTAAATATGCTAGGATGATTTTATTTACATGTTTTTATAGTCAAAATTAGCTTTATTTCAAAAAATTGATGAAGAAGAAGTTATGGCAAAATTTCTGGAAGAAAATCATCAAAGTAATGAAGTTCTGGCGAAATTTCATCGGTTTCGGAATTTCTGGAGTCAGTGATGAAAATACTAGAATTTCATATTGAAAATATGGTCACAAAATTCTGGGAAAATTCATGGTTAAAATAGACATATAGGGATTTTTAAATATGTCAATAAAATGTCAAAATGATTTTTGTACAGTGAGATAAAAATCCTCAAAGTCAGGCTACGAATTTCTGAAAAAATTCTGGGCAGAGACTCCAAACTTTAAACCTGGGAATGATACGTAGAATCTGGGAAAAGGTGATTATTTTTACTTAAAAATAGACATCCTGAGGATTCCATGGAATTTTACGGATCCTCGTTTCGATTTTCTAGAATTAGTTATGATTTTTCAAAGTTAGACAGAAATCTGCCAAATTGGCACCAACGTTGTTCTACGAATTTTGAGGAAATAAGGTGAAAAATAAATACAGCAAGGGTAAAAAGGTCATTAGGGACTAGGATATCTTCTAGGATATTATTTGTAAATTAATAAATGCGATATTACCATTATAGGATAAACGTGATCACCATCCGACTAACGACGTGCAAAATCGCCGACGAAGGTACGGACACGTCTTGTAACACTAACTCTGATGCTTATTGTATACTTGTATGTGATAGATATGTTCATAGACTGTGACTCTATTTTTAAAAAAGAATTGATCATACACATACAGCTTTATACGGGTTATGGTCATGATAACGCCGTTAAGTTTTCCTAGCGCTGAGGACACGGATGTACAGTGGGCGGTGAATAGTACGAGACTAGAGATAATGAACATATGCGGTGGCTGTGTACCGTTATCTGTTATGAGTTTTTATATTGTTTATTGCTGTAATGTCACGAATATCTGTCATACATATCATGTACATAAGCATGAGGTTAACGTTACCCGAGGTTCAATGGGCATTGAACCTCGGCTCTTACCATAGCTTCGGGGGTCGGAGTAAACGGGATCGAAGACAAGGGTAAGCAGCAGATGTAGGAACCGGCTGGAGAAAGTCCTATTGACATGTACTTTATGTCACATCCCAATTTCGGAAGCGATTTTTTTTTTTTAAAACGGTATCATGATCAGAGTAGAGCACCGGAAGTAAAAATAGTATTTCAAAAGATATGTATCTCGATAACATCAATCGTATGTTTTGCTACTAATAGCGGTACAATAGTTCAAATGGTTCTAAATTCAAAATACATTTCAAAAGGGGCCCGACCAGTCCGTCCTAAACCCGCTCGCTTACCCTTGTCTCCGCTCCGTTCACTCCGAACGGAAGCTATGGTAAGAGCGAGGTTCAAAGTACATTGAACCCCAGGTAACGGTTAACCTCATGTTCAAGTACAATTATGTATGACAGATATTCATGATACCACAGTAAAATTCACATATACCAAGTAATAACACACCATATACACCCGCATATGAATGTTATTACAAGCCCCGCACTATTCACGGTGCCACGATGTACGGTCGTGTCCTCGCGCTAGGAAAACTTAACGGCGTTATCATGACTATAACCCGTATAAAGCTGTATGTGCACAGTCAATAACTTTTGAAAACAGAATCTCAGTTCAAAAACACATCTCATCACATATAGGTATACAATGAACATCGAGTTAGTGTTAAAGACGCGTCCGTACCTTCGTCGGCGTTTGTCGGTACGCGTTTGACGTCCGAACCGTGATCGCGTTGATCCTATAATGGTAATACCGTATTTATTAATTTGTAAGTAATATCCTAAGAGATATTTTGGCCCCTAATGACCATTTTGCCCTTACAACTTTTATTTTTCACTTTATTCCCTCAAAATTCGTACAACAACGCTGGTATAAATCTGGGCAGCATTTTGTCTAACTTTGAAAAATCATAATTAATTCTACAAAAATCGAAACGAGGATCCGTAAAATTTCTTGGAATCCTTAGGATGTCTATTTTCAAGTAAAAATAGTTACCTTTGCCCATATTTCAAGAATCACTCCCAGGTTTTAAGTTTTGAACCTCTGTCCAGAATTTTTCAGAATTTCGTAGCCTAACTTTGAGGAATTTTAACTCTCTGTACAAAAATCATTTTGACATGTTCTTGAAATTTTTAAAAATCCCTATATATCTATTTTAACCATGAATTTTCTCAGAATTTGGTGATCATTATTTCAATATGAAATCCTGGCGTTTTCATGGCTGACTTCAGAATTTCCGAAACCGATGAAATTTCGCGTAACTTCGTTACTTTGATGAATTTCTTCCGGAAATTTTGCCATAACCTCTACTTCATCAATTTTTTGAGATAAAGGCAATTTTAACTATGAAAAAACCTAAATAAAATTATCCTAGCATATTTAAGATCTAAGCTACTTCTAAGAATTTAAGAACTACAACTTAAAGAACTTAAAGCTAGAACTAGAAAACTTACCAAGAACTTGCTCCTTCTTTCTCCAAGGCTCTCACTCACACTTTCTCTCTTAGAAATCAGATTTCCTTGCTCTGATTTTGGTGTGAAGAATATGAAGGGCCAAGGGCCCCTATTTATAGGAAAACTCTATGGCTCTTTGGCAATTAAATGGAACCCCTTCTTTCCCATTCTCCATTGGATCCAGGTCATTTTTTAAACTCAATCCTAGCCTTAGAAGACCCCAAAACCGACCTGCCCTCCCTCTCTCCTTATCCTCTTCCATTTTTGCTTTTTGCTTTATCCCATGTGCTCATTCAAGTTGCCTCTTCAATTTTTGAGTTGATAACCACTAGATGAAAATTCATTTGAGTGTCTTAATGAAGTTGGATTCAAATTTTCTTTTTGGTTTTGGACTCTTGGGATTTTTAGCTTTAATTAGAGACCAAAATCACTATCTTTCTCAATTGGCAAATTTTTAAAAGTGGAGAAAATAGCTTGGGTTACCATCATCTTGAAGCTTGAATTTTGCTTGTTCATAATCACTTTGTATCTTTGATTTATGATTAGTAGATTTCAAGATACAATTTATTTTGTATAGATTTCCTTTGATTAACTCTTGAATTAATCCTCTTGATTATCCTAATTATCCTATGTGTAAACCCCATTGGCTAATGGCTTGACATTTCCCTTGATATTTCATCTCACCACCTTATCCCTTCAAGCAAGTGGGCAACTTGATTTTTGCAACACTCTCCCTCTCTCTTCCTTGCTCAAACCGTACCCCCCCCCCTTGCTCCATCTTTTTGAGTTTTCTTGCATTTAATTAGATGCATGTGGGGGCTTTTTGGTTGGTTGTTTGCTTTGTCACATGGATTAGGCTTTGCAAGAATTAATTAGGACCCTTAGATAAGCTTTATGGAATTAATTCTTGACCTTTAGATCATAGTTGAAATTGTTGACTTTTCAACTCTTGATTAATATTTTGATTAACAACTTAATTACATGTTTAATCATCTCTTGTTGTTGTATGATTGGTCCATGAAGTGGTTTATGATTGTTAACAATCCATTTAGTGCTAATCTCAATCCTTTATTAGCTCTTGACATTTAATTAGGCTAATACACCTTTAATCCATGGCTATTTTAATATAAATTGCTGAATAATTATCTAAATATTCCATTAGGGTAGTTTTAATTGCTCATTAATTATTAAAAATTGCCCTTAATTATTTCAAGTGTCTTGGTAATTTTTTTATGGTCTTTTATAAATTAAACATGAGTTATTTATTAATTATAAGGTGTTAGAAAATTTAATCTCTCAATAAATTATGAGAATAGGTATTTAAGGCTCTTTAATCAATTATGAAACCTTGGACAATTTACTTAATTTAGTGAAGGTTTAGTTGTTAATTTAATGGACATTGTTTTCTCTAAATTTGTCTAAGTATTTTCATCTCCATATGAATCATAATTTAAATATAGTGTTTATTTCATTTATGGTATTTTATGATGCCAAATATAATTTATTAACCTATTGGCTATTCAAATTTCTAGGGGAAAAATTGCCTACAACATAAGATAAACTTATCTCAAAATTTAGAGACTACATACTCACCTATTTCAAATAGGCAACTCCTCACAAAATATGATATTTATCATAAATGAGAATTTTGGGTTTTACATTTTCTCCCCGTTAAATAAAATTTCGTCCCCGAAATTTATTCTATACTAGCTAAGTATCGTGCCATAAACTCGGATATTTCTCTTTCATCTCCCTTCGTTTCCCATGTTGCCCTTCCGGAGATAAACCTCTCCAGGCCACCTTCACGATTGGAATATTTCTACGTCGAAGCCGCTTCTCTCGGCATTCGAGAATTTGCTCCGGCTCGACCTCGAAAGTGTTATCATGCCGTAACACGACATTCTCATACTGGATGATATGATCGTGATCAAAGTTGGTATTTCTTCAATTGAGAAACATGGAAAACGTCGTGGAGTTTACTCAAGTTCGGGGGTAAGGCTAATCGGTATGCGGCCGACCACGTTTTGCCAAGATTTCGAATGGCCCTATGTAACGAGGACTTAGCTTTAGCCTTTTAAGGGTTCTACCGACACCGGTTACCGGGGATACTTTCAAAAACACATGGTCTCCGACTTTGAATTCTAACGGCCTCCTCCTTTTATCGGCGTAGCTCTTCTGTCTACTCTGCTTGTTGTTAAGAGTCTCGCTTGATCGAGCGATTTGTTCGGAGGTCCTATCAACTATATTTGTCCCAATGAATTCTCGCTCGACAATTCCGTCCAAAGATATAGGCGATCGACACTTTCGCCCGTACAATGCTTCAAACGGAGCCATCCGTATGCTCGAATGGTAGCCGTTGTTGTAAGCGAACTCGGCTAGGGGCAAATGTTGGTCCCAATGTCCCTTGAAGTCCAATACACACGCTCTAAGCATATCTTCTAGCGTTTGTATTGTCCTTTCGCATTGGCCATCGGCCTCGAGGGTGATAAGCCGTACTAGGTCTTAGCTTTGTCCCCATCTCTTTGTGCAATGCCTCCCAGAATCGGGATGTGAATCGCGGGTCCCGGTCAGAGACAATGCTCTTAGGTACACCATGAAGTCTCACGATCTCTTTGATGTAAATCTCTGCTAATCGTTCCGGTGAGTAGTTAATACTGATGGGAAGAAAATGTGCCGACTTAGTCAATCGGTCAACAATTACCCAGATCACGTCGTGATTCCTAATCTTAGGTAACCCTACTACTAGATCCATGGTAATGTTCTCCCATTTCCATTCCGGAATTTCTAGTCCTTGAAGAAGACCAGGGGGTCGTTGATGTTCAGTCTTAACCATTTGACAAGTTAAGCATCTGGCCACATACTCGGTTACATCCTTCTTCAACCGGGGCCACCAAAACTTTGATTTTAAGTTCTGGTACATCTTGACCATTCCGGATGTAGAGTGTATCTACTCTTATGGGCCTCATCTAGTATTTTCTCGTCGCAAACCTTCATCTTCCTAAGACGTAGATCCGCTTCTTGTACCTAACCAAACCACTAGGTGATAGGTCAAGGTCTTGAGTCTCGCCCCGGGAGAGCGTTTCTCGTGCCGCAATCGCCCATTCGTCGTGTTTTCGAGCTTCCTCGACTTTATCTCTCAAATCGTACTCTCCTTGACTAACAAGAAGGTTTGCAAGATAGGCGTCATCGGCGCATTATAGTTCATGCAAATCTGATTTGACAGTTCAGTCTCGGAAATCTTCAAGTAGCCTCCGTTCTTGGATCATCATGTACGCCGTGTGCACCGTCTTTCTACCGAGGGCATCGCAACGACGTTCGCTTTACTCGGATGATACTTGATCTCCAGATCGTAATCTTTCAGCAGTTCCATCCAGCCGACGCCGCCTCATGTTGAGTTCTCGCCGATCAAAAAGATATTTCAGGCTCTTGTGGTCGCAGTACAATTCTACGGTTGCACCGTAAAGATAGTGCCTCCATATCTTCAACGCAAACACGATAGCTGCTAATTCTAAATCATGCGTGGGATAGTTTGCTTCATGAGTCTTCAACTGACGAGAGGCATAAGCTACTACTCTGCCCTGTTGCATTAGGACACATCCCAACCCATGCCCACTGGCGTCACTATAGACTATGTAAGTCTCGCTCGGTTCTGGGATGATCAACACTGGTGCAGTAGTTAGCCTTTCCCTCAGTCTTTGAAAACTCGTTTCACAATCCTCGTCCCAAACGAATGGTTGGTTCTTCCTCGTAAGTTTCGTCAATGGTAAGGCAAGACGCGAGAAATTTTGTATGAATCTGCGGTAGTATCCCGCTAGGCCTAGAAAGCTACATATCTCTCATCATCGATTCCCGCCTCTTCCACCCGTAACCGCTTCCACCTTTGGGATCAAAGAACGCCGTCGCGTGATATGACATGGCCCAGAAATTTCACTCGGTAGCCAAAATTCGCACTTACTCGCCTTCGCGAAAAGTCGTTTATCACGTAGTATGCCTAATACGAGTCGCGATGTTCTTTGTGCTCCTCTTTGCTTTTAGAATAGATTAGGATATCATCGATGAATACGACTACAAATTTGTCAAGGTGTTGACGAAAGATTCGATTCATGTAATCCATGAATACAAAGCAGTGCATTTGTCAATCCGAAGGGCATCACAAGGAATTCGTAATGCCCGTACCGGTTCTAAAGGCCGTTTTAGGAACATCACCGGCTTTTACTCGCAACCGGTGGTAGCCCGAGCGTAAATCGATTTTGGAGAATACACAAGAACCGGATAGTTGATCGAGTAGGTCATCGATCCGAGGAAGTGGATATTTGTTTTTGACAGGTTACTTTGTTCAACTCGCGGTAGTCGATACAAAGTCGCAAGCTTCCGTCTTTCTTCTTTACGAACAACACCGGGGCTCCCCACGGTGACACGCCGGGTCGGATGAACCCCTTCCCTAGTAGCTCTTCAAGCTGCTTTTTCAGTTCTTGCATCTCGTTCGGTGCCATACGATATGGTGCTTTTGATATTGATCCGGTGCCCGCAGAGGTCAATGGCGAACTCAACCTCTCTTTCGGGGTAACTCAAGAAGATCGTGGGAAATACGTCGGGAAATTCTTTCACAACGGGAATGTCTTCGAGTGAGGGTTCCGCATCCGCCTTGACCGAGAAGAACACCATATAAGCTTGGCATCCCCGCTTCATGCATCTTTCGCCTTCCGCAGAGAGAGAAGGTTCAGATCGGCATCAACCTTGTTCTTACCATGCGAAGGTGAGAACAACATCTCGTTTATTACCACAATCGAGGATCGCGTTGTTTGCGGTTAGCCAGTCAAGACCGAGAATGACGTCGATGCCATGAAGCGGTAGTCGGATAAGGTCTATGTTGGAATTTCGCCCATTTACTCCCGCAACGCAATTTAGACATGCATCAAAAGCTAAAGATTTTGCGCCAAGTGGCGTAGCTACTATCAAATCGTAAGGTAATCTATAGGCATGCATCCCTAATCGTTTTGCACGGTCATAAGAAATAAAGAGTGACTAGCACCCGAGTCATACAATGCCCGAAGTAGATTCCCATTGAGGAGATAGTACCTTGGATCATTTCGGGAGATTTTCTCGGCCTCTTCGTTCGTCGTGGCAAAAACCCGACTGGGTTTTGCGGCCTCGCCTCTAAGGCTTTTGAGGCGTTCACGCTAATGTGCCCGGCCTCCGGCACTTGTAGCATACGATTTTTCCTCGCAGTTGGTCCCCCGATGGTACCTCTTGCATTTGGGACACGCTGGGGGCGTCCGCGTTTGCATCCTTGGGAAGTTTCGCCGCCATGGCCGAAACGGCTTCTTGTTCCATCCTCGGTTGTTTCCCAGTGGTGCCTTCCTCTTTCGCGACGAGTTGTTACGTTTGAAGCCGCTACGATTTGGGCCACCGCCATTAAAGGGTCCGGTCCTTCGCAGCTCTTTCGATTACGCTCGATTCGTCGGCAAGCCTCTACCGCTTGGATTAAGTTCGAGAACCGGTGAGACACCGTCTCTCTTTTATATCGTATTTCGGGCCATAGATTAGTATGTTCGCCATACTACTTTCTTATCATCACGTCTCGGGTGCGATGAGTATCGGGATAGATTTGTGAAACGTGCGAAGTAGTCATCGAAAGACTCCTCTTGGCCTTGTTGGATGTGAAGGAACTCGGACTCCTTGGTCATCCGTACGGAAAGCGGGAAGTATTGTTCGTTGAACTTCGCTTGAAAGCTCTCCCACGTAATGACAAGAGCGGGCTCATAAGGTCATTGCAGTATTCCTCCACCATCGGTCGGCATCTCCCTCTAGCTTGTATATTGCTAGTTGAGCTTTTTGGTCTCCTGGACATTCCAAGACCTCGAAGATCTTGTCCAGACGCATAAGCCAATCTTCGGCGGAATCGAACTTACCTCGAAAAGATGGTGGTTTGTGCTTACAGAATTGGGTCACCCAATACTGAGTGTCCCTAACCTCTCTAACAGTTTGAGGCAGTCTTACCATCGCTCTCCCAAGTCGGGGAGGTGACTGAGATCGGTCAAATCTCTCGGACGCATTACTTTGTTCGTCTTCTTGCTCGGTGTCATCTCCTTCTTCCTCGTTACTCTCGTTGTTCTTCCTCATCCCGCTGTTCCTCATTCCGTCCGTTGTTCCTTCCCCTTGTTGGTTAGCGAGGAGAGTATCAATGAGTACTCGTTGCTCTTGCATGATTCTCCTCATTTCTTGTAATTCGTTCGGAGGTGGTGGTGGTGGTGGTTCATGTTGATCGAGCTCGTGTATCGGTACTATTCGAGGTTCTCTAACTCTACCTCTCCCTCTGCCTCGGCCTCGGCCTCGGCCTCTGGGAGCACCGGCACCTCTTAAAGTTGCCATATTCTAATTTCGGAGGTTAGTAGATGAAAACATCAAAAAACACAGATTCAAACATTGCACATACATGTACACAACATATATATATTGATCACAAATATTTTACATAAGTCTCATAATTCAACAACAAGTCATACATCATAACCCTTTTATCTAACAAGTATTTCATATCTCCTCCAGGTATTTAGAGGAGTGATCACACACATTACATTTAGTACTACTAACTACTACTACTCCTTCCACGGCATTCTTGGATCGGGTACGGGATTGCCCTCGTTAAACTACATGTTCCAAGATACGAGGCGTTTGAGGTAAAAGAGACATGAGCATACATCCTCGAGGTTGCCCTCATCTAACATCTCATTGGTTTTAGCTATCCAAAAACGAGTGCGGGAAAATGGTGGAGAGTGGATCTAACCCAATCTCCGGGGTCCGAGGGTTATAAAAAGAGGAATTCATCCGGTAGTAGTCTTTCACTCGTCTTAGGTAAATCAGGTATTTTTCTTGTTCGGTATTCGCAATTTGCTCAAGCATGAGCGTAGTCTAATCCTAATGCTTGGGTCAAAATGGTGTTGTCATTTAGGACATAGTCTAAGTCATCGGAGTTGGCATCGAATTGTTTTCAAGAGTTTGGATATCGTGGAAATCAAAGTTGTCTCCTACCGAGGAGTGGTGTGGACTGTCGGGATTTTTGCAGTACGGGAGGATATACTATATTTATGGGTTCCGCGTATATGGGGTCATATAGATTGTCGTGGTATTCGTGTGTCTTTGGGTGGTACTCGGCTCTTCGTGTCTTTGGGACAAAGATAGGATCAAGGGCAGGATAATAGGGTTCATTCATAGGTAAGGGATCAAAAGGTAAGTACTCTGGTCCAGGGTGGTATTCCGGTTCTGGTTCATCATCAGGATAGTTAGGCATATAATCGGGGTCTAGATGATGTTCCGAAAATTTGGCTCGGGTATAAACATCGGAGGTGAATTACTTGGTTCATGATTCGCTTTGACTCTAAGGTTTCCGGGAGCAGCATGCCCTATGCGCTACGCGCTCCGCATCCCGTAGTAATCTACGTAGGGTTCGTTGTCCATAAATGTCACATCCCAATTTCGGAAGCGATTTTTTTTTTTTTTTTTTAAACGGTATCATGATCGAGTAGAGAGCACGGAAGTAAAAATAGTATTTCAAAAGATATGTATCTCGATAACATCAACTGTATGTTTTGCTACTAACAGCGGTACAATAGTTCAAATGGTTCTAAATTCAAAATACATTTCAAAAGGGGGCCCGACCAGTCCGTCCTAAGCTCGTCGCTTACCCTTGTCTCCGCTCCCGTTCACTCCGAACCCGAAGCTATGGTAAGAGCCGAGGTTCAAAGTACATTGAACCCTGTAACGGTTAACCTCATGTTCAAGTACAATTATGTATGACAGATATTCATGATACCACAGTAAAATTCACATATACCAAGTAATAACACACCATATACACTGCATATGAATGTTATTACGACCGCACTATTCACGGTGCCACGATGTATGGTCGTGTCCTCGCCGCTAGGAAAACTTAACGGCGTTATCATGACTATAACCCGTATAAAGCTGTATGTGCACAGTCAATAACTTTTGAAAACAGAATCTCAGTTCAAAAACACATCTCATCACATATAGGTATACAATGAACATCGAGTTAGTTAGTGTTATAAAGACGCGTCCGTACCTTCGTCGGCGTTTGTCGGTACGTTTGACGCCCGAACCGTGATCGCGTTGATCCTATAATGGTAATACCGTATTTATTAATTTGTAAGTAATATCCTAAGAGATATTTTGGCCCCTAATGACCATTTTGCCCTTACAACTTTTATTTTTCACTTTATTCCCTCAAAATTCGTACAACAACGCTGGTATAAATCTGGGCAGCATTTTGTCTAACTTTGAAAAATCATAATTAATTCTACAAAAATCGAAACGAGGATCCGTAAAATTCCTTGGAATCCTTAGGATGTCTATTTTCAAGTAAAAATAGTCACCTTTGCCCAGATTTCACGAATCACTCCCAGGTTTTAAGTTTTGAACCTCTGCCCAGAATTTTCCAGAATTTCGTAGCCTAACTTTGAGGAATTTTAACTCTCTGTACAAAAATCATTTTGACATGTTCTTGACATTTTTAAAAAGCCCTATATATCTATTTTAACCATGAATTTTCTCAGAATTTGGTGATCATGATTTCAATATGAAATCCTGGCGTTTTCATGGCTGACTTCAGAATTTCCGAAACCGATGAAATTTCGCGTAACTTCGTTACTTTGATGAATTTCTTCCGGAAATTTTGCCATAACCTCTACTTCATCAATTTTTCGAGATAAAGGCAATTTTAACTATAAAAACATCTAAATAAAATTATCCTAGCATATCTAAGATCTAAGCTACTTCTAAGAATTTAAGAACTACAACTTAAAGAACTTAAAGCTAGAACTAGAAAACTTACCAAGAACTTGCTCCTTCTTTCTCCAAGGCTCTCACTCACTCTTTCTCTCTTAGAATCAGATTTCCTTGCTCTGATTTTGGTGTGAAGAAAATGAGGGCCAAAGGCCCCTATTTATAGGAAAAGTTTGGTGTGGCAAATTAATTATGGAACTTCTTTCCCATTCTCCATTGGATCCAGGTCATTTTTGAAACTTCAATCCTAGCCCTACAAAACCCCAAAACCGACCTGCCCTCCCTCTCTCCTTATCCTCTTCCATTTTTGCTTTTTGCTTTATCCCATGTGCTCATTCAAGTTGCCTCTTCAATTTTTGAGTTGATAACCACTAGATGAAAATTCATTTGAGTGTCTTAATGAAGTTGGATTCAAATTTTCTTTTTGGTTTTGGACTCTTGGGATTTTTAGCTTTAATTAGAGACCAAAATCACTATCTTTCTCAATTGGCAAATTTTTAAAAGTGGAGAAAATAGCTTGGGTTACCATCATCTTGAAGCTTGAATTTTGCTTGTTCATAATCACTTTGTATCTTTGATTTATGATTAGTAGATTTCAAGATACAATTTATTTTGTATAGATTTCCCTTTGATTAACTCTTGAATTAATCCTCTTGATTATCCTAATTATCCTATGTGTAATTACCCCATTGGCTAATGGTTGGATATTTCCTCTTGATATTTCATCTCACCACCTTATCCCTTCAAGCAAGTGGGCAACTTGATTTTTGCAACACTCTCCCTCTCTCTTCCTTGCTCAAACCGTGCCCCCCCCCCCCTTGCTCCATCTTTTTGAGTTTTCTTGCATTTAATTAGATGCATGTGGGGGCTTTTGGTTGGTTGTTTGCTTGGTCACATGGATTAGGCTTTTTGCAAGAATTAATTAGGACCCTTAGATAAGCTTTATGGAATTAATTCTTGACCTTTAGATCATAGTTGAAATTGTTGACTTTTCAACTCTTGATTAATATTTTGATTAACAACTTAATTACATGTTTAATCATCTCTTGTTGTTGTATGATTGGTCCATGAAGTGGTTTATGATTGTTAACAATCCATTTAGTGCTAATCTCAATCCTTTATTAGCTCTTGATATTTAATTTGGCTAATACACCCTTAATCCATGGCTATTTTAATATAAATTGCTGAATAATTATCTAAATATTTCATTAGGGTAGTTTTAATTGCTCATTAATTATTAAAAATTGCCCTTAATTATTTCAAGTGTCTTGGTAATTTTTTTATGGTCTTTTATAAATTAAACATGAGCTATTTATTAATTATAAGGTGTTAGAAAATTTAATCTCTCAATAAATTATGAGAATAGGTATTTAAGGCTCTTTAATCAATTATGAAACCTTGGACAATTTACTTAATTTAGTGAAGGTTTAGTTGTTAATTTAATGGACATTGTTTTCTCTAAATTTGTCTAAGTATTTTCATTTCCATATGAATCATAATTTAAATATAGTGTTTATTTCATTTATGGTATTTTATGATGACAAATATAATTTATTAACTTATTGGCTATTCTAATTCTAGGGGAAAAATTGCCTAGAAAATAAAATAAACATGTCTCAAAATTTAGAGACCACATATTCACCTATTTCAAATAGGCAACTCCTCACAAAATATGATATTTATCATAAATGAGAATTTTGGGTTTTACATTTCTCCCCCCGTTAAATAAAATTTCGTCCCCGAAATTTATTCTATACTAGCTAAGTATCGTGCCATAAACTCGGATATTTCTCTTTCATCTCCTCTTTCGTTTCCCATGTTGCCCCTTCCGGGAGATAAACCTCTCCAGGCCACCTTCACGATTGGAATATTTCTACGTCGAAGCCGCTTCTCTCGGCATTCGAGAATTTGCTCCGGCTCGACCTCGAAAGTGTTATCATGCCGTAACACGACATTCTCATACTGGATGATATGATCGTGATCAGGTTGGTATTTCTTCAATTGAGAAACATGGAAAACGTCGTGGAGTTTACTCAAGTTCGGGGTAAGGCTAACGGTATGCGACCGGACCACGTTTTGCCAAGATTTCGAATGGCCCTATGTAACGAGGACTTAGCTTTAGCCTTTTAAGGGTTCTACCGACACCGGTTACTGGGGATACTTTCAAAAACACATGGTCTCCGACTTTGAATTCTAACGGCCTCCTCCTTTTATCGGCGTAGCTCTTCTGTCTACTCTGCGCTGTTAAGAGTCTCTGCTTGATCAGAGCGATTTGTTCGGAGGTCCTATCAACTATATTTGTCCCAATGAATTCTCGCTCGACAATTCCGTCCAAAGATATAGGCGATCGACACTTTCGCCCGTACAATGCTTCAAACGGAGCCATCGTATGCTCGAATGGTAGCCGTTGTTGTAAGCGAACTCGGCTAGGGGCAAATGTTGGTCCCAATGTCCCTTGAAGTCCAATACACACGCTCTAAGCATATCTTCTAGCGTTTGTATTGTCCTTTCGATTGGCCATCGGTCCGAGGGTGATAAGCCGTACTAGGTCTTAGCTTTGTCCCCATCTCTTTGTGCAATGCCTCCCGGAATCGGGATGTGAATCGCGGGTCCCGGTCGAGAGACAATGCTCTTAGGTACGCCATGAAGTCTCACGATCTCTTTGATGTAAATCTCTCGCTAATCGTTCCGGCGAGTAGTTAATACTGATGGGAAGAAAATGTGCCGACTTAGTCAATCGGTCAACAATTACCCAGATCACGTCGTGATTCCTAATCTTAGGTAACCCTACTACTAGATCCATGGTAATGTTCTCCCATTTCCATTCCGGAATTTCTAGTCCTTGAAGAAGACCAGGGGTCGTTGATGTTCGATCTTAACCATTTGACAAGTTAAGCATCCGGCCACATACTCGGTTACATCCTTCTTCAACCGGGGCCACCAAAACTCGATTTTAAGTTCGGTACATCTTGACCATTCCGGGATGTAGAGTGTATCTACTCTTATGGGCCTCATCTAGTATTTTCGTCGCAAACCTTCATCTTCCGGTACGTAGATCCGCTTCTTGTACCTAACCAAACCACTAGGTGATAGGTCAAGGTCTTGAGTCTCGCCCTGGGAGAGCGTTTCTCGTGCTGCAATCGCCCATTCGTCGTGTTTCTGAGCTTCCTCGACTTTATCTCTCAAATCGTACTCTCCTTGACTAACAAGAAGGTTTGCAAGATAGGCGTCATCGGGCGCATTATAGTTCATGCAAATGATTTGACAGTTCAGTCTCGGAAATCTTCAAGTAGCCTCCGTTCTTGGATCATCATGTACGCGTGTGTGCACCGTCTTTCTACCGAGGGCATCGCAACGACGTTCGCTTTACCTCGGATGATACTTGATCTCCAGATCGTAATCTTTCAGCAGTTCCATCCAGCCGACGCCGCCTCATGTTGAGTTCTCGCCGATCAAAAAGATATTTCAGGCTCTTGTGGTCGCAAGTACAATTCTACGGTTGCACCGTAAAGATAGTGCCTCCATATCTTCAACGCAAATACGATAGCTGCTAACTCTAAATCATGCGTGGGATAGTTTGCTTCGTGAGTCTTCAAGCGACGAGAGGCATAAGCTACTACTACGCCTGTTGCATCGGGACACATCCCAACCCATGCCCACCGGCGTCACTATAGACTATGTAAGTCTCGCTCGGTTCGGGATGATCAACACCGGTGCAAGTAGTTAGCCTTTCCCTCGTCTTTGAAAACTCGTTTCACAATCCTCGTCCCAAACGAATGGTTGGTTCTTCCTCGTAAGTTTCGTCAATGGTAAGGCAAGACGCGAGAAATTTTGTATGAATCTGCGGTAGTATCCCGCTAGGCCTAGAAAGCTACGTATCTCGTCACCGATTCCGGCCTCTTCCGTCCGTAACCTGCTTCCACCTTGCTTTGGGATCAACAAGCAACGCCGTCGCGTGATATGACATGGCCCAGAAATTTCACTTCGGTAGCCAAAATTCGCACTTACTCGGCTTCGCGAAAAGTCGTTTATCACGTAGTATGCCTAATACGAGTCGAGATGTTCTTGTGCTCCTCTTTGCTTTTAGAATAGATTAGGATATCGTCGATGAATACGACTACAAATTTGTCAAGGTGTTGACGAAAGATTCGATTCATGTAATCCATGAATACAAGCAGGTGCATTTGTCAATCCGAAGGGCATCACAAGGAATTCGTAATGCCCGTACACGGTTCTAAAGGCTGTTTTAGGAACATCACCGGCTTTTACTCGCAACCGGTGGTAGCCCGAGCGTAAATCGATTTTGGAGAATACACAAGAACCGGATAGTTGATCGAGTAGGTCATCGATCCGAGGAAGTGGATATTTGTTTTTGACAGTTACTTTGTTCAACTCGCGGTAGTCGATACAAAGTCGCAAGCTTCCGTCTTTCTTCTTTACGAACAACACCTTGGGGCTCCCCACGGTGACACACGGGTCGGATGAACCCCTTCCCTAGTAGCTCTTCAAGCTGCTTTTTCAGTTCTTGCATCTCGTTCGGTGCCATACGATATGGTGCTTTTGATATTGATCCGGTGCCCGGCATCAGGTCAATGGCGAACTCAACCTCTCTTTCAGGGGGTAACTCAGTAAGATCGTCGGGAAATACGTCGGGAAATTCTTTCACAACGGGAATGTCTTCGAGTGAGGGTTCCGCATCCGCCTTGACCGAGAAGAACACCATATAAGCTTGGCATCCCCGCTTCATGCATCTTTCGCCTTCCCGAGAGAGAAGGTTCGGGATCGGCATCAACCTTGTTCTTACCATGCGAAGGTGAGAACAACATCTCGTTTATTACCACAATCGAGGATCGCGTTGTTTGCGGTTAGCCGATCAAGACCGAGAATGACGTCGATGCCATGAAGCGGTAGTCGGATAAGGTCTATGTTGGAATTTCGCCCATTTACTCCCGCAACGCAATTTAGACATGCATCAGAAGCTAAAGATTTTGCGCCAAGTGGCGTAGCTACTATCAAATCGTAAGGTAATCTATAGGCATGCATCCCTAACCGTTTTGCAAAGTCATAAGAAATAAACGAGTGACTAGCACCCGAGTCATACAATGCCCGAAGTAGATTCCCATTGAGAGAGATAGTACCTTGGATCATTTCGGGAGATTTTTCGGCCTCTTCGTTCGTCGGGGCAAAAACCCGACTGGGTTTTGCGGCCTCGCCTCTAAGGCTTTTTGAGGGCAGTTCACGCTAATGTGCCCGGCTTCGGCACTTGTAGCATACGATTTTTCCCTCGCAGTTGGTCCCCCGATGGTACCTCTTGCATTTGGGACACGCTTGGGCGTCTGCGTTTGCATCCTTGGGAAGTTCTCGCCGCCACGGCCGAAACGGCTTCTTGTTCCATCCTCGGTTGTTTCCCCTGGGTGCCTTCCTCTTCGCGACGAGTTGTTACGTTTGAAGCGCTACGATTTGGGCCACCGCCATTAAAGGGTCCGGTCCTTCGCAGCTCTTTCGGATTACGCTCGATTCGTCGGCAAGCCTCTACCGCTTGGATTAAGTCGAGAACCGGTGAGACACCGTCTCTCTTTTATATCGTATTTCAGGCCATAGATTAGTATGTTCGCCATACTACTTTCGTTATCATCACGTCTCAGGTGCGATGAGTATCGGGATAGATTTGTGAAACGTGCGAAGTAGTCATCGAAAGACTCCTCTTGGCCTTGTTGGATGTGAAGGAACTCGGACTCCTTGGTCATCACGTACGAAAGCGGGAAGTATTGTTCGTTGAATTTCGCTTGGAAGCTCTCCCACGTAACGGGACGTAGCGGGCTCGTAAGGTCATTGCAAGTATTCCTCCACCATCGGTCGGCATCTCCCTCTAGCTTGTATATTGCTAGTTGAGCTTTTCGGTCTCCTGGACATTCCAAGACCTCGAAGATCTTGTCCAGACGCATCAAGCCAATCTTCGGCGGAATCGAACTTACCTCGGAAAGATGGTGGTTTGTGCTTACGTAGTGGGTCACCCAATACCGAGTGTCCCTAACCTCTCTAACAGGTTGAGGCGGTCTTACCATCGCTCTCCCCATTGGGGAGGTGATCGAGATCGGTCGATCTCTCGGACGCATTACTTTGTTCGTCTTCTTGCTCGGTGTCATCTCCTTCTTCCTCGTTACTCTCGTTGTTCTTCCTCATCCCGCTGTTCCTCATTAAATCGTCTCGTTGTTCCCTCCCCCTTGTTGGTTAGCGAGGAGAGTATCAATGAGTACTCGTTGCTCTTGCATGATTCTTCTCATTTCTTGTAATTCATTCGGAGGTGGTGGTGGTGGTTCATGTTGATCGAGCTCGTGTATCGGTACTATTCGAGGTTCTCTAAATTCTACCTCTCCCTCGCCTCGGCCTCGGCCTCGGCCTGGGAGCACCGGCACCTCTTAAAGTTGCCATATTCTAATTTCGGAGGTTAGTAGATGAAAACATCAGAAACACAGATTCAAACATTGCACACACATGTACACAACATATATATATTGATCACAAATATTTTACATAAGTCTCATAATTCAACAACAAGTCATACATCATAACCCTTTTATCTAACAAGTATTTCATATCTCCTCCAGGTATTTAGAGGAGTGATCACACACATTACATTTAGTACTACTAACTACTACTACTCCTTCCACGGCATTCTTGGACTCGGGTACGGGATTGCCCTCGTTAAACTACATGTTCCAAGATATACGAGGCGTTTGAGGTAAAAGAGACATGAGCATACATCCTCGAGGTTGCCCTCATCTAACATCTCATTGGTTTTAGCTATCCAAAAACGAGTGCGGGGAAAATGGTGGAGAGTGGATCTAACCCAATCTCCGGGGGTCTGAGGGTTATAAAAAGAGGAATTCATCCGGTAGTAGTCTTTCACTCGTCTTAGGTAAATCAGGTATTTTTCTTGTTCGGTATCGCAATTTGCTCAAGCATGAGCGTAGTCTAATCCTAATGCTTGGGTCAAAATGGTGTTGTCATTTAGGACATAGTCTAAGTCATCGGAGTTGGCATCGAATTGTTTTCAAGAGTTTGGATATCGGGAAATCAAAGTTGTCTCCTACCGAGGAGTGGTGTGGGGTCGGGATTTGCGGGTACGGGAGGATATACTATATTTATGGGTTCCGCGTATATGGGGTCATATAGATTGTCGGGGTATTCGGTCTTTGGGTGGTACTCGGCTCTTGGTCTTTGGGACAAAGATAGGATCGGGCGGGATAATAGGGTTCATTCATAGGTAAGGGATCAAAAGGTAAGTACTCTGGTCCAGGGTGGTATTCCGGTTCTGGTTCATCATCAGGATAGTTAGGCATATAATCGGGGTCTAGATGATGTTCCGGAAAATTTGGCTCGGGTATAAACATCGGAGGTGAATTACTTGGTTCAGGATTCAGTTTGACTCTAAGGTTTCCGGGAGCGGTTTGTCCTATGCGCTACGCGCCTCCGCATCCCGTAGTAATCTACGTAGGGTTCGTTGTCCATCACTACAACAATATCAGGATTTATCAGTACTTGTTTTCAAAATTTTCTTTGAGATAATGGCTTAGAGCCTAACTTAGCTAATCAACCGATTGGCCAGGTAAGTGTCTATCATGGGAGCCTCACCGTGCTAGGGTGACCGATTGGCTGATCCACATAGACTAGCCTTGCCTTCGGCACCAATGGTTTGTTATAAGCGAGTCGGGTTCATACCAGATAAAATGCTTTTGGTTGAAAAACCCCGAACTTAACTCCGTTACTCAAACAAACTGCCAGCGTCGTAATTATGGAAGGCTCGCCGAGTTCACGGGGACCGATTGCCAACCACAATACTTCTTTCTAGACACCCGATCGTTTAGAGTAGCATAGTTAAATTCGTGCAGGATGTCCGCTCCGATACCAAAAATGTCACATCCCAATTTCGGAAGTTTTTTTTTTTTTTTTTTTTTAAACGGTATCATGATCGAGTAGAGCACCGGAAGTAAAAATAGTATTTCAAAAGATATGTATCGATAACATCAACCGTATGTTTTGCTACTAACAGCGGTACAATAGTTCAAATGGTTCTAAATTCAAAATACATTTCAAAAGGGGGCCCGACCAGTCCGTCCTAAACCGTCGCTTACCCTTGTCTCCGCTCCTCCCGTTCACTCCGAACCGAAGCTATGGTAAGAGCGAGGTTCAAAGTACATTGAACCCGGTGTAACGGTTAACCTCATGTTCAAGTACAATTATGTATGACGAGATATTCATGATACCACAGTAAAATTCACATATACCAAGTAATAACACACCATATACACCCGCATATGAATGTTATTACGTCCGCACTATTCACCGGTGCCACGATGTACGGTCGTGTCCTCAGCGCTAGGAAAACTTAACGGCGTTATCATGACTATAACCCGTATAAAGCTGTATGTGCACAGTCAATAACTTTTGAAAACAGAATCTCAGTTCAAAAACACATCTCATCACATATAGGTATACAATGAACATCGAGTTAGTGTTAAGACGCGTCCGTACCTTCGTCGTCGGCGTTTGTCGGTACGTTTGACGTCCGAACTGTGATCGCGTTGATCCTATAATGGTAATACCGTATTTATTAATTTGTAAGTAATATCCTAAGAGATATTTTGGCCCCTAATGACCATTTTGCCCTTACAACTTTTATTTTTCACTTTATTCCCTCAAAATTCGTACAACAACGCTGGTATAAATCTGGGCAGCATTTTGTCTAACTTTGAAAAATCATAATTAATTCTACAAAAATCGAAACGAGGATCCGTAAAATTCCTTGGAATCCTTAGGATGTCTATTTTCAAGTAAAAATAGTCACCTTTGCCCAGATTTCACGAATCACTCCCAGGTTTTAAGTTTTGAACCTCTGCCCAGAATTTTCCAGAATTTCGTAGCCTAACTTTGAGGAATTTTAACTCTCTGTACAAAAATCATTTTGACATGTTCTTGACATTTTTAAAAAGCCCTATATATCTATTTTAACCATGAATTTTCTCAGAATTTGGTGATCATGATTTCAATATGAAATCCTGGCGTTTTCATGGCTGACTTCAGAATTTCCGAAACCGATGAAATTTCGCGTAACTTCGTTACTTTGATGAATTTCTTCCGGAAATTTTGCCATAACCTCTACTTCATCAATTTTTCGAGATAAAGGCAATTTTAACTATAAAAACATCTAAATAAAATTATCCTAGCATATTTAAGATCTAAGCTACTTAACTAAGAATTTAAGAACTACAACTTAAAGAACTTAAAGCTAGAACTAGAAAACTTACCAAGAACTTTGCTCCTTCCTTTCTTCAAGGCTCTCACTCACACTTTCTCTCTTAGAAATCATTTCTTGAAGGTAGATTTGGTGTGAAGAAAAATGAAGAGCAAAGGCCCCTATTTATAGGAGTTTGGTGTGGCAAACTTGCAATTATCTCAACCCATTCATCTTGAATAATGGCCATTGGATCTAGGTCATTTTTGAAACTCAATCCTAGCCCTACAACCCCAAAACCGACCCCCCCCCCTCTCTCCTTATCCTCTTCCATTTTTGCTTTTTGCTTTATCCCATGTGCTCATTCAAGTTGCCTCTTCAATTTTTGAGTTGATAACCACTAGATGAAAATTCATTTGAGTGTCTTAATGAAGTTGGATTCAAATTTTCTTTTTGGTTTTGGACTCTTGGGATTTTTAGCTTTAATTAGAGACCAAAATCACTATCTTTCTCAATTGGCAAATTTTTAAAAGTGGAGAAAATAGCTTGGGTTACCATCATCTTGAAGCTTGAATTTTGCTTGTTCATAATCACTTTGTATCTTTGATTTATGATTAGTAGATTTCAAGATACAATTTATTTTGTATAGATTTCCCTTTGATTAACTCTTGAATTAATCCTCTTGATTATCCTAATTATCCTATGTGTAATTACCCCATTGGCTAATGGTTGACATTTCCTCTTGATATTTCATCTCACCACCTTATCCCTTCAAGCAAGTGGGCAACTTGATTTTTGCAACACTCTCCCTCTCTCTTCCTTGCCAAACCGTGCCCCCCCCCCCTTGCTCCATCTTTTTGAGTTTTCTTGCATTTAATTAGATGCATGTGGGGGCTTTTTGGTTGGTTGTTTTATGTCACATGGATTAGGCTTTAAGAATTAATTAGGACCCTTAGATAAGCTTTATGGAATTAATTCTTGACCTTTAGATCATAGTTGAAATTGTTGACTTTTCAACTCTTGATTAATATTTTGATTAACAACTTAATTACATGTTTAATCATCTCTTGTTGTTGTATGATTGGTCCATGAAGTGGTTTATGATTGTTAACAATCCATTTAGTGCTAATCTCAATCCTTTATTAGCTCTTGATATTTAATTTGGCTAATACACCCTTAATCCATGGCTATTTTAATATAAATTGCTGAATAATTATCTAAATATTTCATTAGGGTAGTTTTAATTGCTCATTAATTATTAAAAATTGCCCTTAATTATTTCAAGTGTCTTGGTAATTTTTTTATGGTCTTTTATAAATTAAACATGAGCTATTTATTAATTATAAGGTGTTAGAAAATTTAATCTCTCAATAAATTATGAGAATAGGTATTTAAGGCTCTTTAATCAATTATGAAACCTTGGACAATTTACTTAATTTAGTGAAGGTTTAGTTGTTAATTTAATGGACATTGTTTTCTCTAAATTTGTCTAAGTATTTTCATTTCCATATGAATCATAATTTAAATATAGTGTTTATTTCATTTATGGTATTTTATGATGACAAATATAATTTATTACTTATTGGCTATTCTAATTCTAGGGGAAAAATTGCCTAGAAAATAAAATAAACATGTCTCAAAATTTAGAGACTACATACTCACCTATTTCAAATAGGCAACTCTCATCAAAATATGATATTTATCATAAATGAGAATTTTGGGTTTTATTGGTTTCTAGACCACAATTTATCATCTAACTATTTGTCCTTGAATTTTCAGGAAAGGAGGTCATAAATTCCAAATAATGGCTTTTAGACTATTTAAGCCAATATTTCATAATTAAACCCCTAATAATAATTCTAGATCCTCAAAATAATATTTCATACTTTTTCCCTAAATTTTCAAGGTCCACCAATATTTTGTTTAACCTTTTCCTCAAAATAAGCTTAAAACTATTGACTCCTACCGGCTTAGAAGCGACTTACTCATCTCAATCTTATTTCTAAACTCTTTGTCCCAAAATTCGAGATATTACAATATATTATTTCACTTTAATATATAACTATTTTAAAGCCCAATTATATATATACACACACAGTACGCAAATTATGATCAATTTTATTTTATATTCTAACAATATACAAGTTGAATCATTTTCACTATTATTGTTATACAGTGGTTTTAAAAAAAATGTATTAAAAAATTAAGCACAAATTACACAGACGGGATACACTAATCTCTCACATATTTGGTTAAATTAGTTAACTGGCTTTGTGGTAGATTAAATCAAGTCTCTTAATAATATGTGTTGACTGGTAATAAACTTTTATTAGGCCATTCAGGTCATCAAAACAAAAAAACAAAAAAACAAAACAAGAAGAAGAAGAAGAAAGAAACTTGTATTAGGCCATGTTAATTGAATTAAGAATGTTACTATACCATCATGAAGTAAGTCACCGAAAACTGTTTTAATGAATTAATGTAATCATATATAGAAGTCCAAGAATGAAGGAAGGTTTTGTTTGATTGTTATGAATTTGTTATTCATAATTTCGTATATCACTTTAACACGAATTAATTATTCCAAGATCAAACCACCCTGTATAACGGGAGAAGAGAGTCTCCATTAATCTCTTTCTTTATTTCTTCTTCATTGAATGTATCTAGGGGGGTTTGTGGGCAAGGTTTGGTAGGATGAGACTCTTGCCCGATACCCTGTCCAAAAGATCATTGGGTAATAAAATGCAATCTAGTGCCCGACCCTACTTGATAGAAACCCTAACATTTTCGGGTTGGGTAATAATGGATTGGGTAGGGCGGGCCTTCCTTCCCAAGTGGTGATACTTGAAAGACATAATATCACCAAAGAGAGGGGGGTGAATTAGGTGATTTTAAAAAAAAAAATTTGATTACCCCTGAAACTCACTCATAAAAACAGAGCTTAACAGAGAGAGGGAGAGAAAGATTGAGACAAGAGATTTATACTAGTTCGGTCTTAACTCTTAACCTACGTCTAGTCCCCAAACTCTCTGGGATTTTCACTATCTCTTCAAATGATTACGCACTCTATACTCGAAGTAATCCTCACACTAGGATTCACTCCTCTTTATAAGTTGTAATCAAATAACCCAATCTCAAAGTCCCACAACTTTGAGATTCTTACAAAGATATTTTGATCAGAATTATAACTCTCTAAAATAACAGATTGATAAACACTGAAGATTATAAACATTCGAAGATATTACACAAATGAATGAAATAGTAAATGAGTATATTTTGTTTGAGCGTTTGGGTTTTCGATAGTTGAATTGTATTGAATGCTTCGATTAAAATTGGTGAGAGAATTAAATGATCGTTGGAAGCCTTTGAAGAGAGAATATCACCTAGAGGGAGGTGAATAGGGGATTTTGAAAATCTTTTTCGGAAAATAAAGACGTACAGTAAATACGGAGACAGAGACAGACACAGAGAGAATAGACACAAAGAATTTATACTGGTTCGGTCTAAATCCTTGACCTACGTCCAGTCCCCAGACATTCTGGGTATTTCACTAACTCACAAACATGGTTACAATTACATACTCTGTACTTGAGATGATCCTTTCACACTAGGACTCACTCCCCCATACAAGTCGTAATTGTACACCCACACTTAAAGTTCCACAACCTAAAGTTCCACAACCTTAAGATTTAAAACAGAAAATCAAATAAGTGTTTAATAACTCCTCACCGAGTAGATAAGTGATAATAACCAAAGTATAGAAAATATCTGAAGATATTAAATGAAGTGAATGAAATAGTAAATTGAAATAATGTTGAATTGATTGCGCAGAGTTTCAATAGTTGGCGGACTTGAATGTGATGAGCTTTTATACCAATCTTCCATTAATGCTGTTGTGAAGCTTTGAATATAGCCGTTGAGACTCTTCGAACTTCCGTTAGGCACAGATGAATTCCGTTGAGTATTTCGATTGCTTCATTAATTGGTTCGCAGTTGATGTACTTTCGCTCACAAATTGATTTAGAATAATTGCCAGAATTGGTATGCCTCGAAGGAATGTATTCATCTGCTACGAGGTTATATTCGATTGTAGGCTCTGTTTTTTGAGTTGCATTCAATGCTTCTGACACAACGAACAACAATCAACTGTAAATCGCTCAAAAAGATGATTAGATATGATATAAATGAGTTTAAGTGAGATTAAACAGAGATAGGAAATGACCCAGTATGATTAAGATAACAATTAACGTTAAAGAAGATGGGTCTGATAATCTGGAGGACGTTACTTGAGTAACACAAATGTGTGACTTGAGAAAAATCCCAAGCTTTCGAAAATATTAGCGTTTGGAACCAAATTACTCAAGTAACAATTCTGTTACTTGAGTAATTTCGCAAGCCTAACATCTAAAGCTAAATTACTCGAGTAACAATTCTGTTACTTGAGTAATTTCACTTGACTTAAAATAAATAATCGTTGGCAAAAACAATAATCGTTGGCACGTGATTACTCGAGTAACATAATTATGTTACTTGAGTAATATCATCTCAGAGGTCTCAAAAATAATAATTACTACAAGGTAATTACTTGAGTAACTTAAATTCTTGCTCGAGTAATTACCAGACAGAGATCAAATGCAAGAGTTGAAATAAATTACTTGAGTAAAATATTACCTCTACTCGAGTAACTCTTACATATAACTCGGGTAACCTTAGATGGCGTCTTCTGATCTTTGCCTTGGAACGATATTACTTGAGTAACAATAGTGTTTACTCGAGTAATATTTCTTACTTGAGTAAAAACTGATTCTTTACTCAAGTAGCATTCTGCGAAAACTTAACAACCTTATCAATTGGAGATTACTTGAGAAATATAAATCCTTACTCGAGTAATACAAAAATAATCAATATTTCTTTGTATCAAAAAAACATAATCATTTTCAATAAAAACGTTTAATTATTTAAGTCTGGTTATCATCAAAACTCCGAGAACTAACAGCCTTCAATGAACCATTGAGAGTAATCAATATAGCCGTTGAGCGTTGAAGTTCTTTTGTTATTCACAGCTTCGATTCAACAAATGTCTACCATCATTCATCACATTAACATTCCTTCTATTCTTCTCATTGGATTATTTGGTGTTCAAATATAGAAAGAAACCATTAATGCCTTCAAAATGTTCAGAGTTTGATTGTCCAAAATCGTGCTTCGTTTTCGAACAAAGCATTTAATGCGATCGATGTAATTAATGCTTTTTGATTAATCTGCATTTAATCCATCATCTAATCATCTGAAACTTATTAACTAATTGATTAAATATAGTTAGGAGTAATAATAAGTGATATAAGAAGTAATCAAATCATAAGCAAAGATTTAAGATTTACGGACGCTTTGATAATTTGCAAAATAGAGATAGCTTAGCTCGAGTTAAATATAAACAAGCTCGAGTAGATAACTCGAGTTAACCAATCTAAGCTTGAGTCACATGTTCATATTTTTTGAAAATAAGTTTTAAGTTAAGCAAAGATGTCTCGTATGACCTTAGCTTGAGTCTAAGATGTTTAGCTCAAGTGCATGACTCGAGTCATTCATAGTCCGCTTTCGAGTCAAGTTCTATTTTCATAAATGAACTTCAAGATAGCTTTTCGAAAATGATTTGAAATCACGCCACTCAAGTCATTAAGTGATGGCTCGAATTAACAAAATATATTTGAAAATAAGTTTCAAAACTATGCTCGAGTTAAGGAACAAGGCTCGAGTCAAAACTTTTGTATTTTAAAAATAAATTTAATTTCATAAGATTTAGCTCGAGGTAAAGAACACATGCTAGAGGCAACATCATTTCTTAAAACATTTCATAAATACTTATGACTCGAGGCAATTAATGACTAACTCGAGCCAATCATAGTCTAAGTATTTTTTAACTGAGCTTTTAAAAGACTTGACTCGAGTTTTACAACATGAAACTCAAGTCAATTTGATAGCAAGTTACTGATTCAAGTTTGTTTAAGTTAAAACATTTTTTACTTGAATCATTAACCACATTTTGTTTACAATTGTCGGTTATCATCAAAAGAGTAGAACTCGACAATACCCTATCACACTCTATGTGAAAAAATAGCTTCAATCATACCTAATAAATAACAATGCAAATTTCAAATAAAATCCATAATTCTACACTTTGGAATATTCCAGAATAAGTCTATAACTTGATTCTTGAAATTAAAAAGACAACCATATGTCTTAACAAAAAGTCAAATACGAAATATATAATACTATAGTATCAAAAAAAATAAAAATTGTATAATACTATATATATTGTCGGACCGCATATCCAACTTGCAAAAATGCCCAACCCAATTGTGCCCAATTTTTTTTGGGCAAGGTAATTTTTGTGGGCTCGGGCGAGCTCTCGGGGCCATAGGTATCATTAACACCCCTAAATGTATCCACTACTAAATTAAGTTTTAATAGTTAAGATTTAATACTATATAAAAAATATTAGGGTTATTCTGAAAAAAACATGCATGAACTTTTTTCAAAAGAGTGTCTAACACCATAGATTTTTTAGGTGTAAAAATATAATCTTGCTAACTTATATGGATGGTCGTTACTTTTGAATTTGTGGGTCATCAAGTGCTACGTGTCACGCTTAAAATACATGGAGTACCCTAATGGAAGCGAGTGAGGAAGGGTGAGAAAGAGGTGCGTGAACAAGGCACTCTATGTATTTTAAGTGTAATGCGTGGCACTTGGTGGGACCCATAATTCAAAATGATCTTCCATGAAAAGTTAATGGAGATGATATTTTTGCTCATTTTTTTAAAAGTTTTTATATTTTTGTGTCTAAAAAAGTTTATGGTATCAAGTGCACTTTTAGGGTAAGTTTGGTTTGAGGGAAGGGGAGGAGAGGGGAGGGGAGAGAAAAAAATGAGGGGAGGAGAAATTGGGATCAAAATTTAATGTAGTGGGCCTACAAAATTTTTTTTCTCCCCCTCCCCTCCCCCCCTCCCCTCAAACCAAACTTACCTTTAAGAAAAGTTTAAATGTATTTTTGCACCTCAACCCAAAATATTATTATAATATTAAATATAGTAAAAAAATCTACCATGATAAATAGAATAGATCTCAACCATTAAAATTTGATCTAATGGTGAGTACATTAAATGGAGAGGAAAATGAAAAAAATAGATCAATGAAACTTATAAAAAAGTTGGATGTCTTCTGCAAAGTATTTATAGAATGTATTACAAACTATATCTTAAATTAAAAATTGGAGGTAGTACTACCTCAAGTTTTTTTTTTTTTTTTTTTTTTTTTTTTTTTTTTTTTTCATACATAAATTTTAGAAAAGGGGTTGGGCCACCACGTCCAAAGCAGGGCGCTGGGAGTCCAATCTTGTGGCATACCGCCGAAAGAGTACACATGACTCCACCTCTACCGCTTCCACCGCTTCCTGCACTCCTAGGATGCCCCCCAACACCTTGACCAACGCAGGATCGAACCCCCTCCCTTAAGGTGAGGAAGACCGACCCCGACGCCAGTACTACCTCAAGTTTTAAATATAAGACTTAGTTGAGTTTTTTTTCTCGAGAGATTAAGAAAACTAAATAAGTTACTTAATCATATCATATATTGTATACGATTAAATTATATATAAGTTTATAAATTAAACAAATTAATTTGAAGAAAAAAATGATAAATATAAACACTCTAAAATAACTTAATTATCTTTCTTACTCTCAAAAAAAAAAAAAAAAAAAAAAAAAAAAAAAAAAAAAAAAAAAAAAAAAAAAAAAAAAAAACACTAAACATTATATTTAGGACTCCTATTTTTATGAGACTTTCTAATTGTCATTGTCAAACAACAAAACCTCAATCTCTCGCTCCCGGTATTTTATTTCGAGACATTCCACATATCAGCCTCTTCAAATAGGACGTAGGGCTTACTGTTGTTGACTTGATAATCCCTATACGGTAATTATTGGAGATAGACAAACCAATAAAACAACGGAAAAATTACTTGGAGTTCCCAAGGACCAGAAATAATTATAAATAAAATCCCTTGAAATCCCCAAATTACACAAAAAGTCCTAAGAGACTTTTTTGATATTATTTGTATTAACAACAAAAAAAGGCTAGATTTACAAAAGAAAATGCTATATTTACAACAAAATTTAAAATCTGACCATTTACAACAGAAAAAAGCCATATTTACAACAACATTTAAACACCTGGATTTTGAACGTAGAGAGGTTATTTACAACAGAAAAATGCTATATTTACAACATGAAATGCTATATTTGCAACAAAATTTAAAATCTGGTCATTTACAACAGAAAAATCCATATTTACAACAACATTTAAACACCTGAATTTTGAACGTAAAGAGGTTATTTATAATAGAAAAATGTTAGATTTACAACAAAAAGTGCTATATTTACTACAAAATTTAAAATCGGCCATTTACAAGAAAAAACCATATTTACAATAGAAAAAGTCATATTTACAATAACATTTAAAAACCTGGATTTTTTTTTCCATACAAATAATATCAAAAAAGTCTCTTGGGACTTCTTGTAATTTGATGATTTCAAGGAATTTTTTTGTAATTATTTTTGTTCTTTGGGACCGCACATAATTTCCCCTAAAACAACAATAGCCATGAAGGACAAAATCTAATGTGTTTACATATCTAATGATTAAAAAGCCTCTTTTTATGGATTAATACAAACATACAACATTATGAAGTAAATTATGTTTAAGACTTGAAAATCTTAAAGTAAAACTATTTTTACCTTGAAAATCAAAACCATTTTCAATACTTTTGTCACATTCCCTAGTTAGGTCAAATTGTTTGGCAAAAAAAAAAAACTATTAGATCAAATTTTGAAAATCTGACTACTATTTGGATTAACTTATTTTAAATAACTTTAGTCAGTGCAAAATAAGTATGTAAGCGAAATTTTAGACCTTCTATTAATTGATTGTTCTAGTGTCAAACAAACACCAATTTTGCAAGCCTAGAAACAAATATGAGGACTGTCAAGATACTTCACCTTATAATGAGAAGGAATATTAGAGGCTATGTTGTATGTAACCATAAAAACGTTAATGGACCTGTTTGGAATCAGCTTTAAGTTGACTTTAAGGCAAAAAAGCTAGAAAAGCATACTAGTGGAAAAAAGTTTGATGTTTCTTGTTTGGATTGCCCATTGTATTGGTGGGCTTATTTGGAAAACCAAAACGCCATCGGGCTTATTGGACGCTCGAAAGTGGAGCTTATCTCCCGATGCACCGAGAAAAAGCTATGACCATCGCGTGCTTTTTGATTTTTCTCAGAGATTCCCATGCTCACTCGTCCCCTCCATCCTCAGTTTTTGACTCGTCCCCTCCATCCTCAGTTTTTGACTCGTCCCCTCCATCATCCTCAGCTTCCCTTCCTCCCGCAGAGAAATCTCTTCGTCTCAGCCCTCGTCTCGTCTAGCCGGAACCCGCATGCTGTCCTCCCACAGCTCGTCTCACTCACTCGATCAGCCCAAGAAGCTTCTTTAGGTTTGTAATTTCCTTCCATCTGATGTGCCCAAGAACTGGATTAGCTCTGGAATCATGAGTCCAAGTTAGGAATTTGATTTTGAGTTTGATTTCAGTTGATTTTGAGTTTCTGTCTGGTGGAGTACCGACATACAATTGGGATTTTAATGTTTGCTTGGATTCTTGCTTCCCGTTATTCTTTATTCTATTCTTGTGAAATCGACTCTATCTTTTGTGGCTATGATTGATATGTACATGTGGGTTTTTTTTCCATGTTGTTGCTCTGTCTGATGTCTTAATCCTTCTTTGCATTCTAGTGTATTTCAGATTTTGATAGTTTGTAGTTGTTGCTAAATCATGTCCTGGTATTTTGTGATGCATATAGACATGTTAGTTTTGGATGTGAATTTATGCATCTAACTCCAAGTGCTTAGAGTCATGAGTGAGTTGATTTTGATTATATTGGAGTTCAATATGTCCATCACTAGCGGTTGACCAGGCATGTTGGATAAAATTTACAAGTGGTTATACATTGGAGTTCAATATTGCTCTGTATATTGGGTTTGATTGGGGTCCCAGTGATGTGGAGTGGAAGATGGGTTAGGTTCAGTTTGTAAATTCGGGATATACACATATCTGTTTTCATGGAACCTTTTTTGTGTGAACAAAAACTTCAGTTTCTTTTGTGTGTGTTTGTGTTTTAGATCAGACAATTTGGAAGATGGAGTTATCTGATATATATTGTTCTTAGATGTATATTGCTCTGTTCATGTTCTTAGAATAGGTCCTCTGAATTTCTTTTAATGCTGCTATGTTGGGGCCTCTATATATAGCATTGATGGTCTAACTTTTCTTTAAGCTTATTAGGTAATTTCCAATCATATATAACATATAACTTCGGAAGTCTTTTGTTCATTTGAACTACTCGGCTTGTATTGTAACATCAATTTCATCATTGTCTTGACCCCAAATATTAAAATTTTATCACTTGTGGAATGATTTGATCTTTTCTATTGGGCCCTTCAAGTTAGTGCGAAAGGAAAATTGTTTCAAGTTAGCATTGTTGTTGCTCTCTTCCTGGGTCTTTACTTTCTTGTTCTTTATCCATTTGTGGCAGGATATTGCTCTGTCAAACCACAATTGTGGGGGAAGCAGATGTTTGGGTAGATATTTCAAGCAGTCCGTCCACCATCCAAAAAAATGCTTGCACTCAGGGGTATTGAGAACTATCCCTGAACTTCAAAAATGTGTTTTTATTTGCAAGTTTCTTCTTTATTGTTTAACTAGACACATGATTTCAAATTGTTCTTGTTCAACTTGGCACCACGTTTATGATCTTCCTGCTCTCTTCTTTGTTGCTCTAATGTTATGATAGCCATATTTTTCCTTTTTTTTTTTGTGGCTAAAAATAGCCATGTTTTTTGGTTCTGAGTTCTCTTTTAAATTTGCTTTGGTGTATACATTGTAGACATCATTATTGTAGTTTTGTAATTTCTCATGACTCTTTAATTGTATATTCTCTGACCAATTTTTAATGGAATCTTGATTCATTTAAAAAATGTGAAGTTGATCTCTTATTAAAATATTTTACTTCCACGAAACAAATGGTGGTGGTAGTTTAGAGCTGCCTCGGTAAAAATATTTTGATCATATATATGCTTTGGTACATATGACATTGAGTTCTAATGGTGGTGTAAGTTTAGGGCTGCCAAGTTTACCAAAGTAAAAAAAAAAAAAAAAAAACAACAACAACAACAAAAAAACAAACAAAGAGAAAGAAAGATCTTGAAAAAAAAAAAAAAAAAAAAAACAGAGAGAGAAAGATCATGTTTCATAAAAGTTTGAATATGGTTGACTGCTAATTATTTATAGGTAACTTCTTTACTTGATTGTTTCATAAAAATCCAAGAAACAAATGCCCCGGTGTGTGTGTATACATATATATGTTCCTGTTTCGCCAAATATATCTTTTCATAAAAATCTGAAGTTTATCTTTTATTAAACACAATTAAATTCAGTATATATATGTTTAAAGAAACAAATAAATTTTTTTATGTATAAATGAAATTTGTTTTTATTATATAAATGCCCCGGTAAATATTATATTGCTGCTTTTGATGATTAACTTTTTTTTGCATATCAATGCCCCGGTAAATTAAATCCAGTATATTACATTTGTTTATTATATTGCTATTATTTATTATTACGTTTAATTTCAGTATACATTTTTCACTATTTTTATTATAAAGTAAGTATATATTTTTGTTAATTACCGATTATTAACATAGCAATATGAGCACAAACTAAAGTAGAACATGTTGGGATGAAAGATGCACAAGAATTTTCCTTAAACAATGTATTGACCAAATTTCGAAGAAAGAACGACAAAGGCGGATCATTCTCACCCACCGAATGTAAAAATATTTTGCGCGGGTTTAATAAGAACTCGGGAAATTCCTTGGACAAAAAACAACTGAAAAATAGGCATGATTTGGAATTTGAACGAGCTGACTAAGGAGAATTTCGAGTTCTAATGTGGAATTTGAACGAGCTGACCAAAGAGATTTGGATGATGAAGATGATGATGATCCACTTGATGAAGGCTCCTCATCAATAGGGGTGGAAAAAGGCCGGGGGCTGTCGGGCCTGTGGCCTGGCTTGCTAAAAGCATTCCGATCGGCCTGGTCTGTCAGGCTAACAGGCTAGATCAAGGCCTAATTTCAGGCCTATTTTCCTTAACAGGCCAGGCCCAGGCCTCCTAACAGGCCTGTTAGGCTTGACAGGCCGGCCTGTTAATATTTTTTTTAAAATTTTTTATATAGAATATTAGTTATGTCCTCCCCTTCCTCAGTCCTAACAAGCCTGTTGTATTTGATTTCATTTTTTATGATGTATTTTAGATCATTAAGAATAATTTATGTAAGGTCTATTTCATGTAAGGCCTGTTTTCGGCCTGTTTCATCAAGGCCTGTTTTCGGCCTGTTTATAGTTGCCCTGTTTTGTTTTGTTTTAAGTTTAAGGCCTGTGGCCTGTTTTCGTACTGTTAGCCTGATTACAAGATTTTAAAAAATATAGGCTTCTTAACAGGCCACAGGCCAGGCCAGGCCTGTTACAGGCCAGGCTCAGGCCAAAATATAGGCCTGTAACAGGCCACAGGCCAGGCTCAGGCCGCTTCCCTACATAACAGGCCTGGCCTGTTAAGGGGCAGGCCTGGCTTGGCCTGGCCTGTTTCCACCCCTACTCATCAAATATCAATACATTATCTTCACCGAAATGAATCATCTTTGTGTTAGAATCGGAGAAAAACTTGTTACCCACAACGATAGGAGAAATTATTGTATTATTTGTATACATTTTATTTTATAAACAATTTTATCCATTAAATATATTTAATTAAGGACTTTATTGTTTATTAATTTTTTTTAGTAATCATTTAAAGTTTTTTCAAATTAAAATTTTTATTATCCCAATATATACAATTACTATTTATATTTAGTATTTAATATGATTCATGCCATTTTGAGGTCATTTTCCATCTCAACTAATTTTTTAAAATAATAATCCAAACACTCATTAGTTTAGAAAAAAACCACTTTTACAAAAAGCCAAACGAGCAATCCAAACACAAATCACATTTATAACCTGACTTTTTTCCTACTGGGCTTTTACAAAAGTTAGATAGCTTTTAAGCCACCACTCCTACCGCTAACCCAATATATTATTCAAACTCACTGAAGTATCATGTGATTCACTCTCCCCTCTTTTCATCTTTACTCTCTTTATCTACTCCATTCAATGTAATTAGCACTTGGGTTAATATAATCTTTGGTCTCTAAATCAGTCCTCACTTTAGTTTTTGGTTCCTTAAGTTTCAAATCATAGATTTTTGGTCCCCAAAGTTTATTTCATTTAAAATATTGGTTCCTATACATGTGTCACTTGTATCTTTCTGGATCATCCTCTTTGGATGTTTTGGGGGTTCCAAGTTCGAGATATGGTATCATATATTCCCTCCTGCGAACCCAAAAAAAAAAAATAGCTGGTCTCTATAACTCAATAAAAACTTCGACCATTTTTCTCTTATAAGGGCTATAAGAATTTCGGGCATACCTGAAATACAATTGACTCGCTGAGGTACTAACACGAAACCGAAATGTCGATGCGGATACTAATTAAGTTACACAGCAAATACATCAAAGACATGAAGAAAAGCGGATGCTCTTATGAGAGATCCTTTTAGAGAGAGCATAACCTTATTTTGTTTGTGTAATTCTCATTATATACTCCCTCAATCTCACATCCTATATAAATTGTACATATAGTCACATAGGAATATGTGTAACTTTTAAGTGTACGATTACATAAGAATAGACATAATTTTTAAATCGTAAAGGGATATTTTTCTTTATGAACTTGTGTCTCTTCATGATAGCGCCTCTTAAATAGAGCTTAGGCCCTAATCCACTAAGGGTAGACTAGTATATTCCAATAGGGACTAAAGTCAAAGGTATGAAACTTAAGGGACTAAAGATGATATTAACCCTTAAAACTTTATACACTTCAACTTGAACTTGGGCTTTTATTGATTTAGATGGGAATCCATGAAATTAACCCTACATTTGAAATTTGGATGGAGACAAAATTATGTGGAAAGAATACCAAGAGGGAAAATTGTAAAAAATAGTTGTTATTATTATTATTATTTTTAACAATTTTTAGAAGTTTTCCTCCCAATATCCCCAAAATTTTTCCTCAATCCAAACATAGTCTAAGACTAAATTTTCGAAATACATAACATGATCATTGAACCTCAATGACTTGCAATACAAAAAGCGAAATTGAACATTTTTATGAGCAACTCCATTATTAGTGCATCGTAAAAAAATGCTGTAAATTCAGTACTTATTTGGATCCTCTTATTTTTAGTTTATTATCTCTTTATAAGCAGAAGCTAGGAAAAGAATAAGTTTTTACAAAAGCTCTTATAATAAAAAAGACCCTTTTTTTTACACGAAAAAAAAAAAAAAAAAAACCCAAGAGCCAAAAGCTCCAAAAGGAGCTTTTTTTAAGCTCTCCTTATCCTATCTCTCCATCGAAGTGAGGACATCGGAATCCAGAAGCCGTAAGGATAGAAATTCGATATATATACCTCCTCGTTTGCGTGGCTTCCTCTTCATTTTTCTCTAATTTTGCAATTCAGTCAACAGCGAATCTTGAGTTACCTTTCTGTTCTTTCACATTTTGATCCTTCCGGGATTAGAATGGAACCTGTGTCTGCCCTCACGCCCTATTCTGATGGCGATGAAGATAAAAAAAATGTTTGATGGCGGTAATTGTGACGGAGTTGATTTCAATTTTACGAACCGTATATCGTACGACGGATTTTGATCACATGGAGGAGGTCTTTTGACGGGGGAAGAGGAAGTGTGAAGAGTTGAATGAATGGCTTTTGACGGTGGAGAAAGGCGCCAAGTCGTCCATGAATGGCTATCTTGAAATTAGGGCAAACGTTGAGGATATATCTGGGGCTCAAAGAAACACTGATCAAGGGGTTTCCACTGAAGCCTTAGACGAAATGAAATTGAATGAAGTTGTTAAACCTGCTGTTGATAATAATATTTTTATTTTGTGAATATATTAATAGTTTAAAGATTATTTTATAATATACTTTTTATGATAATTTTTATTAGAAAAAGTGCTTATAACAAAATTTTTGTCAAACAACTTATATTTAATTTGAGAATTTAAATAACTTTTAAACTAGAAAATTTACATAATCATCAAACAGTTTTTAGTTTTTTTTTTATTTTTAAAAAAGGATCTTTTTTTTAGCTTTAGCTTAAAAGTGGCTTTTAATTTAAAAAATAGGGGATCCAAATAGGCTCTCAGGAAAGTTTTATGCAAAGGAAACAAGGCTCCAAATAAACCAGTTACCTGGATCTAAAATGTGAAATTTGTGTCAGGGAAATGTATAACTTAAAAGGTAACATAACGATTATAGTCAAAATACCTGAGTTTAACTATAGCTCACTCCATGGCCTCTTACAACCTCACCAATTTTGTAGACTTTGCTTAGTTCGTCACTACTCTCAAGTATTTTAATTGATGCTTCAGGACTCACTACAAGTACCATCCCAATGCCCATATTAAATGTTCGCCTCATCTCGCTGTCTTCTATATTTCCAGCCTAATTATGTAAGAAATCATCAATACAAATTATCTCCAAATAATCTTCAACAAACTTATTTTCAATGGCAAAAGGGAAAATTAAACTTTTTGTACTCATAGTTTTGGCATGATTGTAACTCAGTCCATAAACTTTAACTCGATATAACTCAGTAGATATAGCTTTAACTTTGTTATAACTTAGTCCATATACTTTGACTTGATGCAATTGAGTGCCTATAGTTCTAACAATTCAAAACTTTAGTCTCTATATTTTAGAAAAGGTGAAATTATATATTTCATTAAGTTTAGGGACTTTAGTTTTAAATGGTTAAAAATATAGATACTAAGTTGCATAAAGTTAAAGTTAAGGAACCAAGAGGTATGATATTGTAATTAGATGATTTTGAAAGTTAGTTAGTTTAGTTAATTAGAGGAGCGGTGTTACCTATTAGTGGCACTAGCCGTTGTTTGGAGTGGCCCTAGCCAAACATGGTCTTAGCTGTGCCTAATAGTTAACTAGCCTTAGGGTGTTGATGCCTCTGTTTTAATGAATTCCCTGCTGGCTGTTGCCAATATATATGGCAGATTTCTCCACGTACAAATCAGATTGATGCAATAAAAGAATCTGTGTGGTGTTGTGGTTCCTTCGTTTCTTCCTTTTTCTATTTTTCTTTATCTATTTGATGCAAGGTTTTCTGTAATGAATATAGATTTTGTTTCTTTCTTTTTTTTTGGTTAAATTTAATTCACCAATAATATAGAAAGTGTTTCTAAAAGAAATATACATAGCATAGTATGTAGTTGAAATTCGTCAAAGGTCGGGTAACTAGTTTCATCGATGTGGAAGGCATGTGAATTAAAATTCCATTGCCACAAAAAGTTCCTGTTGCTTGGTTACTTTTGGCCATAATTAAATTATATAGAATTATAGATGTGAACTAGGGAAGCCATATTGTAGAATTTAAGACATTATTATTATTATTATTAGAAATTGTGCAAACTTATTTAAGACATTATTATTATTATTAGAAATTGTGCAAACTTAGTTTATCATTAGAAGAGTGGAAATTATAATAACTATTTTTTGTTATATATACTTACATTTTTTTTTTTATTTCATCATTTTTTATATTTTTATGCAATTTTTTAATTTTTTTTTTTTTTTTTTTTATAAAATGAAATTTGCGACGGAATGCAAAATTTTGAATTTTGCAACGGAAACTAATTTAGTCGCAAATTTCAAAATTTTGCGATGGAAACGATTCCGTTGCAAATTTCAAAATTTTGCGATGGAATTTAAAATTTGCGACGGAATTCATGTTTTTCGTTGCAATTGTGAGGCTCTTTTTGCCACGGACAAATTAGTTTGTGACGGAAAATGCGTTTATCCGTCGCAAAAAATGACTTTTTTGTAGTGTCGGTGGACTTGTGAGGGTTTAACAAATTCAACTGATATTTAAATGTAATTTTTCCAATAGACTAACTACAAGTATTAAATTTATTAAGCTAAGTATTTATTGCATTGAAACTTTCATGAATGAATGAAATAGTTAATAGTATTGAATTAACTTGAAATCTGACGTACATGACCTACATGTATAAAACTTCAAATCTAAAAGTTAGATTTTTTAAAAAATGCTCTTTCCGATCCTAATTATAAGAAACATGTTTTACTTTTTTAAAGAGATTAAGGAGCTAATTAAATTACTTTAGATTATCTGTGTTTTTATTTTGTTTTCTTCAAATTAATTAGCTTGACTAATAAACTAATATATAATCTAAGGATATATAATATATAATATAATTAAGAAGCTTATTTAATTTTCTCAATCTCTCTAAAAAATCAACCCGGTCACCGGAATCACAACGTCGTGGTTTTCATGGTTTTTAAGGGGGCTCGTACATCAACTCTTATACAGGATGAAAAAGAGTTGGTGTGGTCCCCTTACGTGCTCTCCAAAATTCATATTGGTCTTTATATCAAAAAAAAAAAAAAAAGAGTCGTTTTGTGGCCCGATGAAAAAGAGTTGATCGATGTGGTCCCTCTTACATACTCTCCAAAATTCATATTTGTCCATGTTCGTTTTGTGGTGTTTTACATGCAATCACGTATTTATGGGTAAGTATTTAACTTATTTAAAATTCTGTCCGACGAGTTCCTGAAGCCTTATCTCAGTTTTTTAGGTCTCGTTTCAATCAACATCAATGAAAGAAAAGATACTTACTCTTTAACCTTTCCTTTGTTTTCCGTTTTTGGCGTATGATTCTCCCAAATCTCACCTTTCACTTCCTTTTCCGCCCACTTTGTTTTTTGTTTTGCTCGAGGCCACCCACTGTGTTTTTTTCTTTTTCTTCGTATGACTGAACAAGGAAGGGAGATATAATATGTTTTTTTTTTTTTTTTTTTTTTTTTCAAAGGGCAATGTCGACTTCTCACCCTAATTTGCCTATCCCTCATTACCTCACATCCCTTCTCAGTCCTTTAACCAATTCAGCAGACTTCTAGGGGGTTAGCAAATTCAACGGGTATTTAAATGTAATTTTCCCAATAGAATTACTACAAGTATTAAATTTATTAAACTTAGTATTTATTACATTGAAACTTTCATGAATTATTGAAATAGTTAACAGTATTGAATTAACTTGAAATCTGACGTACATGACCTACATGTATAAAACTTCAAATCTAAAAGTTAGATTTATAAAAAAAAAAAAAAAAAAAGAAATACTCCTTCCGGTCCTAATTATCAGAATAAGTTGACTTTTTGGAAAGATTAAGGAAAGTTTAATCAAATTACTTTACAGTATCTGTGTTTTTTTTTTTTCTTCAAACTAATTAATTTAACTAATAAACTATGTTTAATCTCTTTTTTTTAAAAAAAACAACCTAATTTTATAGTTAAGACCGGTGGGAGTAAATCATAACGTCGTGATTTTTGTTGATGTGGTCCCTCGTACGTACTCTTCAAAAAGAGTTGTTATGGTCCCTCCTACGTACCCTCCAAAAATCATATTTGTCTACATTGGTTTTGTGGTCCGTTACACTTACATGCAATCACGTGTTAAATGGGAGCTGATTCCCTCAGCCATATCTCTCAGTATCCCTCAAAGTCAAAGGCACATATAAACCTTTGATCCCATCTTTAAATCTTGGCTTGCTTATTTTAATACCTTCAAAACACGGGCGTTCAAAGTCAGTGGGATTTATGAAGATATACCAATAACGTGCAATATTTTGTTAGTTACTTCTTTTAACATACACTAATAACTTTGGTAACATAAAGTAGTCAGTACAGTAATATTTTTGGTAAATTAGCACTGCAAGCTACATTTTGTTTTATGGAGGGATGCTTTTAAGAGGGATAGAGCTGGGAATCGAAGTCGACCCAACCCTCCAGGGTGGCGAGGTAAGAAAAACATTTGTTTTTCAAAGCTTGGTCCGAGAGCACTAGGGCCAGGGCCAAAAAATTACTATTTTAAATTTTAACTATTTTTCCATATTTACAAAAGAAAATGCCTATATTTACCAGAACATTTAAAAACTTGGATTTTATTTCCACAGAAATAATATCAAAAAAGTTCCTTAAGACTTCTGTGTAATTTGGTTATTTTAAGGGACTTTTTTATAATTATTTTTTTATCCTCGGGACTGGCACATAATTTTCCTTTGATCAAAGGCCCTGTATTCAGAAAAGCAGAAAGCAAAAAACAAAAAGAAAAGCAGCCAACCTAAGATAAGGGGTAAGGATCCCCATCCGTAGGGTCATCTCAACGGACGGTATCTGCCAAAGAGAAAAGAAGGGATAAGGATCCTCTCAAGTTACGTGCTCAAAATCTTGTGGCTGAAAATGAATTATGGCACGATCCTGAAAAGCACATGCTCATTGATATGGAAAGAGGAAAGAAATTGCACACTTCATTTTAGGGTCCATTTCAATTAGTTGGTTACAGAGATGACATATTTTTAATCTTATTTTTGTAAGTTTGAAATATGATAAAAGTCAGATTATAAATGTAATGTGTGTTTGGATTGACGATTGTAGAATTTTTTTTTTTTTTCAAGCTAAAACTTATTTAGAATTATTTAAAAAGTCAATTGAAATAAAAAATGCATTTGAAAATGACATAAATATTGTTAAACATCATATATATATATATATATATACACATATTAGTTTAATATAAACGAAGAGGAGGTTGCTCGTGGAACCGGCTTTCCTCCTATGCAATTGCTATCTGCTTGTAGCGGTCGGACGTTCTGCCGTTTTTGCCTTAAAAAAGCTGAATATGTGGCCTTTAAAAAAAAAAAAAAAAAAATCGATCTTACGGTACTAAAAATATATTTTAGGATACTAAAATGTACTTAAAAAAATACTTGATGACTTTGAAAAATTATTCTAGGATTGTGAAAAAAATATTTTGAAGCATATTTTTAGTACCAGTCAGTACCTTAAAATACCAGTTAGTACTTGTCAGTACCTTGAAAAAATATCTTGAAATATTTTTTCAGTATCTTGAAATATCCTTTTAGTGTCATTTAGTACCCTAAGATATTTTTTCAAGATCCTAAAATAATTTTTTAAGATTCCAAGTATTTTTTTAGTATCAGTCAATATAATAAAAATATTATTTTTAGTATAAGTCAGTGCTTAAAATATTTTTTTTCAGGATCCTAAATAATTTTCAAGATTATGAAATATTTTTTTTAGATTTTTTAGTATCTTGAAATATATTGTTAGTACCAGGTAAGATATCTGAATTTTTTTTTTTTTTTAAAGGGCCACATGTCCAACTTTTTTAGGCAAAACGTCCAACGTTTGACCGCGGAGATGAGGGCAGCAGATGACAATTGCATAGGAGGATAGCCGGTTCCAGTTGCTTGTATGGTAGCGAAGGACAATGAAGGTGTGGGAATTAATTTTCCATTCAGTGCTTAGTGACACCCGATAACGAAGAAGAGATAGATCATATGGTATGGTAGGAAAGGATAAATGAAGGTGTGAGAATTAATTTCTAATTTAATATATACTAAGACACGGTAATGAAGAAGAGAAGAGGAGGCAGCTCATGAGACAAGAGGATGAGTTATCTTGTATTGCGGGAAAGTATGGTAGTCAAAATCTCGATTTATTATTGTGATTTTATGTTTTTATAATTTTTTTTATTAAAACAATTTTACTAATTTTTCAAACACTTTTATGTTTTTACGATTTTTTTACGTTATGATTTTACGTTTTACGATTTTTTATTCCTCTTCTCATTTTACGTAAAATTTCGATTTTAACTACCTCGGAGGAAAGGACAAATAAAGGTGTGAGAATTAATACTACAAACGGTCAAAATGCTCTCCAAAAGCTGTAAATTTCGGATTCTCGCGGAAGCTACTTTTTCATACAAGACCATTTAACTTTGATGCTAACCCAAACATCAAATGGTAATTTATAATTCAAAATTTACACTTTGTAATATAAAATAATTTAGTAACATAACGTGGTAAATTACTATTAAAAATTACACTTTATAATATAGAGTCGTAACTTTCATAATAGAAAACAGTAAATTAGGAATAATTTTTTTAAAATATGCAATATGAATATATAAATATAAAAAAATATCTTATTCAAAAGTGTTGTATCTAACCAAAAAAAAAAAAAAAAAAAAAAAAAAAACACAATATTTTTTAATCTTGAGGCTTTTACCGATTGTAAAACTCTAGCATTGGTTCAAAGTGAGAACATGGCATCATATGTCGGCATGTGGGGCCCGACACATGTGATTGCATATACCACGCCACAAAACGAACGTGCACAATATGAATTTAAAAAGAGTATGTAAGAGGGACCACAACACCATCTTTTTCATGGTGTGTAATAAGGAATAGCAATAACATTGTTATTGCTAATAACATTTGTTATTGCTATTTATAGCAATAACAATTAAAATAGCAATAACAATGTTATTGCTATATTGCTAAAAATAGCAATAACAGGTTGGAGTAAAGCAAAGCACAAGAGTGGGGTTCACTAAGAAGCAGTAGAAGTGATTAGAGAGAAGAGTGAAAATGTCATTGTCAAGTTTTGTGGTGCTCAAATCAAACTATAACGACTAACTGCTGTTATTTAGAAAAATAAGACTAAGTGCTGTTAAAAATACAACTACATAAATTACAATGATATGTGGAGTCTTTCAATAATTTTAAGACGTATATTTTAATAACAAAAGTATATTACAATAAAAATAATTACAATGTCATCTTCTAGACCTTATTTTTTGAATTCCATCATAATTACCTTGTTAACAATGCTATCAAATACATTATAATTTTAATTCCCTTTTTTTTTTTTTTTAGAATTCCATCATAATTTAAGGGTGGGCACTTACCTCATTTTCTTCAATCTGGATCCGCCTCTGATAGAGACCCAATAGCAAGTTATGGCACTTAAGTTTTATTTCATGTGCTAAAATTATTTCTAACTATTCAATCAAATTTTTTAAATTTAATCTTGGATATAATGTGCTATCTAGAGAGAAAGATCAAGGGAAAATGACAGTCAGGTCTCAAGGACCAAAAATTTTTACAAAAAAGTCCCAACAGAAATTCACATATAAAAAAAGTCCTTATGGGCTTTTTTTATTTCGTTTTTTATTAACAACAAGAAGTATTATATTTACAACAAAAACCTGGTTATCCTCAATTGAAAAAAAAATATATTCACAATAAGAAGTGTCATATTCATAACAAAATTTAAACACCTTGATTTTGTTTCAAACTCAAGTTCCAAGCATCAGGTCATTTGATAGAAAAAAAGGCTAGATTCACAAATATGAAGTGTTATATTCACACCAAAATTTTAAACTTGGTCATTCATAAGAAAAAGTCATATTCACAATAGGAAGTGATATATTTACAACAAAATTTAAAAACCTGGATTTTATTTCAATACAAATAATATTAAAATATGGGAATTTCTATTGGGACTTTTTTTATAATCTTTTATGGTCCTTGAGATCGACCGTCATTTTCCCAAAGATCAAGCATGTCAAACTTCATGCAAATAGAAGATTAAAGTATAATTTTAGTCCTTTAAGCTAAGTATTTATTACATTGAAACTTTCATGAATTAATAAAATAGTTAAAACTTCAAATCTAAAAGACGTGCATGCATGTATAAAACTTCAAATCTAAAAGAGTTGATGTGGTCCCTCTTACTTGCTCTCCATAATTTATATTTGTCCATGTTTGTTTTGTGGTGTTTATTTATGGATAAGTATTTAACTTACTTAAAATTCCGTCTGACGATTTCCTGAAGCCTTATCTCATTTTTTTTAGGTCTCCCTTCAATCAATATTAATGGAAGAATGAAAGATACTTACCTTTTAATCTTTCCTTTGCTTTCCTTTCTTTGCATATGATTCTCTCAAAGCTGACCTTTCATTTCTTCCTCCACCCACTTTGTTTTTGTTTTGCTTGAAGCCATCCAGTGTGTTTTTTTCCTTTTTCTTCGCATGACTGAACAAGGAAGGGAGGTATAATCTGTTTTTTTTTTCCAAGGGTAATGTCGACTTTTTACCTAATTTGCATATCCCTAATTGTCCCACGTCCCTTCTCAATCCTTTAACCAATTCAACGGGCTTCTAGGGGTTAGCAAATTCAACTGGTATTTAAATGTAATTTTCCCAATAGAACAACTACAACTATTAAATTTAGGGTTAAGGTGCAAATTAGGCAACGAACTATTACCCCAGGAGCGCCCAACACAAAAAAATTTTAAGTGGATTAAAAATACTAAAAAAATTTAAAAATGTAAAGTCAAGATAACGTAACGCAGATAGAAAGAAACAATCGTTAGTTAAAATGTCAACTTTTAAGGGTTAAGGTGCAGATTAGCCAACGAAATTTTACTCTATGAGCGCCCAAAAAAATAACTTAGTCTAGGAGCGCCCGCAAAAATGTCCATATACAATTCACCCAAATCATTTTGTTGCAAATCCTTGTCCGGACCCCCAACCATGTGTATTTGGGTTAGGAAAAGTGAATGTAACAAAAGAATCACAAATGTAATGAGTAGATTTCATTTTGAATAAGGGTGGTAAAGTTTTCAAACGTGCTCGGGCAAGTTTATGCAATCCACCCAAAATCTAAGCTGTTGCAAATCCTTGCCGGACCTCCCCAACCAAGTGCATTGGGGTTAGGAAGAGTGAATACCAAAAAAAAAAAAAAAATCACAAATATAATGAGTAGATTTCATTTTGAGCAAGGGTAGTAAGTTTTTGAACTTGCCCAATGTAGGTATAGGTTGTGATTTTTAAGTGGACTTAAAAAATCTACTCGTTACATTTGTGATTTTTTGTTGTTGCATTCACTCTTTCTAACCCCAATGCACATAGTTAGGGGGTCTAGGCAAGGATTTGCAACAGTCGGATTTTGGGTGGATAGCACATGAACTTTTTTGTCTTTGGCGCTCCCGAGTAAAAGTTTTTTTGTGTTGGCGCTTATGAAGTAAAAGTTCATTGGCCAATCTGCATCTTAACCCTTAAAAAATTGTCATTTTAATGGATGTTTGTTTCTTTCTAACGGAGTTGTGCTGACTTTACATTTTTAATTTTTTTTTGGTATTTTTAGTCCACTTAAAAGTTTTTTGTGCTGAGCGCTCATAGGATAATAGTTTGTTGGCTAATTTGCACCTTAACTCTTAAATTTATTAAGCTAAGTACTCTCCTCGGTCCTAATTATAGGAACACTTTTGTAGTGTAAATTACACTACAAAAGTGTTCCCATAATTAGGACCTAAGGTATATTTATTACATTGAAACTTTCATGAATTATTGAAATAGTTAACAGCATTGAATTAACTTGAAATCGACGTACATGGCCTACATGTATAAAACTTCAAATCTAAAAGTTAGATTTAAAAAAGAAAGAAAGAAAGAAAATATTCCTTCCGATGCTAATTATAAGAATAAGTTGACTTTTTAGAAGAGATTAAGGAAACTAATTGAATTACTTTAGAGTATCTCTATTTTTATTTTTTCTTCAAACTAATTGATTTGACTGATAAATTATGTTTAATCTCTTTAAAAAAGGCAACCTAATTTTATAATTAGGACCGGTGGGAGTAAATCATATGTTGTGATTCTCGTGGTTTTTGAGTGGGCCTCGTACGTACTCTTCAAAAGAGTTGGTATGGTCCCTCCTACGTACCCTCCAAAATTCATATTTGTCCATGTTCGTTTTGTGGTCCGTTACATGCAATCACGTGTTAAATGGGAGGGGATTCCCTCAGCCATATACCTCTCAGTATTGTTAGTTCTCAATATGTTTTGATGATTTACAACAAATGTAAAACGTGTTTTGAAGTTTGCAAAGTTGTTTTAAAAACACTCGAAAGTTGCAAACTGCGGTTTGCATCCGCAAACTCGAGTATTGGACGACCAATACTGCAGTTTGCCTTTGCAAACTCGAGTATTGGATGCCTAATCTTTGCGGTTGCTTGGTAAACTCAGTATAGGGCATACGAAAGAAACCAAGTTTTCGGCCAAAGTCCATACCGCAGCTTTGCTTGGCAAACTCGAGTATGGGACCAATCTTACCGCGGTTGCTTGGCAAACTCGAGTATAGGCCATACGAAAAGAAACCAAGTTTTCAACCAAAGTCGATATTTGCGGTTGCATAGGCAAACTCGAGTATTGAATGGTCAATACGCGGTTTGCATGGGTAAACTCGAGTATCGAACTTCTTGTGAATCAAAGGATTTTTCCAACTTAGTCAATACCGCAGTTTGCATTTGCAAACTCGAGTATTGGGCGACCAATATCTGCGGTTGCTTGGCAAACTCGAGTATTGGACTTCCGAAAGCAAAACAAGTTTTTCAAAGCGAGTCAAAGCTGCGGTTTCCAAAACAAACTCGAGTATTGACCTTCCGGAGAGAAAAGGATTTTTTCAAGATAAATCAATCTGCAGTTTTCATTGGCAAACTCGAGTATTGAATGGTCAATACTTGCGGTTGTGTTGCTAAACTCGAGTATTGGACTTCCGAGAGCAAATGGATTTTTCAAGTTAAACCCATACTTGCAGTTTGCATAGGCAAACTCGAGTATAGGTCTTGACCTTTAAATACAAGACACGATGACTTGCCTCGAAAAGTGGAAACTCGAGTATCCAATTGATATCGCAGTTTGGTCACTTGTGAACAAGTGCCATACTCGAGTTTACAAGAACAAACCGCAAGTATGCAACGCAAAAACTACATTTTGAATTATACGAATTCTTGAATCACTCTTGTTTGTTCCAAATGCTTTCATGAATCTTTCACTTATGTTCCCGGATATGTTTAACAAGTTTATTTAGTGGAATTCGGTTAGCACGAGATGAAAGTTAATGAAGATCAAGAGAAAAAGCATAAAGTGGTCGAGCATTTATTGCACTTCAGAAAATTAACATCCTTTTGGTTAATCCATCTCGAGCACGAACTCTCAACGTTCAAAAACACTTTCTTCATCAAGAAAACTCTTCTCCAACGGGCAAATCCTCGAGTTCCACATCGAGACCATATCAACATCCGGATTAGTTGGAGCTTAGAGAGAGAAGATGACCGAGACTTAATGCTAATCACCTACAACGGTTGGATTCATCATTCAACGGTCATTTAATGTTCTCTACCTATAAATAGAGTTCATTAACTTCTTCTCAAGCCGATACACCTGCGAGAGCGAAAATTTACTAAGTCATTTATTGTGTTCAGCTTTCACTTGTATTGTATCAATCGATACTTGCACTTCGATGTTCATTTTATCGCTTTCGTAAGAGAGTTATATCTGTAAATCATTTATTGATTGAGATAACCACAAGTCGGGGACTTGGTGGTTGGGTGTATTGATTACAACTTGTAAGGGGGAGTGAGTTCTAGAGAGAGAACTACTCTTGAGTACGAGTGTGTAATCGGTTTGTGAGTATAGTGGATTGAAAATCCCAAGTGTGGCAGGAATTTGGATGTAGGTCAAAGATAAGACGAACCAGGATAATTTCCATTGAGCAAGCTTTCCTTCCCTTCCTCCTCTGTCTATCTCTGGTTTCATTATTTCAAAACAGAGCATATTTCTAAAAGTTTTTAAAAATACCCAATTCACCCCCCCCCTCTTGGGTATATAGCTCCATTTACATTTGGTATCAGAGCAAGGTCTTCTCTTAAGAGCTTAACAACTCGAGAAGGATCATTATGGAAGGTATCTTTACGATGGAGCATCTATCACAGACCACCCGGCTTCAATGGAGAGCACTACTCCTTCGGAAGGCCAAATTCAAAGTGTTTGTTATGGCAATCGAGTATGGTCTTTGGAGAGTATTTGAAAGAGGAGATTATGAGCCATCAACCGTGGAAGATGGAGTCGAGTTCCCAAGCTAGAAGAGGAATATGATGAGAACGACGAAGAAACGTCACCCTCAACAAAGAAGGCGGTTTCGCTTCTCCAAAGTGCACCGAGTCAACAAGAATACTTTCGTATTTGCACCTTATCATCTCGCTAAGGCCATGTGGGATGCTCGGGAGATAGCTCATGAAGGAACAGTGGAGTAAAGCAAAACGAGTCAATACTCTTATGACCGAGTATGATCTTCGCGAATGAAGCATGGCGAATCCATTGGTGAGTTCCAGTGAGGTTCACTCATCTCATCAATCAACTTGCTGCCTTGGGAAAAGAATATGACCAACCGGTCAAGTAAGGAAGATCTTGAATGTCCTTAACAAGGAATGGGAAGCAAAGGTCACGGCTATTGAAGAGGCTCGAGGAGAGTCAATGACGTCGATAGCTGCTCTATTCGGCAGTCTCTGCGAGTATGAGGCTAAACTCAAATTCAAGAAGGGACTTGATGAAGTTCATGGCAAAAACAAGGGAATTGCCCTCAAGTCTACAAGAGAAGTTAAAGATTCGGATGAGGAAAATGAAAATGTAGACGAAGATGAGGAAATAGGCATGATGGTTCGTAGATTCAAGAAATTCTACAAGAAGGACCAAGGCTTCAAGAAATTTCACAAGGGTAGCTCCGCCTATGAGGCAAAGAAGTCATCTCGCTACGAATGTCAAAAGCCTGGTCACATCAAGTCGAATGCCCACTGTTGAACAACAAAGACAAAGAAAAGAAGAAGTTCAGCAAATACAAGAAGAAAGCTTATGTCTCCGGCATTTGGGGTGACTGACTCATCGATGAAGATGATGAGGATGAGGAAGAAAAAAGCAAATATATGCCTAGTTCTTTGAAGAAGAAGAGCAACGTGCTAAACTTGAAGAGGTTTGTCTTAGAGCATCAAGACCCAACAAGTGGTACATTGATAGTGGGTGCTCAAGACACATGACTGGAGATGAATCCAAATTTCTTTCAATCAAACCAAAGGATGGTGGTAGAGTCACATTCGGAGGAGACCAATCGGGAAAAATTCTGGAATTGGTGAGATAGGAAACAATGAAGGTCCTCTCATCAAAGATGTCTACCTAGTAGAAGGATTGTGTCACAACCTCCTAAGTGTGAGCCAAAGCACCGACAAGGGTAACCTAGTTATCTTTGATTCAAATGAATGCTTGATTGTTAGAAAAGATTTAGTCCCCATTGATGATTTGAAAACTAAAGCCTTATTTAGAGCACCTAGAGATGGAAATTGTTACACTCTTAACCTCTAAAGCAATGCTTGGTTCTGAAAATTGTTTTGTTAGTAACTTGAATGAGAGTTGGCTATGGCATAAGCGATTAGCTCATGTTAATATGTTTCAACTTGACAAGTTGCTGAAAAAGGATTTGGTCATTGGTATTCCTAAATTGAATTTCAAAAATGACATAGTCTGTGATGCTTGTCAAAAAGGAAAACAAACCAAATCTTCTTTTAAAGCAAAAAATGAGATTTCAACTAGTAGACCTCTTCAATTACTTCATATGGATCTAGTTGGACCCTAGAGTAAAAAGTCTTGGTGGAAATCTTTACACCTTGGTCATAGTTGATGATTACTCTAGATTTGCTTGGACGATATTTTTGTCATCTAAAGATGAAACATTTGATCAGTTTGTTACCTTTGCCAAAAAGGTCCGAACGAGAAAGGCTTTGCAATTTCGGGTATAAGAACCGATCATGGTGGCGAATTTGAAAACAACGCCTTCATTGGGTTCGTGACAATGTGGGGATTGATCACAACTTCTCGGCTCCAAGGACTCCTCAACAAAACGGTGTGGTTGAGAGGAAGAATAGAGTCCTCATTTGAGATGGCAAGGGCAATGTTAAATGAAAACAACACTTCTCAAGTGTTTTGGGCTGATGCGATGAGTACGGCTTGCTACATCTCCAACCGAGCCTATTTGAGGAAGAAAGCGAACAAGACCCCATATGAACTCTACAAGGAAAGGAAGCCAAATCTCGGCCACCTACATGTCTTTGGATGCAAGTGCTATGTGCACAACAATGGTAAAGAGAATCTTGGTAAATTCGATTCCAAAGCTGATATAGGTATCTTCATTGGTTATTCAAATAGGAGTAGAGCTTATAGAGTCTTTAATACTCGCACACGTATTGTTGAAGAGTCAATACATGTTGTTTTCTGTGAATCCAAATCGATAAAGCCTTGGACAATGAAGAAGAAAATGTTTTCAAGAATCAATTCTTTTCGAAAACTACTCCCGCTTCTATTGAAAATCCGAAAATGTTTTTGAGGTGATCCCCAAAACTCTATTGAAAATCCTGATCAGACTCAACCTAGAGCTTGGAAATTTATTAGAAATCATCCTTTAGACCAAGTTATAGGTGATATTCATCGGGGAGTAAGAACCGAGAAATAGTACTTTGAATGAAGTAACTTTTTCTGCATTTATATCTCATATAGAACCCTCTAAGATTGATGAAGCCCTTTCGGATAATGATTGGGTGATAGCAATGCAAGAGGAGTTACATCAATTTGTAGAAATCATGTTTGGGATTTGGTACCTAGGCCCAAAGATCATCCGGTCATTGGCACCAAATGGGTATTCAAGAACAAACGTGATGAGTACGCAATCATTGTCCGCAACAAGGCAAGATTGGTTGCCAAAGGCTATAATCAAGAAGAAGGAATTGATTATGAAGAAACTTATGCTCCAGTGGCAAGATTGGAAGCCATAAGAGTACTTCTAGCCTTTGCATGTGTAAAAGGTTTTAAACTATATCAAATGGATGTGAAAAGTGCTTTTTCGAATGGTTTTATACAAGAGGAAGTTTATGTGGAACAACCTCCTGGTTTTGAAAATGAACATTGTCCAGATCATGTGTATCGTCTCAAGAAGGCTCTATATGGCCTGAAACAAGCTCCTAGAGCTTGGTATGAGCGATTAAGCAAATTCCTTCTAGATCAAGGCTTTGTTAGAGGAAAAGCAGACACAACTCTTTTCATAAAGAGTAATAAGCTAAATGAAATTTTAATGGTTCAAATATATGTGGATGATATTATATTTGGTGCTTCTAATGATGCTTTGTGTGAAGAGTTTTCAAAGACTATGCAGGAGAGTTTGAGATGTCCATGATGGGAGAGCTCAACTACTTTCTTGGACTGCAAATCAAGCAAAGAAAAGATGGGATATTTATTTCCCAAACCAAATATCCGAATGATTTCTTGAAGAAATTTGGGATGGACCGGTGCAATGGTGCGACACTCCTATGAGCTCAACTGCTTCACTAGATGCTGATGAGGAGGGCAAAGATTTCAACATCACAAAGTATAGAGGAATGATTGGATCACTTCTCTATCTTACGAGTCGCCCGGACATCCAATTCGGTGTTGGGATGTGTGCAAGGTTCCAATCCGCTCCAAAGAGTCCCATGCTGAACAAGTAAAGAGGATATTCAGATATCTCTCGGACACAAAGACTCTTGGACTGTGGTTTCCCAAAGGTCAACCGGAACACTTGGTGGCATACTCGATTCGGATCATGCGGCTACAAGACAGATAGAAAGAGCACAAGTGGCCAATGCGAATTCTTTGGCAACTCACTTGTCTCTTGGTTCAGCAAGAAGCAAACATCTCGTAGGCCGTGTCCTCTACCGAAGCTGAATATGTGGGCGCCTCAAGTTGTTGTGCTCAAGTGCTATGGTTGAAACAACAACTTGCTGACTTGGGAGTTCACTTGAAGGAAATCCCAATTTTGTGTGACAACACAAGCACAATAAGCTTGGCCAAGAATCCGGTGCAACATACAAGAACCAAGCATATTGATGTGAGGCATCACTTCATTCGGGATCATGTCCGAAAAGAGATGTCAAAGTGATGTTCATCCCAACTCATCTTCAACTTGCCGACATCTTCACAAAGCCTCTAGCCAAAGAACCTTTCAACTTCATAAGAAGAGAATTGGGAATGGTAAATCCCAATGAATTGTAAGAATTTCTCATTCAATCTAATGTTAGTTATGTTTTTGATGATTAATCTTTACTAACTTGAGCATCGGAGCGTTTAGATATGTCTCTTGCGGGATATTTCAATGCTTGAAGTTCCATACTGCGGTATAGGATGGGTTACTCGAGTTTAGGACCGCATTTAAGCCAAACCCGACCTTCATCAATAGCTTGACTCGAGTATGGGGAACCAAAACTGCAGTTTAGGACCGAGATAAACCTAGCAGTTTGTAAGTGCAAGTATGCTAAACTCGAGTAAGGAAAAGCTAAACTCGAGTATGTTCATCGTGGGTTCAAAAATTCACGCTACATTCTTGAAGTCCGGTTAGTATACTTTCACCTTTACCGCAGTATGTAAATGAAAGTTTGCTAAACTCGAGTAAGGAGAAGCTAAACTCGAGTATGTCACTGTGAATTCCAAACGTTACACCATTTTAAATCAACGATGTGGCATACTTCCATTTGTACTCGAGTTTATTAGTGAAAGTTTGCTAAACTTCAATTTGTACTCGAGTTTGTTAGTGACAGTTTCCTAAACTTCCATTTGTACTCGAGTTTGTTAGTGAAAGTTTGCTAGACTCAAGTAAGAAATAGATAAACTCGAGTAAGGAGGTCTGTCTATATATATATGTGAACAAAGTGGTGTTCTTCCAAACTCGCGTCTTCACTCCAAGAGTAGACCCTAGAGTTTCAACTTTTCTCTTCTTCTCCTTCGAATCCGTCACAATCCCTCATCAACCCCTTCAAATCCTCACCAAATTTCATCTAATTCTTCTTATCTTCTCTCCTTCGAAACCCTAAGCGATCGATGTCTAAGGAAGTCTCACAATCCTCTCAACCGATTCCTCCACGAGCTCCAAGGAGCAAATCGATTCCACGAAGTTGCGAGAGGCATTGATACAAGAATCCCCGGAGTGGGTGTTGTGATTAAGGATAATCCATCCTCGAATCCCAAGAGATGTGATTCGACTTCAAAGGGTCCGAGAACCTTCTTCACCACAAAACGGAAGAGAACGGCTGAGTCGAGCCAAGCAAAAGGGAAAAGAACCGTTGTTCACCGCAAAACAAGGTCCAAGAATGCCACCCGCTTCCCGGTTCTCGCTCCTTGAGCCGAGGTTACCGGCTCTTCGCATTATGAGACCGAAGAAGATGAGCACGAAGGAGTCTCCCATTCATCGATAATGCAATAGAGGAGATTAAGCTTCACAAGACTCCGCCTCCGGATTCAAAGTCACCCGGTTCCTCTTCCTCCCGGTCTCAATGCCAAATTCAAGGACCAAGTATTCATCTCGTGGCTTCGTGCGGTTGTCTCGGTTGACTTGGAGCAACTTTATCGCGACCGCAATGTGGATCTCACACCATGGTTTGGGCCTTATCAGTCATTCATCTCCATCGAAGCCGCTTACTACCCGGAGTTGGTCAAGATGTTCTATTTCAATATGGCAACCAACAACCTATTGGACTCAGAAGGCTATACGGCTGAGGAGAGGATCACCACGTGTGTTAGAGGGGTCCAATTCACCTTGTCTGTTGCTATTATCAACAAGATCCTAAAGGTTGATCATCCTCCACCGTCCACACCACAATACACCAATGCCGAGGTGTATAGGACTTTAATGCGTTCACGGGACGTGCCGGCCGATCGCTTGCTCATTTGTCTATCAAGCCCTCGACATGCCCGCACCGCACCGAGTGATTTGGTACATCTACACTCGGAACTTTGTGCGTAAAGGAGGGAGCTATACTCACTTTGCTCGGAAAGATTATCGATTCTTCACGGCCTTCATCCAAGAATCCTCTCAACATTGGGCAATGGATCTTCAAAGAAATCAGCGCCTTCAAGTTTACATCCCGAAAGGGATCATACATGCCCTTTGCCTCTTTGGTGTCCCTCATTATGTTCTACTACAAGATATGGTATGTGGGACCACCTGAGCAGATGAAGTTCATTCCATCCTTCGGCAAGACTCAGTTGAACTTTATGAAGATCACATTCGAGCCGGAAGGATCAGGCCAGTCAAGGGCTCCTCCGAGGTCACAAGCCCGTGGATCACAGTCTTATGCGCACGAGGCTCAGTCACATCCTCCTCCATCATTGGACCTCGAAGAACGGTTGAGAGAGATGATCGATGCTGCCCTCTCATCTCATAGACCGATTATGAAAGCCGAGTTGGACATCCGCGAGCCGAGTTCAAGATGGGTCTCATGGATGTGAAGACCGACTTGGAGAAGTCGAAGGATGCCACCGACGAAGCGAGAGCGAGATTTTTGATCGGGGATTGATCTAGACTCCGGTTATCCATGACATATGAGCTTGCTTGAAGCTTGGGAATAAGATTGATCGTCGATTGACCATTTTGGTCTTGGTGCTTCTTCGTCCTCCACATTTGGTTTCACGATCGGTCCATCCTCATCCTCTCCTATACCTGAGACCCAGCCACCAGAGATACACATATCCCCACCTTCCTCACCTCCCTTCTCATTTCCTAGTCCACCTCACACCTTTTCCCCAGCCTCCACTTCCACTCCTACCCCTGTTATCCCATCATCTCCTATCACTCCTTCCGAGCTTCTCCCGACCGCCCTCCATCTCCATCTACCCCGTCTCATCGAGAAATTCCCCACACCTTCTCCTTATCATGACCCTACCTTCGATCCATCCACTGCCATGGTCCTCTGGACCCCTCCTTTTGTTATCCTTGATCCCGAGTATGTTGATGAAGACAAAGGGGGAGAAGGAGAGAAAGATGTAGATGTTTAGGGTCTATAGGTTCTAGGTAGTTTGTTGTTCTAGATGTTTTGTTTTTATCATTTGTACTTTGCTATTATCAGAATGATATCAGTAGTATCAGCAGCTATCAGAGTATCTATCTTATCTCGATATTGTTCATTGTTTGCTTCATTGAGTATAGTTCAACTTGTTTACGTTTTTGAAATCCACTTCGCGCTATTCTCTCGAACCTCAAATGTTGAAATGCCAAATTAGATGGTTTTCTCGATAACTCAAACCTTGAACTTTGAAAACTTCATCTCAAAACAAACTACATCTTTCAAATTCTTTGCAAAATAATTTACAAGTGTTGTCATCATCAAAAAGGGGAGAATGTTAGTTCTCAATATGTTTTGATGATTTACAACAAATGTAAAACGTGTTTTGAAGTTTGCAAAGTTGTTTTAAAAACACTCGAAAGTTGCAAACTGCAGTTTGCATCCGCAAACTCGAGTATTGGAGCCAATACTGCAGTTTGCCTTTGCAAACTCGAGTATTGGACAGCCAATACTGCAGTTTGCTTGGTAAACTCGAGTATAGGGCATACAGAAAGAAACCAAGTTTTCAGCCAAAGTCCATACTGCAGTTTGCTTGGCAAACTCGAGTATGGGACAGCCAATACCGCGGTTGCTTGGCAAACTCGAGTATAGGCCATACGTAAAGAAACCAAGTTTTCAACCAAAGTCGATCTGCAGTTTGCATAGGCAAACTCGAGTATTGAATGGTCAATACCGCAGTTTGCATGGGTAAACTCGAGTATCGAACTTCTTGTGAATCAAAGGATTTTTCCAACTTAGTCAATACCGCAGTTTGCATTTGCAAACTCGAGTATTGGATGCCAATCATCGCAGCTTGCTTGGCAAACTCGAGTATTGGACTTCCGTAAGCAAAACAAGTTTTTCAAACCGAGTCAAAAGCGCGGTTTCCAAAACAAACTCGAGTATTGACCTTCCGAGAGAAAAGGATTTTTTCAAGATAAATCAATACTGCAGTTTTCATTGGCAAACTCGAGTATTGAATGGTCAATATCGCAGTTTGTGTTGCTAAACTCGAGTATTGGACTTCCAGGAGAGCAAATGGATTTTTCAAGTTAAACCCATACCGCAGTTTGCATAGGCAAACTCGAGTATAGGTCTTGACCTTTAAATACAAGACACGATGACTTGCCCTCGAAAAGTGGAAACTCGAGTATCCAATTGGATACGTAGTTTGGTCACTTGTGAACAAAGTGCCATACTCGAGTTTACAAGAACAAACCGTGTATGCAACGCAAAAACTACATTTTGAATTATACGAATTCTTGAATCACTCTTGTTTGTTCCAAATGCTTTCATGAATCTTTCACTTATGTTCCCGATATGTTTAACAAGTTTATTTAGTGGAATTCGGTTAGCACGAGATGAAAGTTAATGAAGATCAAGAGAAAAAGCATAAAGTGGTCGAGCATTTATTGCACTTCGTAAAATTAACATCCTTTTGGTTAATCCATCCGAGCACGAACTCTCAACGTTCAAAAACACTTTCTTCATCAAGAAAACTCTTCTCCAACGGGCAAATCCTCGAGTTCCACATCGACCATATCAACATCCGGATTAGTTGGAGCTTAGAGAGAGAAGATGACCGAGACTTAATGCTAATCACCTACAACGGTTGGATTCATCATTCAACGGTCATTTAATGTTCTCTACCTATAAATAGAGTTCATTAACTTCTTCTCAAGCCGATACACCTACCGAGAGCTAAAATTTACTAAGTCATTTATTGTGTTCGGCTTTCACTTGTATTGTATCAATCGATACTTGCACTTCGTTGTTCATTTTATCTCGCTCCGTAAGAGAGTTATATCTGTAAATCATTTATTGATTGAGATAACCACAAGTCAGGGGACTTGGTGGTTGGGTGTATTGATTACAACTTGTAAGGGGAGTGAGTTCTAGAGAGAGAACTACTCTTGAGTACAGAGTGTGTAATCAGTTTGTGAGTATAGTGGATTGAAAATCCCAAGTGTGGCTTGGGGACCTGGATGTAGGTCAAAGATAAGACCGAACCAGGATAATTTCCATTGAGCAAGCTTTCCTTCCCTTCCTCCTCTCGTCTATCTCTCGGGTTTCATTATTTCAAAAAAACAGCATATTTCTAAAAGTTTTTAAAAATACCCAATTCCCCCCCCCTCTTGGGTATATAGCTCCATTTACAAGTATCCCTCGAGGCACATATAAACCATTGATCTCATCTTTAAATCTTGGCTTCTCATTTTATTTTAATACCTTCAAAACACTTTCAAAGTCGGTGGGATTTATATACAGATATGACAATAACTTGCAATATTTTGTTAGATACTTCGTTTAACATAAACTAATAACTTTGGTAACATAAAGTAGTCAGTACTGCAAGCTACATTTTGTTTTATGGAGGGATGCTTTTAGTAAACATTAAATGGTAAGTTATAATTCAAAATTTACACTTTGTAATATAAAATATTTTAGTAACATAATGTGGTAAATTACAATTAAAAATTACACTTTATAATATAGAGTTGTAACTTTCTTAATATAAAACAGTAAATTACGAATAAATTATTTAATCTTTTTAAAACATGCCATATGAATATATAAACATAAAAGATAATATCTTATTCAAAAGTGTTGTATCTAACAAAAAAAAAAAAGTAGAGGAGGAAAAAACAGTATTTTTAAATCTAGGAGACTTTTACCGACGGGAAGACTCTAGATTTGGTTCAAAGTGACAAGCATTATGGCATCATCTGTTGCCGTGTGGGGACCGACACACGTGATTGCACGAACCTTCACAATGTGAATTTTGAAAGATTATGTAAGAAGGACCACACCACCCCTTTTTCATCATGTGTCATAATTAATAGCAATAACATTGTTAAATTGCTATAAATAGCAATAACAGGTTGGAGTAAAGCAAAGCGCAAGAGTGAGGTTTACTAAGAAGGAGTGGAAGTGATAAGAGAAAAGAGTGAAAATGTCATTGCCAAGGTTTGTGGTGCTCAAATCAAGCTACAATAACAAATACTTGCGTTATATACAGGAAGATGTGGAGGTGCATAGGTTTCTACAATTCTCAGGAGAAGAGGTTGTGAGCCCAAATGTAAAGTTCGAAGTGGAGATGGCAAAGAGTGGGAATGGACTGGTGCACATAAGAAGCTATTACAACAACAAATATTGGGTGAGGTGGACAGAGAACCATTGGTGGATTGTTGCGGGAGCTGATGAACCTGAGGAAGACCAATCCAAATGGTCATGTACATTGTTCGAGCCAATCTATGTAGATGCTGATGCTAACAAAGTTCGATTTTTGCACGTCCAACTTAAACGCTATGCATGCTTATCGAGCGCTGCTGCACCCTATACTTCCTGTTTATATGCAGGATCAGAAAATCCTGACAAAGATTCAAGCGACGTCTACACAATCATTGATTGGGAATCACTATTGATAATGCCTAAACATGTTGCACTCAAGGGCGAAAATGGCCTATATCTTAGTGCCCGCATGATCCAAGGACACCCGTATCTGGAGTTTGCATCAGATGATGTAGGTGATCCAACAGTTGGGAACGAGATCTTCACCACTTCCGACGGAAGCATCCGTGTAAAGTCCGATTACTTCGATAAATTCTGGAGGGGTAGCCCCAATTGGATATGGGCTGACTCAGATGACACCACCAATAACAACCCTGACACGTTGTTTTGGCCAATCAAAGTTGATGACAATGTCATTGCTCTTTGTAACTTAGGCAACAATCTTTACTGCAAGAGATTCACCGATCAGGGCAAGTTCAGTTGTCTTAGTGCTATAGATACCTTTATCTCTAGATTTGCTAGAATGGAGGTGGAAGAGCTTGTTATTTCAAGGCAAATCTATAATGTCAATTTTCGTCTCTTGGATGCTAGGATTTACATCCAGAGAGTCCTCACAATGGCCACCGGAGTTGCCATTAACAGGACCCAAGAACCCAATAATGCTGAAGTGAAGCTCTCTTATAGAAAGACTGAGAGCAGTACTTGGAATAATAGTGTTTCATTGAAGCTGGGTGTCAAAACTAACCTCAAAACCGGCGTTCCATTCATCACAGAAGGAAAAATTGAAATTTCGGCTGGAGCATACCAATGGGGAGAAACTAAGATATCATCAACTGTAGTAGAGACTGTGTACAAAGTTGTTGTGCCACCAATGACGATGGTGACGGTGAGTCTACTAGCAACAACGGGTTTATGTGATGTTCCCTTCTCATACACTCAGGGTGATACTACTTACTAATGGGCAAGAAGTTACCTATAACATGGATGACGGCATTTATACTGGCATTAATTCTTTCAACTTCAAATATGAGACCAAAGAAGAAAAATTATGATGTAATTAAAATGCCACGGATGTTTGTGGGTATCATCTCTACAAACCCTCACGAGATTCCACTCGTCCACTAGGGCTATCTAGGGGTTTAAAAGGCTTGTTGCATGTGCTAAATGCAATCGCGTTCCCTGCGAAAGTGGCATTTTTATTTCTATATATAATTCAGTTCAATAATATGTATTGTAGTACCCTTTACTCTTTACTCGGGGACTTCATATTCTAGTTCTACTATATCACTACTTGCATTGGCGCATAGCTGCATACTGCTAAATGATAGCTATAAATGTTGGAGTTCATCTTGACATGTTGATCGAGAACCACTATTCAATTTATGAAGTCATGGGCACGTAGTTTGTTCACTGTTTAAATTACTAAAATATTCTATGGTTCATAATGATCATTGGATTACTAAAATAGTTTTTAATGCGTATACAAACAATAATCAAATTACTTACGAGTAAATAATAATTAATTTGATTATAAAACCATGCAATTTATGAAATAATATTTTAAAAATAATAAAATTTGTATATTTTAATTTTGAGGCCTTTACCGATTGTAAAACTCTAGGATTGGTTCAAAGTGAGAACATGGCATCATATGTCGGCATGTGGGGCCCGACACATGTGATTGCATATACAACGCCACAAAACGAACGTGCACAATATGAATTTTAGAAGAGTATGTAAGAGGGACCACAACACCATCTTTTTCATGGTGTGTAATAAGGAATAGCAATAACATTGTTATTGCTAATAACATTTGTTATTGCTATTTATAGCATCAACAATGTTATTGCTATTTATAGCAATAACATAAAAATAGCAATAACAGGTTGGAGTAAAGCAAAGCACAAGAGTGGGGTTCACTAAGAAGGAGTAGAAGTGATTAGAGAGAAGAGTGAAAATGTCATTGTCAAGTTTTGTGGTGCTCAAATCAAATTACAACGACTAAGTCTTTGTTATTTAAAAGTAAAGTTAAGTCTTTGTTAAAAATACAACTACATAAATTACAATGATATGTGGGCGATTCAATAAGTTTAAAGACATATATTTTAATAACAAAAGTATATTACAATAAAAATAATTACAATGTTATCCTCTAGACCTTATTTTTTTTAATTCCATCATATAAGCCTTGTTAACAATGCTATCAAATACATTATAATTTTAATTCCCTTATTTTTTATTTTGTTTTTTTAGAATTCCATTATAATTTAAGGGTGGGCACTTGCCTCCTTTTCTTCAATTTGGATCCGCCTCGATAGAGACTCAATAGCAAGTTATGGAACTTAAGTTTTATTTCATGTGCTCAAATTATTTCTAACTATTCAATCAAATTTTTTAAATTTAATCTTGGATTTAATGTGCTATATAGAGAGAAAGATCAAGGGAAAATGATGCCAGGTCTCAAGGACCAAAATTTTTTACAAAAAAGTCCCAAAAAGAAATTCACATATAAAAAAAGTCCTTATCGACTTTTTTTATTTCATTTCTATTAACAACAAAAGTGCTATATTTACCACAAAAACTTGATCATCCACAATAGAAAAACACTATATTCATAATAAGAAGTGTCATATTCATAACAAAATTTAAACACCTTGATTTTGTTTCAAACTCAAGTTCTTAAGCATACAGAGGTCATTTACAATAGAATAAGGCTAAATTCACAACAAGAAGTGCTATATTTATAACAAAATTTCAAATTTGGCCATTCATAACAGAAAAAGTCATATTCACAATAGGAAGTGCTATATTTACAACAAAATTTAAAAACCTGGATTTTATTTCAATACAAATAACATCAAAATATGTGAATTTCTATTGGAACTTTTTTATAATTTTTTATCATCCTTGGGACCTGACTGTCATTTTCCCAAAGATCAAGCATGTCAAACTTCATGCAAATAGAAGATTAAAGTATAGTTTTAATCCTTTAAGTTTACCATATGTTTCAATTTAGTCCCTTAAATTTATATAGTGTGTTTTTAGTCCTTTTATTCTAATACCGTTAACTCTCACTAACCGAAAATGATGACTCAACAATTAAAACATGTTTATATTTTAATTATTTAATATAATTAATTTTTATAGAAATTAAAATAGAGGATGCGTCTTCAATCCTCCTTATCTCCTCCCTCCCTCGTTCGACAATTGTGTCTCGCACATTACTGATCAATGCAACTGCTGACTAAGCAATTTAAACAAAGACCCCATTTTTAAATTGAATCAAGTGATGGTGCTTACTGGACAGAGGAAGGAAAACTCTTGTTTTGGGTGTCTTCAGAAGGGTAAAACAAAAAATCTTACAACAAGGAATGCCTTCCAATTGTCAATTGCCGAGTGAAAATTGGATCTGTATAAAAATCCAAGGCTTATCGAGTCCTGGATTATTAATTAAGAGTTGGAGGTGAATTTTGGGCTGAACATTATCATCAACGGACTATACTCTTGCCTCAACCCCATTTTGTCTCTATTTTAGTTTTTAAATATAAAAATATTATATTAAATAATTAAAATTTAAATAGCATTTAATTATTAAGTCATCATTTTTAATTAGTGAGAGTTAATTGAGTTAGAATAAAAGGACTAAAAGTACACTTTATGAATTTAAAGGATTAAATTGATACATAAGGCAAACTTAAAGGATAAAAATATACTTTAACCCAAATAGAGAAACTACAAGTATTAAATTTATTAAGCTAAGTGTTTATTACATTGAAACTTTCATGAATTAACGAAATAGTTAATAGTATTGAATTAACTTGAAATCTGACGTACATGACCTACATGTATAAAACTTCAAATCTAAAAGTTAGATTTTTTTTTTTTTTTTTTTTTGAAAAAATACTCCTCCTAGTCCTAATTATAAGAACAAGTTAACTTTTTTTAGAGATTAAGAAAACTAATTAAATTATTTTTGTGTATATGTGTTTTTATGTTTTTCTTCAAACTAATTAGTTACACTAATAAACTAATATATAATATAAAGATACCTAATATATGATATGAGAATTAAATAACTTATTTAATTTCTTTAATCTCTCTAAAAAAACCAATTAAATTTTATAATTAAGATCGGGTAGAGTAAATCATAACGTCGTGGTTCTCGTGGTTTTTGAGTAGGCCTCGTACATTGGTGTGGTCCCTCTTACGTGCTCTGGAAAATTCATATTTGTCAACGCAATCAAGTGTTACACGCAATCACGTGTTACATGGGAGCGGATCTCCTCAACAATCATCTCTCCCATTATCCCTGGGAGGCCAATATTAGAATAAATATTGGGGATACTAGATATATACTCATTAACTAATTAAAAAAATATTACGAATCATTGGTTTTTAGAAAAGTCGTGACCTTAGGATAAATATTTGCCTGTACAAAAATACATTAAATTTTAAATTATATGATTTTTTTGGGGGGGGGGGGGTGTTGATCCCATCATTAAATCTTGAATGTCCATCTTAATACCTTCAAAACAGTTCAAAGTCGGTGGGATTTATGCAGATATACTAATAACTTGCAATATTTTGTTAGTTACTTCTTTTAACATAAACTAATAATTTTGGTAACATAAAGTAATCAGTACAGTATTATTTATGGTAAATTAGCACTGCAAGCTACATTTTGTTTTACGGAGTGATGCTTTTGGTAACATTAAATGGCAAGTTATAATTAAGAATTTACACTTTGTAATATAAAATATTTCTGTAAGATAACGTGGTAAATTACTACTAAAAATTACGCTTTATAATATAGTTGTAACTTTCATAACATAAAACAGTAAATTACGAATAATTTATTTATTTATTATTAAATATGAAATATGAATATATAAATATAAAAAATAATATCTTATTCAAAAGTGTTATATCTAACAAAAAATAGAAGAAAAACAATATTTTTTAATCTGATGAGACTTTTACCGATTGTAAAACTTTGGTTCAAAGTCACAACACGGCATCATATGTTGCCATGCATGTGGGGCCCGACACGCGTGATTGCATATACACGCCACAAAACGAACGTGCATAATGTGAATTTTGAAAGAGTATGTAAGAGAGACCACATCACATCTTTTTCATCCTGTGCAAGAGTGAATAGCAATAACATTGTTATTGCTATATATAGCAATAAGGTTGGAGTAAAGCAAAGCACGAGAGTGAGGTTCACTAAGAAGGAGTAGCAGTGATAAGAGAGAAGAGTGAAAATGTCATTGCCTAGGTTTGTGGTGCTCAAATCAAACTACAACAACAAATACTTGCGTTACATAAAGGAAGATGTGCAGGTGCATGGGTGTCTCCAATGCTCAGGAGAGGAGGTTGTATGCCCATATGCTAAGTTCGAAGTGGAGATGGCAAAGAGTGGGAATGGACTAGTGCACATAAGGTGCAGTTACAATAACAAATATTGGGTGAGGTGGACACAAAACTATTGGTGGATTGTTGCGGGAGCTGATGAACCTGAAGAAGACCAATCCAAATGGTCATGTACATTGTTCAAGCCAATCTATGTTGATGCTGATGCTAAAACAGTCCGATTTTTGCACGTCCAGCTTGGACACTATGTATGCTTATGGAGGACAGTTGCACCCTTTGATTCATGTTTATTTGCATCATCAAAAAATCCTGACAAAGATTCGTGCGATGCCTACACAATCGTCAACCGGCAATCACAATTGATAATGCCTAAACATGTTGCATTCAAGGGTGACAATGGCCAATATCTTAGTGCCCGCTGGATCGAAAGACACGAATATCAACAGTTTGCATCAAATGATTTTGGTGATCCAACAGTTGGAAACGAGATCTTCACCAATTCTGATGGAAGCATTCGTGTAAAGTCAGATTACTTTGGTAAATTTTGGAGGCGTAGCCCCAATTGGATATGGGCTGACTCAGATGACACCACCAATAACAACTCCGACACGTTGTTTTGGCCAATCCAAGTTGACAACAATGTCATTGCTCTTCGTAACTTAGGCAACAATAATTTCTGCAAGAGACTCACCACCGAAGGCAAGACAAGTTGTCTTAATGCTGGAGTTTCCACCTAAAGAGGCCCGATTAGAGGTGGAAGAGCTTGTTATTTCAAGGGAAATCTATAATGTCGATTTTCATCTCTTGGATGCCAGGATTTACGACCAGAGCGACATCACAATGACCAACTTAGTTACTGATAACTGGACCCAAGAACCCAATGACAAAGAAGTGAGGATCACTTATACAGACACTAGGAGCAGTACTTGGAATGCCGGTGTTTCATTGACGCTGAGTGTCTCAACTAGCTTTCGAACTGGCGTTCCAATCATCGCAGAAGGAAAAATTGAAGTTTTAGCTGAAACGAGTACAGAATACCAGTGGGGAGAAACTAACACGACATCAACTGAAGTGGAGACTACATACAAAGCTATTGTGCCACCAATGACAAAGGTGACATTGAGTCTGCTAGCAACAGTGGGTTCATGTGACGTTCCCTTCTCATACACTCAGCGTGATACTCTTACTAATGGGCAACAAGTTACGTATAACAAGGATGACGCATTTATCGGCATTAATTCTTTCAACTTCAAGTATGAGACGAAACAAGAAAATTTGTGATGTAATTAAAATGTCATGAATGTTTGTGGGTACCATCTCTAGAAACCCTCACGAGACTCCACTCGTCCACTAGGGCTACCTAGGGGTTTAAAAGGCTTGTTGCATGTGCCAAATGCAATCGTGCTCCCTGCGAAAAAGTGGCATTTTTACTTTTGTTTGTAATTCAGTTCAATAATGTGTATTCTAGTAGCTTTTACTTTTTATTTGGGGATTTCATATTTTGGTTCTACTATATCACTATCTGCATTGGCATATAGCTTCATACTGCTAAATGACAGCTATGTATGTTGGAGTCCATCTGGACATGTTGATTGAGAACCTAGTTGCCTTTTGGCGATTCAATTCGAGAAGTTATGGGCACATAGTTTGTTCGCTCTTTGAATTACTAAAATATTCTATGGTTCATAATGATCATTGGATGACTAAAATAGTTTTTCATGCGTATAGAAACAATAATCAAATTACTTACAAGAATATAATAATAATTAATTTGATTATAAACCATGCCATTCATGAAATAATATTTTTTTAAAAAAAAAATAAAATTTGTATATGTTAATTTTTTTTTTCTAAAATAGATGAAATACAACTTAATAACAAAACAAATCATTTAATCCACATGTCTTGTACTTTAGTGTCCAAAACGATCACATGCAAAAGCATTAATAATTTCTCATTCAGTTATTAACAGATCCAGCTCTTACAATGGAGAATATTGTAATTAATTTGAAATGTTACTAGTAAATTGTTATAATTTGACATCATTAACATTTTTGAAAAACTATAAGGAGTAAAAAACAATTAACCTAAAATATTTAAACATGCATTTATTATTTTTTGCTTAATACTAGATAGAAGTAGAGTTGCATAAAATCACCTTATTCATTTATTTTGGCAACTATTTTAGGTTAATTTATGATTATTAGATAATATTCGGATTGTTAGCCAATTGTAGGAAATAATATAAATTAAAATTGATTAGGACATTATTTAGCTTAAATTATTAATATTATGATTGTTATCTTGTAATTTGATAATATATATATATATGATAGGTCATGATTTTTTTTTAAAAAATTCTTGCGGATAATGAAAAGCATATTAGAAGATCACACAAAGTGCAGAATTAACCTTAAAATCTAAAAGAAGATCTAATAATAAAATTTTATTGTGCTTCTTAAATTTTAATAAACACAACTTGGTCTCCATCACCGCATCCATCATTCTACATGGCTGTGAATTGTATAACATTTGGAGTGAGGGCAAATTTAATGGCAGCGTGAATTATTTGGGTGACAACTTGGGAGGAGCATAGAGAGGGCTAGAGCCTAAGAACAACTTGGGAGGAGCATAGAGGGGCTAGAGCTTAAGAACTTATACTTCAAGAATATAAGGGAGTGTCTTTCCTTTTTATCGATTTATTTCGACTTTGAAATTATTTAGTTTTAGATAATTTTGAGTTGTTTTCTTGAGAACAATCTAGTTTTAAATTGTAGACATATTATTTAATTTGGATTTGAATTGTGCTAAGATATTTGCTAGGATTTTTCTTTGCAAACCGTTTCATTGTCAATTATATTATTAATTGAGTTTTCAATATTAATTTAATTGTCAAATTAGGTTTATTCTCTTGGTTGTTTAATTAGGTTGGTTAATTATCTAGTTGTTTAATTAAGTTATTGTGAACATGATTCCTAAAACAATTTTAACTAGTTTTAATGGACTTAATTAAACTAGCACTTATTTCATTATGAGTTTTCTAGTCACTACCAAAAAAAAAAAAAAAAAAAAAAAGCCATTTGTCATGGTTCACCAGAAGCGGTCACGAACAACCGCAACAAATTCATGAATTTGAGCGGTTTTAACCAAAACCGCAACAAATTCGTAGCGACGGCATTGGCTCAAAACGCGCGCTTGTTTGCAATGATCTTTGTAGCGATTAGTGTAAAATAAACCGTTACAAACGTGGCGCTAGATTGGTGCATAATACACTACTTTCTTGTAGGTCGCCAACGATTAGGGGTTTGAGCTTCTGCCACCAAGACAATAAGCCGTTGGCATGTTTTTCTTGCCCACATCAGAAAGTTGCAGAGAAGAAAGCAAAAAAGCTTTTACAAAGGTAATCCTTCATAGCAATGCAAAGCAAATCTTTATCCAGTTTTGATGCTAATAGGTTGATCCCTAAGCCTCTGTTCCAGATGGTATGAACTATGAACTATGAAGCTATCCTTTTTGTGCCTTCTCTTGTTAATAATTATTTCTTTATTTGAATGTTCATTTTTTTGTTTTAATGATTTTCGGCAAGCAGATGTCTGTGCAGCTGCAGACTTGCCCTACTGAGAACGTTGGAGAATGTGGCGATTCATATGGGTGGGAAGGGGAATTGTTCCCTGGCATTCCCACAATTAATCTTCTGTAGTAGTAGTTGTCTAATTTATTTCTAGAATATTTTAGTATGAAGTTGACCTTAAAGTTTGCTTGATTATGCAGAGATGTATTTTGACAGAGGAAACTTTTTTTGACTTTACTTCCCTTGGTGAGTAATTGAGTATTCTTTATTTTTGGATGAAAACCTAGTACATGGATTTGTGTAGCTAGTTATTCATACAATAGCAGTATGGTACAAGGAATTACTTCTATGCTGGGAAGATATAACAGGTTGTAGTTTCAGTTAGGAAAGAGGACTTTATTCTGTAGTTCATCTTGAAGGTGAATGACTCGAGGGAACTATCTTATAAATATGCCTCCAATCTTTTATTATTGCACAATTGTTAGAAACTGTGTTAAGACCACTGATTCATTATTTCTTAACAAAGTTTTGTTAAGCCTCTGTACATACTTCTGCTTTTATATGAACGTTTAATATTTATGTTATCACCGTGCAGTTTGGAGGAATGACTATTCTAGCAGGTCATATGACAACAGAGAAACTTACTAAATTTATACTACACAGTGAATGGCTTATTTATTCAACCTGGTGGGTGAGACACAGTATAACATCGTGTCAACTTCTTCACATGTTCACAACGTTGAACAAGTCTTTTGCTTTTCTCCTTTTATTTGGTGGCCACCTTTAATAAGAAGATTACCTTTCATTAGATAAGTAATAGGAAACATAAAAAGAACTCATAGGGCTGAAGATGCAATTTTCTTCGGATTTTCATAATTAGTTAAAATTGATATTGAAATTTGGATGTGGCTTTGTTACAGGAATGAAGCTGCAGAGGTTAACTGGGAATATTGAATTTATAAATGTATCTTTTCACTATCCTTCAAGACCAACGGTGTAATATCCCAAATTTTAGACCTAAAGACTTGAGAATTAGTCTATATTAGGAAGACAACCAAGTCCAATTTATGACAGTGACAAGATTTAAATCGATAAGTCATATGAGAATTTATTATGGAAATTTGGCCTAAATAGTTGTAGAAGAAATTATTAGAATTTAGGGCCTATTTTTCTTGGAATTTCTGGGAGAAGAATAAATTCAAGAAAAAATAGTTGGAAAATAATTATTGGCTTAAAAATATTAGAGTCAATATTTTATGATCTAGATTAGTTGATTGAGAAAAAAAAAATTAAATGATTGTTTTTAACACTTATATCCATTCCTCATTTTTCTATCCAACACCTTTACTCTCATATTCCACTACCATTATTTTATACTTTTTCTCTCACACTCCTTAATCATTCACGGGCAAGTATATCAATCACTTTCCTTCTCAATTAATTTGGCCAACATACATGTCCCACACTTCTTAATCTTCAATGATTTTGGCCAAATTGTCCACATGCACTCATTTTTCTTCATTTCACATTAACACTCAATTCTCTTATCTCCCGTGACTCATCCCTCATTTTTCTTTCCGAATAATGCTCTCTCACATGCAGCCAAATTGTCTCCAACTTCATATATTTTATTGGAAGCATGGGACACACTCCACACACTACTTCTCTTATTCATTCACGGATGACTTAACATGCGCTAACTCCTCTCTCTCACGCCAATTATACACCTTTTCCTTTATTCATTTTTGGCCTGCATGATCGAGAAGAGAAAGAGAGAGAGGGAGCTGTGAGTGAAAAACATAGAAGAGAGTGAGAGCCGAGAGAATGAGACCGTCGAAGAAAAAGAAGAAGAATGTTTGAAACTTGCATGTAAGCTGATTTTTGGAGAATTCTGGGAAGTTAGTCAGATTCATTCGAGGTTTTGATCAGGAAAATGATTTCCTTTGACCATGAAATTTCGTAAGTTGAAATTAAATTTCCTACTCTTTAAAAGGAGTACTAGAACGTATTAATCCGACGTCTAGAACTCCAGTTATGATTTTTTTAAGTTTGATTGGAAAATCTTGAAAATCCTGTTTTTAGAATCAAGCAACGTTCCTTTTTCGAATTTTTTGGGAATTATACAGCCATTAATTGGCTTGATGAATATTTTTACCATAAACTAGACTTATAGAACTTCAAATAGAAATTTGAACCACCCTAATCGGAGTTCTGTAGAATTAATTATGATTTTTCAAATTTAGAAGTTGAAAACTGGAAAACGTCAGTTTTCAAAAATAAACAGTGATTTTCGGATTTACTTTTGAAATAGTAAACATTTGATTTTTTCCATTAAATTTTCCAGAATGAAAGTAGACTTATCAAGCTTTAATCTGATAGGTCACAAGCCTCATTTGGATTTATATTCAGAGAAATATGAATTTTTGAAGTTAAGCATTAAATCTGAACGTTTTTCTGGAACAGTTAAGATGAACGGAAATTCTGGGAACAGTGTGCATATATTTGACAGTTGAATCTACTTTTCTCTGAAAATAGACTTAATAAATAATACGTGATTTTTGGAAGCATGTCATTTGAAGTTTTGTACAAATAAATATGAATTTTCTTACTTAATTGAAAATTCCCCCAGTTATAGAGTTTATCCGAAAATAAGAAATAGAGAATTTGGACAAGTAATAACTTGTCGTCCATGAATATTTAAATATAGGATTCGGTATTTATCCGAGATGACCAGAGGATAGAGAACCGGATCAAGAATTGGAAAAGACCATCAGGTAGTAACGTTTCTCTCACATACTATGTATGCCTTTACATGCATGTATTTACCATTGTATATATATATATATATATATATAATGTTTGAATGTTCTGAATGATAAACGTGTTGAATGAATTGTATGTATAATTGATGGTTGACTTACATGTTCTGTGTATGCATTTTATGTGAGCGTTGATTAACGTTACTACTGGGATTTATTTGAATCCTAGCATATATTTTTAAAATAGCTAATTTGCAGCTCATGTAAGAAAGCTCAAGAACGAAGAAGGTGGTCATGGACGAGTGGAACAAGACATGAAAAGATTTTATTTCCGTCAGACATCTACTTTTTAATTGTAAACCGTATACGTGAATAGTGAATAGTATGTATACGTAAATAGTAACATCACGTATTATTTTTAAAGAACGCTTCCGTGTATGCAATTAAATAGAATATTTAAGGCGGGTGTTACAAACGGTAGATCTGTCCTTTCTCTAAATTCTTCAATTGGCTTCTAAAAGATATTTGATACTCTTTTTGGCGCTAAACGCAATTGCTTCAATGCATTATGAATAGTGCTGGAATAATTTGTGCATGGATAATCAATAAAGTTATAAATTATCTTGTTTACTTTAGTACTCATTTAAATAGCTTTTGCTGAGAAGAAGAGATCCAGTCACTTTACTTCTTCGTTTTTTTGGATGTTGGTTAATGTTAATGGGGAGAACTAGTTATTTGAGTTGAGCATAATGTGGTGGAGAGAAAGAATTGGATTTGTTGCACAGGTTATCGATTTGACTTTTAGAATTGGATTTCTAAACGTTTTCTTTGTGCAGGAACCTAAGCTCTTCAGAATGGATATTAGTTCAAACATAAGATATGGATGCACTGGAGAGATTATGTAAAAGGATGTTGAATGGGCTGCAAAACAAGCTTATGCCCATGACTTGATCTCAGCACTTCCTAATGGCTATGAAACACTCGTTGATGACCCCTGACTTCATCTGCTGCTGACCCATGTGTTCATAGCATTAAAGAACAATTATACATCTTGCTACTGCTGCTGATGTTTTTGGATCAAAGAATTTGACTGAAGCAGGTTCTCATAGGCCTAAGCCAACGCAAAACGAAGGGGTAATATCATTGTGAGAGCCAAGTTTTGATTGATAGCCCGGAGGAGCCAAGTTTTTGGATCGAACAATAATTTTGTTTATGTATAATTTTTTAGGATTGTTATGGTATATATTTCTTCAAATTTGAAGAGTTAAAAAAACTAATTTTTTCATCTTATAGCTACTTGGTGTATAACTTATTTAAGATTTTTGTGCTTTTTAGTTTATTTTGTTGGCAACATTAGTGTTTATATTTCGTTTTTTTTTTATAATTTTTTAGGATTGCTATTGTACATATTTCTACATACACTTTTTTTAATACAATATTCAGTATTATTTATATACATTTTCTTATTTCGTAATTTTTCATATAATTTTTATATTTTTTAATGTGGTTTTTATTTTTATCATTTTTTTTTTTTGGAATTGAGATTTGCAACAGAAAAAACGAATTTCATTGGAAAAAATGGAATTTTGCGACAAAATCAAATTCCGTAATTTTTTTTATATTTTATATTTTTTTTAATAAAATAAATTTTGTGATTGAAATGCATTCCGTCGCAAATTTCCAAATTTGCGACGGATTTTTGATTTCCGTTGCAATTGCGATGAGGTTTTTTGCGACGGACGAAATCCGTTACAAATTCCATCGAAACGCATTTTGTGACGAAAAAAACCTTTTTTGCGACGGATTTTTTCCGTCACAAAAATTGATTTTTTTGTAGTGATGGTGCGAATGTTTATGGCATGGACTTTGTAGCGGTTTTTGGGAATAATAGCTACACAGTTGGCACCCGTAGTTGGCGAGTAATAGCGCAAACTTTGTCGTGGTGAGTTTATTGTATTTACATGAAAAGAACTGCTATAAAGAAGCGAAATGACACAGCTTTTGTGTCGGTCAAATTAAAGCGACGCATTGACGACAAATGCTACAATTTTGTAGCGGTTTTGCTCTAAACGCTACAAATATTGATTGCTATATATAGTTGACTTTGTCTGTACATCAATTATAAATTTTAAGAAATTTCTAGGCCTAAATGGTCGTGGGTTCGATCCCCTCTGCCGTCGCTGGGACTCCTTTGGTAGGTGATCTCGTAAGTCCCGAGAAGTCTTCATAGAGCCCGGCCGTGTCGGCCTTGGTGGGGGACGATGTCGAACCCCTCCAAAACTTTCTCATATAAAAAAAAATACCATCTCTTTCCTTTGGTTTCCCTCTCTTCTCTTCTTGCCTCACCACCTTCAAAGCCACCATGAATGGATCAAAATCATCATTCCACAAACTTCTCCCCGAGAAAGTTTGCCTCACCGTCAACCCCAACGACCTCAGATACATAGACGCCGTCGAGCTTGGCGTACTCACTTTCCTACCACCTCCGTTTTGAAGCCTTGGAGGAAGCTTAAGAGGCAGTGGCAAGACCTTACCATCACAAAAAGGCTCATCAGCAAATGCAATGGAATCCCCACTTTTCCTCTCTCCTTCTTCTTCTTTACTTTGATCAATTTCAAAATCACAAGGATCAAGGAAACGGCGACTGGTATCAAATTCGAATTCCTGCTCATCAAGATCAGAACCATATAGTGAACTTGTCTTGAATTTGAAGGTAGGACTAGTTGGCATACTGTAGAACAACATGGTGTCTTCTTCTTGGTTGCTGCTAGCTCCTGCACTTTTGAAGGAAAATTCATCTGAGAAAGAAATGTCCATGAGATATATGATAAAATATGAAGAAGATAACAAAATGAGGAGATTGATGCAATAGTTTTAATTTGTAAAGTAAGTGATGATATTGAAAGATTGCAGAAATTAAGAAATTTGTTCCTGAAAATGAGAGAGAGACCTTGAATTGTTTATATCAACAGATTTCTGGTCATCCTCCAAAGTAATCTTCAAAGTTCAACCAAAACTACGTGTGACGCATTTTATAATGGATTCATCATTTAGTTGCTTACTTTGTTTTCTCAATTTCATATTATGTTTCAGTATAAACTATAAGGAACAAGATATCTTTCTTAATGCACAATATAAATGACGACTAATGTGTCCTCTTTAGATATGTGAAAGGCAATTACGGATTTACCCAAATGCCATAATTGAATTTCAGGTTTGGAAAAAAATTAAATTCAAAAAACTCTTGTGCTTTGTCCCTTTACATTTCTATATTAAATGAAGCAGTTTATGAATTGTAAAGCACGTTAATTGTTTGTTTATCCTAATCAATCGAGTCAATCAAGGATGTTTTGTTGCGAAGCATGACCATACTTTTGTCTTTATATGAATGATTAATCACAATTTTTTTACAGTTAATCACAATTATTTTATCATTAATTGGTGAACTATCTTTTTCCCAAGTAATTAATTAGTCAAGGATATACTTTATAAACTATTGTAATAATCCTAACAATTGTGATTTTCTCAGATTAGTTTTGCTGTCACAGAAAAGATTATGTAGGGGTGAAGATAAGTTAGGTTAGACTTTTATTTAGGCATGAACCTGTAATAGATATTCTGGGGCATAAATAATATGGAGTGCGCCTCTGCTATTAGCTTAAGTTTTTGGCATGGTGGTTAGCGCTCCTCACAGTTAAGCGTGCTCAGCCCCTGAAAATCTCAGGATGGGTGACCCCTGGGAAGTTCCTGTGCTGGTATGCTTCCGGGCGTGACAAGTGGTATCAGAGCCGACCTCGCCTCGCCCTGCTGTGGTGGCCCCTCCGTGGATGGAATGGAGGTGGACCCTCACTTCGTGATGGGCAGTGGTGGTGGGCCCATCCCATGCGGTAGGGGGTGGGCCTCGTGGTAGGCCCCCCTATGTGGTAAGGGGTGGACCGCCTTCCCCGTGGATGGGGGACCCCTACTGGGTGATGGGGGCATCATCGGGATGGGTGGGGGAGCTTGTCACAGTGAAAGTTTCTGGGGCATAAATAATATGGAGTGTGCCTCTGCTATTAGCTTAAGCTTTTGACATGGTGGTTAGCGCTCCTCACAGTTAAGCGTGCTCAGCTCAGGAAAATCTCGATATGGGTGACCCCCTAGGAAGTTCCTGTGCTGGTATGCTTCCGGGTGTGACATTGTGACATTGAGCTTAGGCTTGAATCTGTATGTGTACGCTTTTTTTCTAAGCTTGAGTCTGGGCCTTCAAAAAGGACTATTTAACATGTAGGCCTTTATTGCCTCTGAAGCTTATGCCTCCAAATACATACATTATGTCTTAAAAGCCAAACATCCATTTGTCATAATACTTGGACTAAGTAAAGCAAAAGAAAATAATATCTAGTAACAACAATTATTCGAGCAAATAGAAATAAGAAAAACTATTATTTTTTAACTAATAAGATATATTTTCTAAAATTAACCAAGCATAACAAGGAAGACGATAAACTAGATTTTAACTCCTTTACTCTTCCCACATAAATTGGGACAAACACTTTCTACTAAGATTGTAGGTTTAATATAATCTTTAGTCCTTCCCAATAAATGACAATAACATCACAAGGTTAATATAGGAAAGCAGTCATCGTTCATCCTCTAGGCAGGGATATAATAATATCAAAAACTTCAGTAAAGGTCTTGAGTTTTTTATTTTCAGATTGACAGATATCCTAATAAAAGGATAATACATGGAAGCATTTCTAATGGTCAACAACACATTATTGGACTTTTCCAGGAAGCACTTCCATTTATTACAATTATACTTTTTTCGATGCTTAACATAAGATACATTTGAGAAATTAATTTTGATCGTAAATATAAGACATAATTTTTATATCTGTCAATATTTTCTTAATTTACCTCTATTGATGCTCCTTCAAAGAATAATCAAGGAGGAGGGGGAAAAGAAAATTAAGGAAGATGACTAAGGTGTTTCGAAAAATATATATTATATTAACTAACTTAACCAACTTTTTAATCAATCTAATTAGATAAATATATCTTATATTAAAGAAAGGAAGGAGTAGTTTGTTAATACAAGTTTTGTGCCTTTGCAAAGAATATCATGTGTACAATAATATGCCTTTCTCAATGAGACTGTTCTCATCTCGCTTCCCTTAGAACTCTTATTTCATTGGAAAAACTCCCTTTGTCATATTCTTATGTCACTTGGTGGAATTTTGTTAGTTGGTTCCTTGGATATAGGCATGAAAATGGTAACTTCTGCCTATTTTAATCGGGCCCCTCTAGGAATTTCGTGTTTCCTAAATGGTTTCATACATGACTTTAGTGGAATTTTGTTTTTCCCAAGAAAACATGGCTTGGCATGTGTGATTTTGTAATTAACTGCTGTGGAAATAGCTGCTGTGTGGATAGGCCCCCACCTTCACTGTTTTTCAGTGGTACCCAATGGCGGAACTATATTATGGTCAGACCCTAGCTAACTTTCTCTTATCTTATGTATGTATATGTATATTACATAATATTTTATTTTAATTAATAATTTGGTCCCAACTAATCTCTTGTCTTCTCTATAATTACATTTTTTTTTATCAGGACAATATTTGGTTCATTAGTCATAAAGCTGTGTGAGAGAAAAGTAAAATTAACTTTGTTTGAGATACCTACTAAAAATGTTAAGATTATCTTATATCTTGTTTTGATTTTTTTTAAAAAAAAACATTTAAAAAAATGAATGATAATAATGATTGAAGGGGCCATGCTTGCATGTACCCCACCTTTCTTTATCATTTTCTTCGTGCACATGAGATGGTTTAGAGGCCTCAAACTTCTTCCACTTCCTCAGGCTCTATTATTTGTTTATCTTCATTTTAAGGATTAAATAAATACTCAAAATCACTTCTTTTCTTCTCACTCCTTTTTATGAAAATTATTCTACGTATTTTCTTTTTTCTAATGTGGGTAATATTATGTTAATTAGTGAAAATTTTGAGGTTATGATTTTGGGAGAGTCTTGAGTTTTGACAATGTATGACTATATATATATAGAGAGAGAGGATGATTAATGGCTAATTTTAATCGATTTAAATTTATTATTTGGTTGTCTTATGATTTTAATCGGTTTGAAAAGTAAAATTCTTATTTGAAATAAATTTGCGAAAAGGTTAGTATCATCTTATATCTTATTATGATTTATAATTTTCGGTTATTATTTATTTATATTTTCAATCTTATGTGATATCATTTAGTACATAGTTTAATATATTTATTTTTTGGCCCGGACTAATTTTTTTTTTTTTTTTTTTTTTCTGGTTTTCACCACTGGTGGTACGGTTTTCTTCTTAGTTTCCATGTGTATTTACCTAAAAATACATAACGTGAACTGAATAAGTATATCAAACAAAGCAAAAATCATGCACCAATTCAGCATTTAGTCTATGTTTAGTAGGTACTACTTCTCAGTGCACAACAAGTGTTCTCAGGCAACATGAAGAATTCCGCTAATACTTAAACTAAGGAAGCGGTCCACAAAAATGCAAAAGTAAGAATTCAACTGCGATCCCCGTATAAATAAATAGCAAGTGAGCAGTTCTAAAGCAGGGAGCAAATCTAAGAGGTTTTAACAATTCCAAACAAGCAGGTAAATAAATAGCAACCTCAAGCATCAAGTATCTAAAATTACTAATAATGAGTACCAAACTCCCAACTTAGCAAGTGTGGGCTAAAATTCGAGCAATTAGTGCTAAAGTGTATCTATGAAGTATCAGTGTTACCCCTCGTCCTTGGGTTCAATTGGTGAAGAGTTCGAACTTCCACACCCAAAGAGGGGAGGAGGTTCAATCCCTGAGTTAGTTAAGGCATTGGGGGAGGCATCCAGGGGTCTACATGAAGAATGAAAATGCTTTGGTGGACGTGGAGGCATGTGTACTCTTTGACTCAAGATACTTCATGGATCGGGCCCAAGCGCCGCCGAATGTGGGTGACCCTAACCCCTTTCCTAAAATGTTATTATAAAAAAAAAAAAATGAAGTATCAGTGTCCTGATTGCTCAAATTACCAAAAATTCCCGAAGTATACCAAACCTAGGCCTGTGGTCAAATTTGCATAACTCATGAAAGTCACAGTTAATTAACCTCCAAAATGCCCAAATAACCTAAGTTCAAGTTTAACGTCCCTAGATGTTGTTGTTGATTCATTTAGGATGAGATACGTGAAAATGAAATCAGAACAAAAGGGTTATGGCAGTGTCTGATTTTCGTTGTTAATCATAACTTTAAAGGAAATAAGAATAGTAAGTAGAATAATAGAAGAAAAACAAAAGGAGAATAATTTTTAGAACAAAAATAATAATAACAATAAATTTGTATGCTATTGGGCCTGTTTGGAGTGGCTTTTCTTTCAGCGTTGGTATGTAAAAATTTTAGTGACTTTTAAGCAAATGACCCAAAAAAAAAAGTTCAATGGATGTGTTTGGATTGACTTAATTGCTATTGGGCTTTTTATATAAACACCCATTTTATAAAAAAGCACCCCCCTTGCCCACTGGAACGCAGCTTTTTAGTGGGGCCCATCCATTTTCTGACAAGCATGAGGGACTATCCATTTTTTATGGAGAGAGGGGCGGTTTGGTGGGGGCATTTGTGGGGCCCATTTTCTGACGCAAAGGGAGAGAGAAGAAAAGGGAAAAAGAGAGAGGGAGAGAAAGAGGGAAGTTATAGTAAGTTGAGACTTTCTTTTGTTAATTAATAACTTTATTTTATTAATTAATGATAAAAAATTTAACAAATTATGATTTATTGGATTATATATTAGTTTATTAGTCAAACTAATTAATTTGAAGGAAAAAAGAATAAAAATACTCTTGAGTAATTTAATTAAATTTTCCCCAATCTCTTAAAAAATGTCAATTCTATCTTATATTTAGGTTCGGGGGAGTATTTAATAAAATTTATACATTTTTTTAGTCATTTTTCATCTCAACCGACTTTTAAAATAATAATCCAAACATTTCTCAATTTAGAAAAAAGCCACTTTTGCAAAAACTAAATGGACAATTCAAACACAAATCATATTTACAATCTAACTTTTTTTTTACTGGGCTTTTACAAAAGTCATATATTTTTTGCCACCGCTTCACCGCCAACCCAAACAAGCCCATTGTTGTGGGAAAGATGGATGTACCCATAAATATTGTGGAGAAAGGTTAGGAAAATTAGTTGAATCTAATAATAATGAGAGGTTGGGATGGTGACTTCAATTGGTTGAAGATAGCATATTTTTGTCGAAAATTGAACTGCTTATTGGAAAATAATTATCTTAAATGCCCTGCTGAAACCTCGAGTCTGGATTATCTTATAAGATATTAATCTTTGATTTGATTTTATTCTCATATTATATGATCAACTGGTTTTTGGTGAAGTTGTTAAGGATCCTGCTCAGATATATCCAAATAAGTCCTAGCATTTGAGTTTTGAAACTGTCTATTTAAGTCAAAGAATGTTTCCTTTTATGAGACAATAAAGTAGATGGCATTTTGTTTACCCATAGGCACAACCTTGCGAAGTGTATGTGCATATAATTTTCGTTTTCTGTGCTGAAGTATTGCATTTTGTTTACCTATGCATCTTGTTAAAAATCAAATACTACTTGATGTAAGATTTAAGCATCCCATACTATCATAGTCCCAGTGAATCAATCTTTGAATTGATTAGCTTTTTAATTAGCTGCTATTATTCAGGCAGTAGCATGATATTTCTCTGTTTTTGGTGGGGACCTGTGCCACATATAACTTGTTATAGCTACCTAGTTAGTTTCAACTTTTGAGCATGTTTCACTTGTGACTGTTTGAAATTCTACATGTGACAGGAAAAAGCCAATATACCAGGTGCACAGTCTCAGAATGGTATTGCCAGTTCCGCTTCTCTCTTTTCTGATATGGCAGTGCTTGAACTTAGTTGTTAGAAAAGTATTTCGTCTGACCTCTGGTGTGAACTGGATTATTATGATATTTTTTTTGCTGTTTGGTTACTAAATATGTTTTCCTTCCTGAGATAGGCTTCATTTAAATTCTCACGGTGCTGCAAAAGGTGAGCAAAGTTATCAACACAAACATGTTGTCTCTTTAGAAAGAGGAAATATCATAACTGCTGAGAGTAGCAGTAAGCAGGTATTCCTTCTGTTGTTCTGGAGAATTTAGCTTCATCACCAAAGAAATTGATAATTGCTGCATCATCTTAAGTTTTTCCTCATCAGTAATAAACCTTCTTGGTTATTGTTTGATTTAGAATCCATTGATTCCAGATCTCATTGAAGTGGGAATCATGCCCAAAATCCCAACATTAAGGTTAGTTTATTTGATCGATGTGCATAGCACAATGTCTGCACATCCATTTTTGTTTAAATTGATTAGATTATATTGTTCTATTTAAATTAATTTCTTCGGAAATACTTTTCAATTGAACCCCATTTCTCGTCCTAAACTTTACAAAAGAATGTGTTGTCTTTTATCCTACTTAGCTAACTATTTAGTTTATCTGTCCGTTTTCCTGATTAAAACTTTCCTTAAAAAAATTTTCGGGAGCACCCGAATCCCACCACCAATTATACACCCACAAACATTAAATTCTGGCTCTGCCACTACTTGTATGGAAAGTCTTATGTATTATATGATATGTACCAAACTTGATTTAGCCTATGCAGTAGGACTTGTGTGTAGGTTTCTGAGTAATCCTGATAGTTCTCATTGGGATGCTGTTAATTGGATTTCAAGATACTTGAGAAATTCTGTTGATATTGGTTTGGTATATTGTAAAAATCATGAAACTAACATACAAGTTGAGGGTTATTGTGACTCTGATTTTGCAGCAGATCTAGATAAGAGAATATCAATAACAAGTAATGGTTTTACCGTGGGAGGCAACTTGGTGAGTTGCAAATCCTCCTTGCAACATTTGGGAGTTGTCAACTATAGAATCTGAGTACATAGCACCAACTGAAACAATTAAGGAGGCGTTGTGGCTTAGAGGCTTTGACACAGCTTGGTTTCAAGCAGGATCAGACTCATGTTCATAGTGACTCACAGCGTGCAATATTCCGATCTAAGAACAACATGTTTCAGGAGAGGACACAACTCATAGATGTGAAGTCTCACTTTATAAGGGATATAGTAATTCAGGTCAAGTGTCCATAGAAAATATCAACACCCAAAGGAATCCAATAGTTCAACCAAAAAAAAAAAAAGGAATCCAATAGACCTTTTGACCAACGTCGTACCTGTCAGTAGGTTCAATATTGCTTTGGATTTGCTTAAGGAGTCTAGAGTCTAGGATTTAGAAAGTCGTCGAGTGCTTGAGATATTTTTGCTGTCAAAACAGAGTCAAGGTGAAGATATGTGGGCATATTTGTAATTTCATCTTGGCCTAGGGGTATTTTAGTCATTTCAAATTAAAGTGACTAGGATAAAATGTTATTACAGAACTTTTGAGTCATTTTACCATATTCTGTTTTTGAAATCATTGTCATTGTCAGGTTCTGTGTTGAATTTCTTCTATGATTGTTAGAGATTGTTCCAGTAATTTAGATTAGGGTTTTTGATCTTGTAATGATTTGTAAGTTTGTGATTGTTTCTGCCTTAGATGTAGGATCACATTAGATGTAACCCAAGTAAATTTATGTGTTCTTTCTCATGGAAATTGCTATCTTTCTTAACAGTTAGTAATGGACATTTTTCGATGAGTTGCCACTAAACTTGGTAGATTTGTGTAAAAAGCCTTGAGCTTTTGTTAAAGGTCAGTGAAGATAGTGAAGATTTTGTAAGATAGATTCAAAGGAATATCATTTTTTTTAATTTTCTTGGTTGTCTTGACTTTATTTATTTTGTTTTTTGTATGTATTTTTCAAGACAAGAGCTCTGCAATGGTAGAGAAGGACGAACAGGGAGAGGGGGGCTAGGGGTGGCCTCTGCCCCCTATTTTTTTTCTTTTTATTTTATTTTAAATACAACATGAAGCCAGTGATGGTCATGGGCAAATAATCAAATATGGAGGGGGTTATTGTAATAAAAAAGAGGTGGTGGACCCTTTGCTACTTTCTTACTGGGTGATCCTTTTTTTTTTTTGAATCAATAAGACAAGAGTTATCTCTTGGGATGAGTCACAACGACATTACACAACACAAAAGATACAACATGAATAAAATTATCCTAGATCGACTAACATTTGATCCAAATAACAAGATGGCGGAATTTGTAACAAATTCAGCTCAACGTTAGTGTCATGAGCCGCTTTGGCCATAAAATTTGCACATTTCAGTACCTCTCTATCCAAATGAATTATCTCTATATCCCAGTTTGAGAGAATCAACGATCTGATTTCATAAATCTCTTGAGTCAAAGGATGATATGGTCCATACTCTGATATCAAAAGTCGAATAGCCTCTGTAGAATCTGATCCTTTGCTTGCTTTCGTGTGTGTGTTAAGAAAAAATAAAGAATATAATAATAAAGAGGTGGGGCCCACAACGTTTAATTATCCCCAACCTCACTTGTTTGCATGTTGTTTGCCATTTTTTTTCAACAACTTATAACAAATTTTGAGAATTAATAAAGTACTCAAAATCACTTTTTTTTTAATAAATAAATAAATTTCCTTCATGAAATTTATTATACATGATTTTATTTTTATAATGATACTACATTTATACCGATTAGAGAATATTTTAGGATTAGAATTTTGGGCAATTTTGAGTTTTGTTAAAAGATGGTTATAGGTATATAGATGACAACTAATAATGTAACACCCCCAATTTCTAACAGTTATAATAATCTAAAATTTTACCGAAATTCAAAATAAACAACCTTGGGGAGTGCTACCGCCGCACTTGTACTGGGACAAGTGCAAGGCTACTTATTACAATAACATAAATCTGAACTTAAATAAATGTGTTTTATTTAAAAAGAAAGAAAATAAAAATAGAAATAAAAATAAAATCAAACTAGCTAGATTCATTGAAGATTCTTCCTCACTTCCCACTGCTAGCCCCAACTCTTGACACTGCTTTTCAAATTTCGCTCCCAGAAGGATCATCGACCCCCATGAACACACACATCGTCAAAAAGCCGGTAATCCTAATAAACACAATTTATATGGCTCAAATATATTAATAAAATCAAATACGTAATCACATAGTGATTTAATCAAATCACAAATCCAATATTCGCCCCATATATATACATATATTCACACCGAATCAAATATCATTCATTATCTTTATTAAATTCGTATAGACCCAAATATAAACCCGCGTCTATTTAGTTTAGTGGGAAGAGAACCATGGTAGACCGGAAACCCGCTCCTACCCCGTGACCCGGAAACCTGCCAGTCACAATCATCAATTGGCCATAAACATATCTTCCTAGTGTGCACACCTCTTCCCAAAGTTGCTACTAGTGTCCCGAAAACCTGCCAGACACCACTTTGGGAAGAACGGATACTATCTTTTCACATCGGTGGCATAAAGCCCAAAAGTTGTGTTCATCACCTTGGGAGGTACCATCCCAAAGCTATCCTCCCATTGTTAAATTGTTTTAAAACACACACAAAATAAAATCCTAAATTATCTTTATTATTTAATTATCTTATATATATATATATATATATATATATATCTTTATATTTTTATTTTTATTTTAATTAAATATAAATATAAAGATATTTTGACCTAAAATCTGTTCATATCTTATTTCATTATGCTGAATTTATTATATAAAGAAAAGAAAATCAAATAATAAATAAAGGGACATGGACCCCACGAAGCAATTGTGTTTAATCTTCAAAAAGATGATGCACAGGTGCATCTATATGTTAATCAAAGCACGGGCGAAACAATGTAATTGTATATATATATATTATTGTTCAATATGTAATTGTATATGTTTCAACCCAAGAAAAACGTGACGGGAAGATTCAATCATTCACAAATTGGATTCAAACATGTATATGAATTTGAAGCACGCTGACCGAGGTGAATCAATTACATTTAATTCGTAAGGAAAACGCACAGGCACATGTATATATTTCCTAACATATAGCAAGCACGCAAGCCGAGAAACTATTAAATCAAATGAAAAAAAAACGTATAGGAAAACGATTAGTTTCTATAACCTAGGAATCAAAATTATCTATCAAGGTATAAAATTAACCTAAAGCTCATGGAAATTAGGATCATGGGGATTAGGATTACTCATGGGGATTAGAATTACACATGGGGATTAGAATTACTCATCGGGATTAGAATTACTCATGGGGATTAGAATTACACATGGGGATTAGAATAGAATTACATATGGGGATTAGAATTACCTGATCTCCGTGTTGCTAACCTCCTAGGAGAACAATTGACGAGAGTACGGAATGAGGTGTAGTAGCGGAGAAAAGTTTAGCGGCGAATAAAATATCGAGCCTCCTAGGTTTAAGCGACTAGACCTAACTTTTATAATTAAAACTAGGGTTTTAGCTATTGGGTTGGGCTACTTACTTATTCCCCGATAAAATGAATTAAAGAAAATTGTAGAGTTTTATTATTAGATATATTTTGATTCCAATGATGAATTCAAAAAATTTAAAATATAATATAATCTAACTAACTCCTAGATTCTTGGATCTAATATTGACTAATCTAATAATACTATTTACGAAATAATATGATTACTACAAGTAACAATACAATATTATTAATTTATTTTTATTTTTTTCTATTATTAATCATTATTATTTTATTAATATTATTTTAATCTATTATTATCATTACTATTTCTATTATTAATATAATTATTGTCAATTAATAAATTGTAAAATAATACAAACATTATTAAATTCTAAATATTTATTTAATATATTATTGTTATTATTATTACCATTATTACTATTATTATTATTATTATTTCTAAAAATCCGGGTATTACAAATAATTAATTTCAATTGGCTTACTTTTATTATTAATAATATTTTTAAAATCATATTGATCATGAAATAATTCATGCTCTTTGTAGGTGATTATTATGGGGAATAATGCTATCATTGATACTTATTTTAAGAGAAAGAATAGTAAGTCTTTGCTCTTGTCTACTTCTACCATTAAATTGTCAAATCGAGACTCCTTCTTTAAAGTCTCATAGAATTGAAATAAAGAGGTATCAATTATAGATGAGTTTAACAATATGAAAACACATAGAGTGAGAGTCAAGTGAAGTAATCTTAATTTTTGTAATAGATTTCTTTCATTTTTTTTATATATTATGTTTATATAATATTTCAAGTACTTTTATTTACGATGTATCATTTTTTATTTTCGCACCACGTCAGTAAAATTTTTGGGTCCGTCCTGATGGTAGAGTTATTAGATAAACTAAGATGGAGATTGTGGCATTGACAGAATAGCACAACATATTTCTCATGTTCTTGTTTGTTTCTCTTTGCACTTTTTTAGTATTACAAACTTTAAATTGTGAAATATGTATTTATATATTTTCTACTAAGTTGTTGGAATACATCTAATATTAAGATTGAGAATCTTAGATGTTTAAATTTGTTATATTTTTTTAAATAAATGGTAAGAAATTTGTATTTTACAAATCAAGTTGTAGCTATTATAAATCATAGTATTAATTAATAGATTTATTTTGAAAAATATATAAATTTTAGTTTGTAACGACAAATGTTGTTGTTGAAAGCATTGTGTGTAATGATAAATGTCGTTGCCAAAGTATTTTTTTATCATTACAGGTTATGTTGTTGAATATTGAGATTGTGCAACGAAATGTTTTTGTTGTTAAAGGTCATATTTTTATGTAAAGATCTTTGTTGACTGTTGTTGTTGAATGTTCTTTTTTTTTTTTTCCTTTTTTTTTTTGTACAACGACTTGTCTCTTGCAAAACTGCCATGATTTATAGTAACGAGTTATGTTGTAGTTAAATGTTGAGATTTTTTTGCTACGATATGTCTATTGGGTTTTTTATACGTGCTTTTGTCGCTAAAGCAAATAATTAAATTAGTTCTTAATTAACTATGTAATTTATAGTTAATCTAAGTCATTCTCCCAATGAGCAATCTATAAGTTATTCTTTAGGTTAAATTTAAATGATGAAAAATGAAATGGAATGAACTTAAACTAAAATGCAAAACACTACTACCTAAATGAAATTAAACTAACTAAATGCAAGATGAAAATGACCGTAAAACCTATATGAGAATGGAATCAATCTAGATGCAAATGCAATTTTGAGGGGTTTTTATGAAAAGAGAATTAAAATCCTAAGGAAAGAAATTAACAAACTATTAATAAAATCAAATAAGAAAAGGAAACTAAAGAAGATTTACTTGGGGTATGATGAAGGGAACAACTCGGATTTACATGAAGTTAATTTTCTTAGCCCAAATTAATCAATTAGACCAAAGGGAGATTGATGAAAGATTGGAATTAATGAATATAATTATCTAATTGAAACATGGAAAACCCTTAAGTTCAATAACACTTAATCCACTCACTACAAACAAAAAAAAGAAAAAAGAAGAAGAAAAAAAAGAACCATTAGTAGCGGTTAAAATGGCATATTTTTAGCGATTTTAGGCGCTACTAGTTACATTTGCAGCGATCACAAAAACCGCTACAAAACACATCATGGCAAATCGTTTTGTAGCGGTTTAAAAAACCTGCTACTACATATACTATAACCGCTCAGTATCTGCCAGCGGTTTTGACTGATCGCCACTATATGAGGCTGCATTGACGTCTTGTTTCAGACATTAGTCGCAGTTACCAAACCGCTACAAATTGAATTTGACCAGACTTGTAGCGGTAACTTAACCGCTACTAAATATATATAAAAGTTGCAAGAGAACTTTCAAAGTATTTTGTATCGGTTACGTGATCGTGACAAAATATTCTCGCAATTTTTGAAAAATTTTGCCACCATTTTTAATTCTTTTGAATATTAATAGTGGTTGTTAACCGCTACAAATAAATCCCGCATCTTGTTTGTGGAAAATTTTTTTTGCTGCCTTTTTCAAATTTTTTTTTTTAATTTGTAACGGTTGTAAACCGCTCTGAGAATATTCCCATAATTCTTTTGGAAATTTTTTTGGTGCGTTTGTCATGTTTTTGTTCATATTTGTAGCAGTTTATTAATTGCTACAAATGAATAAAATTGGAAAAAAAATAAATTTTTTTAATAATTATAGTAGTTAAGTAAATATTGTTTTTTTAATAATTTATATTTTTAGTGAAAATAAATGATATTAAAATATGATATTTGATTATAACGAGTTATTATATAGGTGTAAAACAATGAGAATATATAAGTATAATAACAACTAATTATGGGTTAATAAAATAATATTTAATTCTAAAAAAAATGTGCGTGAAAATAGATCGAATAATGTATGTGAAAGTAGAAAGAAAATTAAAAAATATTCGTAATCAAACCGTAAATTAACAAAATTTAATACGCCAAAGTAGAAGAAAAAAGAAATATTTCGATATGTATAATATTTGATCTGGTTGAACAACAATTACCCGCTTCAAACACTTAACCCTTTTGAGAAAACATAGAAATATGAGAGAAAAGAGAGAAAACATGTGTAGAAAAGGAAATTGAAGCATATTAAATGTTGTTTGGTGTGGATATTTATATTGATATCTACGCAGCACTTTGTAGCAGTAGAGTTCTCGCTTGTCATAGCGGTTGAACTTAGTAGCAATTAGGGATGCAATTTTTGTTGTGGTTATATTTTTGTAGCGGTTTTTTAACCAAGATTTAGTCCTGGATCCCTTACCATCTACGCCAACTCTCATTGGCGAAAGAGATGGTATTAGGAAAAGTAAGTCAGAATTACTAATTAGAAGCGAAGGCCCAAATTTTAGCCCATCTGATCTGGCATGTGGAGGCCCAAATTCTGGTCCACGTGAGATGGCCTGTGGGGCCCAAATTCTGGTCCAAGTGATATCGCATGTGGGGGCCCAAACGGGCCATTGATGTTAGCATCAAGAAGACCAAAAATGGTGTCGAGTGAGCCCAAAGGGTTGGTGTTTGCAAGGAAAGCCAGACTAATTGGGCTAGACAAGAATGGGCCAAATGGGCTTAATGGGCCCAACAGAAGCAATGAAGAGAGTGAAAATGATTGTGCCTGGAAAAGGAAGAGGAAGAGAGATAAGATAATGAAGTTTCTATTTGGGAAAGCAAGTGGTCATTAGCTCAATGATACAGATAGCAGATAAATTATCTGGTGTTACTGCAAATCACATAGAATCCCGCATTGTAATCTTCATGGAAAAAGAAACCCTAAGGGCCTGTTTGGAAGTTCCAATTTGAAGGGAAATGAAAGGAGAATTTTGGTAGTCTCTTCCCTTATTTGCAAGTTTTAAAAATAAGGGGAGGAAATAAGGGATTAAAAATCCCCCAAAACCCTCTTCCTTTTAAAAAATAAAATTCCCTCGATATGGAGGGTTTTAAGAGGAAAAATAGATTAATTATTTTTTTACCCTCATTCACAGAGGATAATATAGTTATATATTTCAAAGAATTTATTTATAGTCTGAAACAAAGTTTAATTGTTGAAGAGACAGAGAAAGCATCCTATAAGCATATTGCTAATGATTCATTTTTCACATAATCATTGTCAGACAGAACCATCTAGAAAATTACAGAACTAGATTTTCTATAAAGTGGAATGAATATTTCTACACCATTTAAAGCGCAAGTAATTTACATTGATTGGAAATGAAATGAATACAGTTTTTAGATAAACTCTGTTGAAAAAATGTGTCTACCCACGCAGTCAGATTTCTCTATCTCATCCCTCAAATGTCTTGGCAACCACTGACATATAACAGTTAGAAAAACGTTACTAATGAGCAGAATTAAAGTAACTACTTATGTGTTAAATTATACATGTCACTAACCTATAACTTATCCATCCTTTTTCACATAGAAAATATAGTTCACCACGGGTGATGAAATAATCATACATAACTACAAACTCCCTAGTAGAAAATACGTGTAGCAAGTCAGTTTCATTGTTAAATTTGGTATAGATTGAAACCGATGACTTACTCCTGAGCCTGTTGTTTGTTACATCTAGTTGTGAAGAACTGATATAAAACATCCTTATCTTTGTCAACTTTTGTTCTCTTCTTAGCCATGGTTATCACCCATGGAGACCCAATAGCAAGTTATTGAACTTAAGTTTTATTTCATGTGCTAAAGTTATTTCTAACTATTCAATCAAATTTGTTAAATTTAATCTTGGATATAATGTGCTATAGAGAGAGAGAGAGAGAGATCAAACATGTCAAACTTCATGCAAATAGAATAACTACAAGTATTAAATTTATTAAGCTAAGTATTTAGTACATTCAAACTTTCATGAATTATTGAAATAGTTAATAGTATTGAATTAACTTGAAATATGATGTACATGACCTACATGTATAAAACTTCAAACCTAAGTTATTTTTTGTTAAAAAAACTTCTTCCGGTCTTAATTAGTTTGACTAATAAATTAATATATAATCTAATTAAAAATATGATTAAATAACTTATTTAGCTTCCTTAATCTTTCTAAAAAAAATTAACTCAATCTTATAATTAACACCGGAGGGAGTAAATCATAACGTCGTGATTCTCGTGGTTTTTGAGTGGGCCTCATCCATCAATTATTATACATGATGAAAAAGAGTTGGAGTGGTCTACTCTTCAAAATTCATTTTGTCCATGTTCTGTAATCTGTGGTGTGTTACACGCAATCACGTGTTACACGCAGCGAATTTCCTCTAGGGCCTTCTCTCTCAGTATCATCAGATATAAACCGTCGATCACATTATAAAATCTTGATTGTCCATTGGTAACATAAAGTAGTCAGTACAGTAATATTTATGGTAAACTAGCATTGCAAGCTACATTTTGTTTTATGGAGGGATGCTTTTAGTAAACATTAAATTGTAAGTTATAATTAAAATTTTACACTTTTTGTAATATAAAATATTTTAGTAACATAACGTGGTAAATTACTATTAAAAATTACACTTAAAATATAGAGTTGTAACTTTCATAATATAAAACAGTAAATTATGAATAAATTATTTAATTTTTTTAAACATGAAATATGAATATATAAACATAAAAGATAATATCTTGTTCAAAAGTGTTGTATCTAACCCAAAAAAAAGTAGAGGAAAAAACAATATTTTTTAATCTATGTGACTTTTGCCGATGGGAAGACTCTAGATTTGGTTCAAAGTGACAAGCATTATGGCATCATATGTTGCCATGTGGGGCCCGACAGACGTAATTGCAGGAACCGGCACAAAGTGAATTTTGAAAGAGTATGTAAGAGGGAGCACACCATGTCTTTTTCATCATGTGTAATAATTAATAGCAATAACATTTGTTATTGCTATAAATGGCAATATCATTGTTAAATTGCTATAAATAGCAATAACAGGTTGGAGTAACGCAAAGCAGAAGAGTGAGGTTCATTGAGAAGGAGTAGTAGTTAGAAGAGAGAAGAGTGAAAATGTCACTGCCAAGGTTTGTGGTGCTCAAATCAAACTACAACAACAAATACTTGCGTTATATACAAGAAGATGTGCAGGTACATAGGTTTCTCCAATTCTCTGGAGAGGAGGTTGTGAGCCCATATGTAAAGTTCGAAGTGGAGATGGCAAAGAGTGGGAATGGACTGGTGCACATAAGATGCTGCTACAATAACAAATATTGGGTGAGGTGGACAGAGAACCATTGGTGGATTGTTGCGGGAGCTGATAAACCTGAGGAAGACCAATCCAAATGGTCATGTACATTGTTCAAGCCAATCTACCTAGATGCTAATGCTACAAAAGTTCGATTTTTGCACGTCCAACTTAAACACTATGCATGTTTATGGAGGGTCTTTGCACCCTATGCTTCTGTTTATATGCGGGATCGAGAAAATCGACAAAGATTCGTGCGATGTCTACACGATCATTGATTGGGAGTCACTATTGATAATGCCTAAACATGTTGCATTCAAGGGTGACAATGGCCAATATCTCAGTGCCCGCTGGATCGAGGGACACCAATATCTACAGTTTGCATCAAATGATGTAGGTGATCCAACAGTTGCAAACGAGATCTTCACCACTCATGATGGAAGCATCTGTGTAAAGTCCGATCACTTCGGTAAATTCTGGAGGCGTAGCCCCAATTGGATATGGGCTGACTCAGATGACACCACTAATAACAACTCCGACATGTTGTTTTGGCCAATCAAAGTTGACGAGAGTGTCGTTGCCCTTCGTAACTTAGGCAACAATAATTTCTGCAAGAGACTTACCGCCGAGGGCAAGACAGATTGTCTTAATGCTTTGGAGTTTCCACCATTTCTAAAGAGGCCCTAATAGAGGTGGAAGAGCTTGTTATTTCAAGGAAAATCTATAATGTCAATTTTCATCTCTTGGATGCCAAGATTTACAACCAGAGAGTCGTCACAATGGCCACCGGAGTTGCCATTAACAGGACCCAAGAACCCAATAATGCAGAAGTGAAGCTCTCTTATACAAAGACTGAGAGCAATACTTGGAATAATAGTGTTTCATTGAAGCTGGGTGTCAAAACTAACCTCAAAACCGGCGTTCCATTCATCACAGAAGGAAAAATTGAAATTTCAGCTGAATTTAGTGGAGCATACCAATGGGGAGAAACTAAGACATCATCAACTGTAGAGGAGAATGTGTGCAAAGTTGTTGTGCCACCAATGACAATGGTGACAATGAGTCTGCTAGCAACAGTGGGTTCATTTGACGTTCCCTTCTCATACACTCAGCGTGATACTCTTACTAATGGGCAACAAGTTAAATATAACATGGATGACGGCAGTTACACTGGCATTAATTCTTTCAACTTCAAGTATGAGACCAAACAAGAAAAATTATGATGTAATTAAAATGCCATGAATGTTTGTGGGTACTATCCTAGAAACCCTCACGAGACTCCACTCGTCCACTTGGGCTAACCAAGGGGTTTAAAAGGCTTGTTGCATGTGCTAAATGCAATCGCGTTCCCTGCGAAAGTGGCATTTTTATTTCTGTTTGTAATTCAATTCAATAATATGTATTGTATTAGCCTTTACTCTTTACTTGGGACTTCATATTCTGGTTTTACTATATCACTACCTGCATTGGCACATAGCTTCATACTGCTAAATGATAGCTATGTATATTGGAGTCCATCTTGACATGTTGATCAAGAACCCTAGCTAGTTACCTTTTTGGTGATTCATCAAGTCATGGGTACGTAGTTTGTTCACTGTTTGAATTACTAAAATATTCTATGGTTCATAATGATTATTGGATTACTAAAATAGTTTTTCATGCGTGTGGAGACAATAATCAAATTACTTATGAGAATATAATAATAATTAATTTGATTATAAACTGTGCAATTTATGAAATAATATTTTAAAAAATAATAAAATTTGTATATGTTTTTTTTTTCTAAAATAGATAAAATACAACTTAATAACAAAACAAATTCATTTAACCCTCATGTCTTGTACACGTGCAAAAGCATTTATAATTGCTCATTCAATTATTAATAGATCGAGCTCTTACGATGGAGAATATAATATTGTACAGAGATCACATAACACAAGCTTTAATAACATGGAAGAAGGGCAACTATTTGGAGGAAGATACCCTTGATTTAGTAAAAGCCGTTGATTGTCATTACAAAATTTCATTGACGCCACTGAAATTTTTTAGCTGTCAGATTAGGATCTGCTTTGCCTTTTCTCTTAAAAGTTAATTAGAAACTAAAAATATTACGGTTCAAGGAATAAAGGGAGTTCAACAAGAACCTTCCAGATATATACTTAAATCTATTTAATGGTGCGTGCGAATAACTATTTATGTAATTTAAGTATAAATATTTTCAATGATGCCTGTATCAACTATATCAAAACAATACCACATCTTTATCACTATGCTATAAAATGGATCGGAAGAATTTATCAGAGTATAGTACATCCTGGGGATCGTCCTTCTTCAAGATCCCTGAATACTTCGAGTTTAAGGGTCCGTTTGGCGTAAGCGGTGGTAAAAGTGGCTTTTGTTTTTTATTGACTTTTTTTCTGTTGGACTTTTCCTGATGTGATTTGTGTTTGAGATAGCGATAGTAGAAATGATTTTTTCCTAATTGGCACCTGTTTAGCATAGCTTTTGAAAAGATAATTGAGATATAAAATGACTAAAAAGGGTATGAATTATGTATATATAAAATGTGAATATTTGGGATAAAAATTAAAAATAAAAAGCCTAAGCTCTTGTGATGAGATCTAATGGGATCAGAAGCTTCAATCAATTGTTTCACCACAGAGGTTGCTTCAGCTCTTGAAGTCCATCACATAGTGAAGCTTTCCCAAACATCCAAAAGACAAGTTTTCACTTCTAATGAGATTTGTTTGGCTTATGATGCTCTCCCAAACAAACTCTAAGAAAGAGCAGAGGAGTGTGATGTTGACTGGAAACCACTAGAAACCCAAAAGCAAATGGCAGAGGAAAGGCATACACATTACTATATGACCATTGATTATTCTGCTATCTTTTTTTAAAGCTGTCAAATTTGCTTCTTTTTTATTTTGTTTTGTTTTTCCTCCCCCCGTCCGATCATGCTTTTTCACAAAGCTCATCATTCACCAAACTACTATAATCCAAAGTCAAGTGGGGGTTCTGATCACTACTTTGTTACCCCTGGGTAAATAATAAATAAGATCAAATAATTATGCTTGTTTTACATGTCCTATGCTTTTGTATAATATACACACAAATTAAATTAAATTTTCTCGTTTCATTGAATAAGATATAGTATTTAAAGCATCATTCGTCCACCCTCAATTTCTGATTTATTGCTTCCCGGAATTCTTTTAAAAGAAAAGGAAGAATAGTTATGCCGTCGGTGAAATAATTACCGTTATATTATTTGTTTAATGAGAATACACACAGACACATACGTGACAATATGTTGAAAGGACTTGATCAATGCTACGGAACAAAATTATTGTCTAACTCAAGGGCTGTATAGTCAAGTGCATTTTTGCACAGTTAACTTGATTAGGTATATTTGTTTTGTTTTGGAAAATAATTGTGGTTTAACTCTACAAAGTATGATATAGAAGCAATCTCCGCATGAACAAATAACATAGTTTCCTTTAAGAACTGTGCAATGAAAACTTCATAGCTGCCATTTATAACTTCATATGTGGAATTGACAACACAGTGCAATTGGTTAACAAGTAGTGCTCATACGACGGCTTGCCAAGAGTTCCTTGGCATGAAATTCTTCTTGTTGCTTTCTATTTTTTTTCCTTCAATTTATATGTCTGTTGAGCCCTTTTCATTGCATCTTCTTCCTGGTTCTGTAACTTAAGATATGTGAGGTGGTTCACCAATGAATCAAGGGTATAGAAACACATTATATTGTCTTCGTCTCTAGCACATAACAAAATATATCAGTGATTGAGGCGCAGTGTGGAACCAAGAATGAAGTCGCAATTGCCAATGTTATATCTAATATATTCAGGTAGGATCTCTACTTCATGTGCTTCCCATGACCACTTCTAGGAATAGACTGACATTTTTTAGATAAACTCTGCAGAAAAAAATGTGTTTACCCATGCAGTCAGATTTCTTTATTTCATCCCCACTAATGTCTTGGCAATCACTAACATGTGACAGTTAGAAAAATGTTACTAAAGAGAAGAATTAAAGTAACTACTTATGTGTTAAATTATACATATCACTAACCTGTAACTTATCCATGCTCTTACACATAGAAAATATAGTTCACCACGGGTGACGAAATAATCATACATAATTACAAACTCCCTACTAGAAAATAAGTGTAGAAAGTCAGTTTCCATTGTTAAATTTGATATAGATTAAAACCGCTGACTTACTCCTGGGCCTGTTGAAATTTGTTTTTTACTTACACTTTTTGACCCCCCAAAAAAAAAAAAATTCAATTTTTTGTTGTTATTATTTTTTTTTTTTTTTTTTTTTTTTCAACGAAGCAAAGTCGTTGCATATTCCTCCGTTACTAAAATTTATTGTAACAATTAAGTGCCGTTGCGAAAAATTGAACATTCAACCATAAAAAAGACTCCAAAATTAAATTTTTAACAATTAAATCTGTTAAAAAAATAATACAAATTTCAACATTTAAGATTCTCAATCTTAATATTATTCCAACAATTTAGTAGAAAATATATAAAGACATATTTCACAATTGGGTTAAATATCAAATTTGCCATGAAAGTTTTGCTAATGGAGCGTCCAGCACCCGGAAGTTTTTAGGGTATCAAATTTGCCCCGGAAGTATGAAAAAGATAGCAAATTTGCCCATCTGTTAATTTTGACCGTTAAATTTAACTGAGTGTACACGTGGCATGCCACCTCATCAACCCAATAAGAGTTAAGTATCATTTTTGCCTCGGAAGTTTTTCGAGAGCAAGTTTGCCCGGAAGTTTTCACTAAGGAGCAATTTTACACCAGAAGTTTACAAAATGTATCAATTTTGCCCTTCTTTCCCGCATATTAAATTTGACTATTAAATCAGTCAAAAGACACACATGTCATGCCTTGAAAAGGTCAAACTTGGAGTCGAGAAGGAGATCCTTGAGATGTTGAGCTCAAGGCGACCCGGGAATTTATGAAGCCGGAAGTCCACGGAAGCATCACTTATGATCTAAACAAATGATCAATCTATACAAACTCAGGGCCGGCCCTGCAGGGCCAATTTCAAATTTTTGACTTATTTTTCAAGCCCGAGCCCTGCAAGGCCAGGGCTTAAACGGGCCGGCCCGATTTCCCGGCTCTAGTCCCGTGACCGGTTCGAACTTCACAAATTCGGCCGCCTTGAGCTCAACATGTCAAAGATTTCCTTCTCGACTCCAAGTTCGACCTTTTCAAGGCATGACATGTGTGGTCTTTGACAGATCTAATAGTCAAATTTAATATTGGGAGAAAGAAGGACAAAATTGCTACTTTTGTAAACTTCCAGGCCAAAAATGCTCCTCAATGAAAACTTCCCGGGGCAAAATTGCTCCTCAATGAAAACTTCCAGGGCAAAAATGATACTTTTGATTGATGAGGTGGCATGCCACGTGTGATGAGGTGGCACGTAACGGTCAAAATTAACGGAGGGGCAAATTTGCTACCTTTTTCATACTTCCGGGTCAAATTTGATACCCTAAAAACTTCCGGGTACTGGATGCTCCATTAGCAAAACTTCCGTGGCAAAAATGCACATTAACCCTTCACAATTTAAAGTTTGTAATACTAAAAAAATGCAAAGAGAAACAAAAAAGAACATAAGAAATATGTTGTACTATTCTGTCAATGCCATAATCTCCATCTCAGTTTATCTTATACCATTGCATAACTCTTGTCCTAAATAAATAAAGTCAAGACAACCAAGAAAATTTAAAAATATGATGATCGTTTAAATCTATCTTAAAAAACCTTCACTGGCTTTTAACAAAAGCTCAAGGCTTTTCACACAAATGTACCAAGTTTAGTGGCAACTCATCACAAAATGTCCATTACTAACTGTTAAGAAAGATAGCAATTTCCACAAGAAAGAAGACATAAATTTACTTGGTTTAGATCCAATCTGATCCTACATCCAAACCTGAGCCAGAGCTAAAGACTTTCCAGCAAGAACGATACAAACTTAAAAATCATCACAAGATCAAAAACCCTCATCTAAACTACTCGAACAATATACTATCTAACAATCATGGAAGAGATTTAACACAGAACCCGGCAATGACAATGATTTCAAAAACAGAATATGGTAAGCAGACTCAGAAGTTATGTAATAACCTTTTATACTAGTCACTTTAATATGAAATGACTAAGATACCCCTAGGCCAAGATGAAATTACAACTATGCCCACATATCTCCACCTTGACTCTATTTTGACAGCAAAAATATCTCAAACACTTGGCGACTATCTAAATCCTAGACCCTTGACACCTTAAGAAAATTCAAAACCCACTTACAAGTACAACCTTAGTCATAAAGTCTGCTGGATTCCTTTGGGTGTTGATCTTTTCTGTGGACACTTGACCCTAAGCTACTATATCCCTTATAAAGTGAAACTTCACATCTATGTGCTTTGTCCTCTCGTGAAACATGTTCTTGGATAGGAATATTGCATGCTGTGAGACACTATGAACATGAGTCTGATCCTGCTTGAAACCAAGCTCTGTCAACAAGCCTCTAAGCCACAACGGCTCCGTAATTGCTTCAGTTAGTGATATGTACTCAAATTCTGTAGTTGACAATGCTACCACATGCTGCAAGGAGGATTTCCAACTTACCAAGTTGCCTCCCACGGTAAAAACATAACTTGTTATTGATATTCTCTTCTCTAAATCTACTGCAAAATCAGAGTCACGATAACCCTCAACTTGTATGTTAGTTTCATGATTTTTACAATATACCAAACCAATATCAACAGAATTTCTCAAGTATCTCGAAATCCAATTAACAGCTTCCCGATGAGAATTATCAGGATTACTCAGAAACCTACACACATACATCATAAAAGGAGAGTTCTATTACCCCTTTTAAATCAATGAAGACTTGCTTCACTAAAGATTGAGGCCTTTACTGCTGATATGCCCTATATGTCTATGCCATTGTTCCACCTAGTTCAAAGCATTAGCAACAGCAGAAACGAAACCAGAAATAACAGATCCTTAGCTTTGAGGAAATACAAACCATTCCTCAACTCAACTTACAAAATTGACCTCTTGCATCTAAACACTTTTAATTTTCATTCTTTGAATAATAAGAATAACCTCTAGAATCTAACTGACTTAGAGAAATCATATTTCTTCTAAGGTTCGGGACATATCTAATATGCGGCATTTCTTTTACGTTTCCATTGTCTAGTTTAAGTAATATACGGAGTATTACCTGTACCAGTAACATTACATGCAACATCATTACCCATCAACATTTACCACAATCAAACAGTTGTAGAGATTTAAACCATTCTTTCCTAGCTAGGAGTCATATGGAAAGAACGTCCTGAATCTAATATCCAATTATCATGATCTTCATTTTCCGTAACAATCAATGCATCACATGTTACATCAATCACAGTAGCTGCATTATTCTCATTATTATTAGATTCAACTAATTTTCCTAACCATTCTCCACAATATTTATGGGTACGTCCATCTTTCCCACAATAATAGCAAACAAATTTACCGTTATTATTATTTTTGTTCTAAAAATTCTTCTCATTATTGTGACCATTCCTTTTATTTGTTTTTATTCTATTATTCTTGAGAGCAAATAATCTGAATATCTTATCTATTCATGTACATATGATGTGTATTTATACAATAGGGGAGAGCCTTGGTTTTAATGGCTTTTAATGATACTTTATGATGATTTCTTCTAATCCCTTATTGTTAGGGATACTGATTGACTATTACAATATATTTCCTAATCATGTATTTTCTAACACTCATCCTCAAGTTGGAGCATAGATGTTAATCAAGCCCAACTTGTTACAAAGATAATCAACGAGTCCCATTTAAGGCTTTAGTCAGAAGGTCACCCAATTGGTCACTAGATCACACATGCCATGTAGAAATAAAGTTCTCCTTGATCTTATCATGTACAAAGTGACAATCAATCTCAATATGTTTCGTACATACATGAAACTCAGAGTTGGAGGCTATGTGTAGAGCAGCTTTATTATCACACCACAACTTTGCAGGTAATGATGTGGCTAGACCAACCTCCTTTATTAATTGGTGAATCCATACAATTTCCTATACTGACTAAGACATGGCTCTATACTCAACTTCTACACTCGACTTAGAAACCACATGTTGCTTCTTACTCCTCCATGATACTAAATTTCCACCCACAAACACACAATATCCTGTGGTGGATCTTCTGGTAGCCTTTGACCCCGCATGATCTGCATCGCCAAAACATTCAATCTTGTTGTGGCTGTGATTCATATAGAGTACACCACGACCAGATGATCCCTTCAAATAATGTAAGACATGCTTCAAAGCTTCCTACTGAGCAATGGTTGGTGCAGTCATGAATTGGCTAAGTACACTGGCTGGAAAGGTCACATCGGGGCAAGTTACCGTGAGATATATAGTTCAATTTCCCAATTAATTTACAGTATCTCTCAGGATAGGCAAACGGCTTGATCTTCTTCAGATCAACTTTCTTTTTTACATCCTCAAGTAGCTCATCAAATGGTATGCGGTCCTCAATGTCCAAGAAGGGATTAGGAATCATGGGAAACCTACTCGGTGCTGCTCCGAGTTTCTCAGTTTCTTTTAACAGATCAAGAACATATTTCCTCTGTGTCAAAAGGATGCCTTTCTTACTTCTCATAACTTCTATCCCAAGAAAGTACTTTAATGGACCCAAATCCTTTGTTTGAAAATGAGAATTCATAAAGGCCTTGAGGGATGAGATTCCCGAAGCAATGCTACCCATAATAACAATATCATCAACCTATACGATTAACAGAATCATATCAGCACCTGTCTGCTAATAAAACACAGAATGGTCACACTTACTCTGACTCAAACCAAACTTCTTAACCACAGAGCTAAACCTATCAAACCAAGCATGAGGGCTCTGCTTCAAGCCACCATATAAAGACTTTTGAAGACGACATACCTTCCCACGCTCCCCCTGAGCAACAAAACTAGGTGGTTGCTCCATGTATACTTCCTCAAGAAGATCACCATTCAAGAACGCATTCTTAACATCCAACTAATGAAGATCTCAACCATAATTGAATGCAATAAAAATAAAGCGGCAAATAGAGGACAACTTTGCCACATGAGAAAAGGTTTCTGAATAGTCAACACCATAGGTCTGAGCAAAACCCTTGGCAACCAGTCGAGCTTTCAAACGTTCCAAGGTGCCATCAGCTTTTGTTTTGACCGTGAACACCTACTTACACCCGATGGCCTTCTTGTCAAGAGAAAAATCAACAAGATTCCAGGTACCGGCCTTATCAAGGGCCACCATTTCTTCTTCCATTACAGCACGCCAACCGAGATGGGTCAAGGCTTGTTGGAGAGTAGTAGGAACGATGAGAGTCTAAGGATGCTATGAAGGAATAGGATGGAGGAGACAAATGGTTATAGGAAACAAAGGAAGAAATAGGATAGGTGCAAGTATGCTTACCTTTGCGTAAGGCAATAGACAAGTCATCAAGAGTATCAGACACTATGTCTGGTTCAGAGGTAGAAGCGGAAGGATCAGGAGTATCAAGAATATCAGGCACTGGTGGTGATTCAACTGATACTGGATCAGACATCAAAGTAGTCATTGGTAGGTCATGAACCTGATCAACTACATTACTTGTCATAGGGCGTTTCCGATAAATATGATAGATAGGTGGTTTAGCAGGTGCCGGATCAAATGCTTACACTGGTGGTAACTGAACCGTATAGACCAAGAGATCATCAAGACTATCAAAGGTGTCATCGGTAGAGACAGAAGATGAAGGTGGAGTAGAGACAAAAAAAACAAAGTCGACTCATGGAATATGACATCTGTAGACACAAGATAACATCGAAGAGTAGAAGAATAGCACTGATAACCCTTCTGAACCCTAGAATACCCAAGGAAGACACACTTAAGATACTTAGGATCAAGTTTGGTAACGATGGGATGAACATCACGAACAAAACAAACTCAATCAAAGATTTTAGGGTCAACAGAAAACAAGGGTTTGGAAGGAAACAACTTGGTGTATGGAGTGGCACCATTGAGGACCAAGAGGGGACATACGATTAATAAGGAAGTATGCAGTAGTCACGGCATCAGCCCAGAAAGGCTTAGGAACATTCATTTGAAACTTAAGAGCTCGAGCGACTTCTAATAAGTGTCGGTTCTTACATTCTGCAAACACCATTTTGAGACGATGTATCTGGACAGGAGGACTGATGAAGCATGCCATGTTGGAGCATTTACATTTGAAATTGGGAAAAAAAGTAGGGAAAATTACGTGCGGGTTCCAAGGAACAGAAATAATTACAAAGAAGTCCCTTGAAATCATCAAATTACATAGAAGTCCCAAGGGACTTTTTTGATATTACTTGTATGGGAAAAAAATCTAGGTTTTTAAATGTTGTTGTAAATATGGCTTTTTCGGTTGTAAATTGCCGATTTTAAATTTTGTTGTATTGTAAATCTAGCATTTTTATTTGTAAATGACCTCTCTACGTTCAAAATTCAGGTGTTTAGATGTTGTTGTAAATATGGCTTTTTCTGTTGTAAATGACCAGATTTTAAATTTTATTGTAAATATAGCATTTCCTGTTGTACATATAGCTTTTTTCTGTTGTAAATGACCTCTCTACATTCAAAATCCATGTGTTTAAATATTATTGTAAATATGGCTTTTTCGTTGTAAATATGGCTTTTGATGTTGTAAATAGCCGATTTTAAATTTTGTTGTAAATATAGCATTTCGTTGTAAATCTAGCATTTTTGTTGTTAATACAAATAATATTAAAAAAGTCTCTTGGGACTTTGTGTAATTTGGTGATTTCAAGGGACTTTTTTGTAATTATTTCTGGTCCTTGGGATTTGCACGTAATTTCCTAGAAAAGTATCCTTTAGCATTGCCACTCGAACGTTTTTGACAGACACACCAAACCGAGTTGGGATTTCAAAGACGAAATTGCAAAAATGAGAAAACAACTCATAACAAGTTTTCATTAAATAAAGCCAAGTGGTACGAGAGAAATCATCAACAAAAGTAACAAAATACATAAAACCAAGTTTGGACTCGACAGGTTATAGACCCCAAACATTAGAATGGACTAAATCAAAGGGAGATGTAGTGTGTTTATTAACTCGAGGTGCCAAATGAACCCGACCATGTTTAGCAAACCGACATGACTCACATTCTAAAGACGACAAATGATGGAATTTAGGATACATCCTTTTCAACAAAGATAAAGACACATGACCTAAATGACAATGAATGTCAAAAGGGGACGAACCACCAGAGCAAGCAACTAAATGCGGTACCTGATCCTCAAGGAAGTAATGGCCACCAGATTCATAGCCCCTACCAATAACTTGCTTCGTTGTGAGATCCTGTATCAAACAATGGTCAGGAAATAAAGTGATGAAACTGTTTGATTGTCGAGTGAGCTTTCTAGGAGACAAAAGATTAAATGTAAGGTCAAGGACATTAAGGACATGGGATAAGGAAATGGACGGAGTAGGTTCAATAGTGCCAGAGCCAATAACACGAGAATAAGAACCGTTGGCAATGGTTATATTGGAGGGATTGGCATAAGGTACATACGAGGAAAGTAAATGATGGTTACATGTCATATGATCAGTAGCACTGGAATCGATGATCCACTTCAAGGAAGAAGTAGCAAGACTGGAAGAAATATTACCTGTAGCAAGAGCACTTGATGTGGATGGAGTAAACCCATGATCAATGAATTTCTTAGACATTGGCACAACCTCAGCTATCATACTAGTCTTTAAATCAGCCATTAAAACCACAAATAATTACCAAACAGGAGAGAAATAGAAATGGAAACAACACAGCACGTCTCGTAAGAGACCAAACAGCAATATAAATTCCAACCAACAAGCAAACCAGAGTCCAAATAGTGAGCAACTAAAGAGCCCAAACAAATGTGCTGGAAACTGAAGATTTGGATACCAAACAGCAACCAAAGGCCTTAAAAACACCTACTAGAGACAAACCTGTTCTGGAAAACCACCAAAAACCAAAGTTCAGCAGTCACTCCAAGTACTAAACAGCAGAAACAAAACCAATGCAGCCACACCATGATCACGGGTTGGAAAAAAAAAAAGACCAAAGCAGCAGAATAGAACGCACAAAACACCACAAATTCTTTGTGTTAGTGCTCAACCTGAGAGACCCACACCACAAGGCAGCAAGAAGAGACCAAGAGAAGCAAGGCAACGTTGGAAAAGAAGAGAAAACACAGAAAGCTCACCGGAAAGTGAAGTCACGCGCTAGCGCGTGAAACAACGGGCAAACTTGTGACGGTGCGTGAGGCTCACGCGTTGGTCAAAATTGGACGGACCGTTGGGGAAACCCCGATCGACGGGAAGAGAAGCCGGCAGTGTGGTGTGTGTACCTAGGAACCACGAAGCATAGAATGATGACTCTCTCTCTCTCTCTTTTGCTGTATCGAATAGAACCTTGTCTCTCTCTCACTGTGTTGCACAAACAGGGATGGTAACGAAAAAAAAATTGGAGATTCAGCAACTGTAAGCTCTAATACCATGAGAGCAAATAATATGGATATCTCATCTATTCATGTACATATGATGTGTATTTATACAATAGGAGAGAGCCTTAGTATTGAAGGCTCTTAATGATACTTTATGATGATTTCCTCTAATCCCTGATTGTTAGGGATACTAATTGACTATTACAATATATTTCTTAATCATGTATTTCCTAACAATTCTAATCACTATTCTTATTTCCTTTAGGGTTATGATTAACAACCAAACTCTCAGACACTGCCATAACCCTTTTTTTCTGATTTCATTTCTACGTATCTCATCCTAAATGAATCAACAACAATATCTAGGGACGTTAGAGTTGAACTTAGGTTATTTGGGCATTTTTTTTAGCTTAATTAACTGTTACTTTCATGAGTTATGCAAATTTGACCATAGGCCTAGGTTTGGTATACTTTTGTGGAATTTTTGGTAATTTGAGCAATTAGGACACTGATCCTTCATAGATACACTTTTGCACTGATCGCTTGAATTTTGGCCTATACTTGCTAAGTAGGGAGTTTGATACTCATTATTAGTACTTTTAGATACTTGATCATTGAGGTTGCAATTTATTTACCTGCTTGTTTGGAATTGTTAAAACATCTTAGATTTGCTCCCTGCTTTAGAACTGCTCACTTGCACATGTCTACTCTTTCTATATGGAATTACATTGGAATTACTCGTATTTGAATTCTTACCTTTGCATTATTGTAGACTGCTTCTTAGTTTAAGTATTAGTGGAATTGTTCATGTTGCCTGAGAACACTTGTTGTGCACTGAGAAGAAAGTAGTACCTGCTAAACTTAGACTTAATGCTGAATTGGTGCATGATTTTTGCTTTGTTTGATATACTTATTCAGTTCAGATTATTTCTTTTTAGGTACATACACATGGAACCTGAGAAGAAAACATTTACCACTAGAAATCAGTTAAGGTGGGGGCCTATCCACACAGCACCTATTTCCACAGCAGTTAATTACAAAATCACACATGCCATAGCCATGTTTTTTGGGAAACACAAAATTCCACTAAAGTCATGTAAGAAACCATTTAGGAAACACAAAATTCCTAGAGGGGCCCGGTGAAAATAGGCAGAAGTTACCATTTCCATGCCTATATCCAAGGAACCAACAAACAAAATTCCACCAAGTGACATAAGAATATGACAAAGGGAGTTTTTCCAATGAAAAAAGAATCCTGGGGGAAGACAGATAAGAACAGTCTCATTGAGGAAGGCATATTGTTGTACACATGATATTCTTTGCAAAGACGCAAAACTAGAGTGTTTACTAACAGATTACTCCCTCCGGTCTTTAATATAAGATATATTTATCTAATTTTTTTTTATACAAATATTTATCTAATTAAATTGGTTAAAAAGTTGGTTAAGTTAATTAATATAACATGTATTTTCTGAAACACCCTAATCATCTTTCTTAATTCCCTTTTTCCCCCTCCTCCTTGGTTATTGCGAGGGAGTATGAATAGGGGTAAATTAAGAAAAAGGTTAAGGTGTGATTTGGCCAATAAACTATTGGCTCAGAAGCGTCCAACACAATTAAATATTAAGTGGACCAAAAATACCAACAAACTTTTAAAAAGGAGCGTCCAACACAACGCCGTTAGCAAAAAGTTAACGTCCGTTATCTAAGGTGCAGATTAGCCAACGAACTTTTACTTCATGAGCGCCCAGCACAAAATTCTAAATTTTACTAAATTAAATAATTCTTTTCTCAATTGTAATTATTCAAAACTACTTGTATTGATATCTATGGACAAAAATTACTCATTCTTCAATTTTTGTTAAAATTATAATTTGGTAAAATAAACAAAAGTTTTAATTAAAAATATAATTATATGATTTAAATAAAACTCAAGGTGTTTTATAGTTTATTATATATGTTAAACAAAAAAAAGCATATGATTTATTTTTATTTTAGAAGAAATTTATGTGAGTTAAAAAATTCATTTAATGTTAATAAAATTTAAAAAATCTAAAAAATCTATTATATCATGAAAGAAATGAAATGAGTTTAATTTTTATTTTTAAAAAAAGAGCTTAATGGATATCAATGTTAATACTTATATTTTTTAATTAAATGATCTATTGCTTATATGGATATGGGACTTTCGTAGGCCAAATTGCTCTTTAACCCATTATAATTGCTCCTGAACCTATTATTGAATTGTTCTTCCTCAAACTTCTTAAGTTATCTTTTTTTTTCAACAAATCTCATATTCATATAATCAATAGATCATTTAATTAACAAATATATCATTAAGTTGCGGATTTATATTATTAAGTATCAACGTTGATATTCATTAAACTCTTTTTTAAAAAAAAAAAAATAAGCTCATTTCATTTCTTTTAGGATATAATAGATTTTTTAAATTTTATTAACATTAAATGAATTTTTTAACTCACATAAATTTCTTCTAAAATAAAAATAAATCATATAATTTTTTTAACATATATAATAAACTATAAAACACCTTAAGTTTTATTTAAATTATATAATTATATTTTTAATTAAAACTTTTGTTTATTTTAGCAAATTATAATTTTGACAAAATTTAAGAATGAGTAATTTTTGTCCATAGATATCTATACAAGTAGTTTTGAATGATGACAATTGAGAAAAAAAATTATTTAATTTAGTAAAATTTAGAATTTTGTCTTCGGGCGCTCCGGAGTAAAAGTTCATTGGCCAATATGCACCTTGCTTAGATAACGGACGTTAACTTTTTGCTACTTTTTAAAAGTTTGTTGGTATTTTTGGTCCTCTTAATAGTTAATTATGTTAGGCGCTCCTGAGCCAATAGTTTATTAGCCAAATCGCCCCTTAACCCATTAAGAAAATATTGACATATATAAAAATTATGTTTTATATTTACGACTAAGATTAACTCCTCAAATATGTCTTTTATTAAGACTGGAGGGACTAGTACCATTGTAATATATAGAAGTGCTTCGTGCAAAACCCCAATAGTGTGTTGTTGACTAGTAGAAATGCTTCCATGTATTATACTTTTATTGGGATATCTGTCAATCCGAAAATAAAAAACTCAAGAACTTTACTGAAGTTTTTGCTATTATTATATCCCTGCTTAGAAGATGAACGATGAGTACTTTCCTATATTAACCTTACTTGTGATGTTATTTTTATCTGTTGAGAAGGACCAAAGTTATATTAATCCTATAATCTAGTAGAAGGTGTTTGTCCCAATTTATGTGGAAAGAGTAAAAGAGATAAAATCTAGTTTTACGGCTTTTTTCTTATGCTTAGTTGATTTTAGAAAATATATCTTATTAGTCAAAAGATAATTAGTTTTCTTATTTTTATTTGCTTAGACAGTTGTTGTTATTATACATTCTTTTCTTTACTAAGCCCAAATACTACGACAAATGGATGTTAGACTTTTAAGACACAATGCGGGATTGTAAATAATCATGAAGGGTGATATATGCATTTGGAGGCATAGGCTTTAAAGGCTAGTTAAAAGATTACATGTTAAGTAGGTCTTTAAATGGCTTTAGGCCTTTTAAAGGCACAGTTGAAGCCTTAAAAAAGCCTACATGCGGGCTCATACCCAAATTTAAGCTTTAGATTTCTATTGCAGACTCAAAGCCTATTTAGGTAAAACATAACCTAGCCTTTTTCGACCCGTACATAATCTTCTGCATGACACATGACAGCAAAACTATTAAGAGAAAATTTCAAATATTAGGGTCATTACAATAGTTAAAGTAAATCCTTAACTAATCAATTACTTGGAAAAAAGATAGTTCACCAATTCGTGATAAATAATTGTGATTAAATTATGCAAAAAAATGTGATTAATCATTCATATAAAGACAAAACTATGGTCATGCTTCGCAACAAAACATCCTTGATTGACTCGATTGATTAGGATAAACAAACAATTAACGTGCCTTACAATTCATAAACTGCTTCATTTAATATAGAAATTGTAAAGGGACAACGCAAGAGTTTTTTAAATTCAATGTTTTTCCAAACCTGAATTCAATTATGGCATTTGGTAAATCCGTAATTGCCTTATCTAGTTCCTTGTACTTTATACTGAAACATAATTTGAAATTAAGAAAACAAAATAAGCAACTAAATGATGAATCCATTATAAAATGTGGCACACGTAGTTTTGGATGAACTTTGAAGGTTAATTTGGAGGATGACCAGAAATATGTTGATATAAACAATTCAAGGTCTCTCTCTCATTTTCAGGAACAAATTTCTTAATTTCTGCAATCTTTCAATATCATCACTTACTTTACAGATTAAAACTATTGCATCAATCTCCTCATTTTGTTATCTTCTTCATAGTTTATCATAAATCTCATGGACATGTCTTTCTCAGATGAATTTTCCTTTATAAGTGCACGAGCTAGCAGCAACAAGAAGAAGCCACCATGTTGTTCTACAGTGTGCCATCTAGTCCTACCTTCAAATTCAAGACAAGTTCGCTATATGGTTCTGATCTTGATGAACACGAATTCGAATTTGATACCAGCCGCCGTTTCCTTGATCCTTGTGATTTGGAATCTGATCAAAGGAAAGAAGAAGAAGGAGAGAGGAAAAGTGGGTATTCCATGGTATTTGCTGATGAGCTTTTTGTGATGGCAAGGTCTTGCCACTGCCTCTTAAGCTTCCTCCAAGGCTTCAAAACGGAGATGGTAGGAAAACGAGTACACCAAGCTCAACGGCGTCTATGTTGCCGAGGTCGTTAGGGTTGACAGTGAGGAGAACATTCTCGGGGAGAAGTTTGTGGAATGATGATTTTGATCCATTCATGGTGGCTTTGAAGGTGGTGAGGCAAGAAGAGAAGAGGGGGAAAGCAAAGGAAAGAGATGGTATTAGAAGGAGTAAATCAGAATTACTAATCAGAAGCGAAGGCCCAAATTTTAGCCCATGTGAACTGGCATGTGGAGGCCCAAATTCTGGTCCATATGAGCTGGCATGTGGTGGCCCAAATGAGCCATTGATGTCAGCATCAAGAAGACCAAAAATGGTGTTGATTGAGCCCAAAGGGTTGGTGTTTGCAAGGAAGGCCAGACTAATTGGGCTGGACGAGAATGGGCCAAATGGGCCCAACAGAAGCAATGAGGAGAGTGAAAATGCTTGTGCCTGGAAAAGACAGGGGAAGAGAGATAAGATACTGCAGTTTCTATTTGGGAAAGCAAGTGGTCATTACAAGTTGAGATCAACAGAATGAAATAGCTAGTGAGGTGAAGAAAATGACAGTGTCATTTTACAAGTCTAGGCTTCTTCTTTATTTGGGTTATGGAGGCAGGCATGTCAAGTGATTCAGAAACACAACATTATTGGGAAATGAAGAAATTAGCTCAATGATACAGATAGCAGATAAATTATCTGGTGTTACTGCAAATCACATAGAATCCCGCATTGTAATCTTCATGGAAAAAGAAACCCTAAATGTTTACATGTTCAACTTTATTGCAGATCACAGAGGATATATAGTTATATATTTCAAAGAATTTATTTATAGTCTGAAACAAAGTTTAATTGTTGAAGAGACAGAGAAAGCATCCTATAAGCATATTGCTAATGATTCATTTTTCACATAATCATTGTCAGACAGAACCATATAGAAAATTACAGAACTAGATTTTCTATAAAGTGGAATGAATATTTCTGCATCATTTAAAGCATAGGTAATCTACATTGATAGGAAATCACATGAATACATTTTCCCCATGAAAAAATTGACCACAATAATATGAGTGAGGGGGTTAAAGAAGAAAACTACATGCTCTCTCCATTGTGCATTTTGCTGAATGAGAGAGAGCTTCTCACTTCATGTTCTTACTTCATACGAGAGTAAGTTTCTAGCTTGAATCTAAGCTAACAGTGGGAAAAAAAAACACTGATCTGATGCAAGTTCCCTACTAGTCCAAGACTTGAGTAGGCCAAAGGCGTTTCCAGGTGGCGATCTCAGTCTCACTGTAAATCTTTCTGACTCCTCCATAGAATCCATCAGCCTCATTTCCTTCTTCCCTATGGTTCTTCCTACTGACGTTTGTTTGTCTCTCCATCGCGAGTCAGCCATGTACTGGTTGAACTGTAGCACAACTGTGTCTGCAGCAAATTCATTCAGGATCAAAGCAAGTTAGTTATGTTTCAATCACCAGAAACCCCTATATCAAGGATAGGGTTATAACAATTACAAGGCCTATGTTAATAACTCTTGCACAAGTGAAAACCAATGGCTATCGCCAGTTCCAGCATTTTTAAATGAAATTGTTTCATTTGATGAGATGCTAAATTATACATAACATGAAAAGCTCCACAAATTTCATTCCTAACAAGTTCATTGCAGGCAGATTGCTCATTCAAGTTATGACAGATGACATGATATTATAGAGTGAAAGATTATGGTGGTTAGACAGTTTGCCCAGGACATAACAGAAAAGTCACGCGTGCCACTTGAAAAAACACCACACAGAAATAATGTCAATGCGGAAAGGAAAAAAAAAAAAAAAAAAAAAAATCCGAAGAAGAAATAAGTTTAAGAGAAGAGGACCTTCCACTAAATTATTTTTCTTGGATCAACAGCAAATGGGAAAAAAGTGGCAGATCCTATTTATCTACACTAAAAATCAGTGAAGGTGGGGGCCTACCCACACAGAAGCTATTTCCACAGCAATTAATTACAAAATCACACATGCCATAGCCATGTTTTTTGGGAAACACAAAATTCCACTAAAGTCATGTATGAAACCATTTAGGAAACACAAAATTCCTAGAGGGGCCCAGTGAAAATAGGCAGAAGTTACCATTTTCATGCCTATATCCAAGGAACCAACAAACAAAATTCCACCAAGTGACATAAGAATATGACAAAGGGAGTTTTTCCAATGAAATAAGAGTTCTGAGGGAAGAGAGATAAGAACAGTCTCATTGAGAAAGGCATATTGTTGTACACATGATATTCTTTGCAAAGGCTCAAAACTTGAGTGTTTACTAACAGATTATTCCCTTTGGTCTTTTAATACAAGACATATTTACCTAATTTGATTAGATTAAAAAGTTGATTAAGTTAGTTAATATAACATGTATTTTCTGAAACACTCTAATCATCTTCTTTAATTCCCTCTTTCCCCCTCCTCCTCAATTATTGTTGAGGGAGCATCAATAGGGGTCAATTAAGAAAAAATTGACAAATATGAAAACTATGTCTTATATTTAGGACCAAGATCAACTCCTCAAATATATCTTATATTAAAAGACCGGAAAGAGTATAATTGTAGTAATATAGAAGTGCTTCTTGGAAAAGCCCAATAATGTGGACTTGGCTAGTAGAAAAGAAATGCTTCCATGTATTATACTTTTATTAGGATATCTGTCAATCTGAACATAAACAACTCAAGAACTTTACTGAAGTTTTTGCTATTATTGTATCCCTGCCTAGAAGATGAAAGATGACTACTTTCTTATATTAACCTTACTTGTGATGTTATTGTTATCTGTTGGGAAGGGAATGTTTGATAGTTTCACCAGAAAGTTGTGGGCAATCAGGCCAACCTTACTAAGAGATCAGAAAAATGGAAACAGAAGTTGGAGGTCTATAATAATTAAGGTAGCCCCAGTGCCCCACAGAGCATAAAGATTCCTACTAGATTTGAAACAGAAACTTATAAGGGGAATTGAGTTCTTTTTAGCATAGTTGGCCATTAAAGAATCCACTGAGACATAAGCTATCAATATGTTGGTGGCAATGACGACACACTGACCATGATACGTCCAGGGGACCATTCCAATAGCATAACAGGTGGTCCACGTTTAATATATTAAAACCATGAAAATTAAAATAGCCTAACTTCTGGTCTCTTCCATCAAAGTAAACTTTTACGTCACTTCTTCCCTTTATGTCCTCCATAATTTTTTATTTTTTTTTTTTTTTAAAAAAAAAAATGTAGTGTGAGAATAATACATATGTATGAAACTTCAACCCTCACTTAATTCCCTTCTTTCTCATCACCATAATGGCAGAAATATTCTTCTTTTTGCACAAATTATACCCAGTAGCTTCAAGAAACTACTATCAGTTGTTATGTGGTTAAATCATGTATGATTCCATTTTAAAGGAAAAAGAACATCAATTTAATGAATGATTGTAACAAACATCTGACAGGGAAATGAGATGGATTTACCACTATTATGACAACGGCAGTAATGTGCATCCCCATCACATGATTCTAAGTGACCAACAACACCATACCACCAGCCTGCAAGAAAGGTATATCTCGTCATGGGCCAATTAATTTATGGTCAATGATATAATTCCATTTCTGCAAAAATATATATATTTATACACACACCACAAAATGTTTTTTTTATAAGTAGCTGTTCGGCTGTGCAAAAATAAAACTTTTTAAAGGAAACAATACGCTTTTGCTTTTAAATTTTTTGAATTTGACCCACATAATAATGTTGTTAAAAGTGTTTGGATAACTGGACCAAACACAAAATTAAGTTATTTGTTTACTATATTAACAGAATAATTGACTGCCAAAAAGACCGTAAAACAAAGGTATAAGGAAGTTATGGTCTGAAAATCTGTAACACAAGACGGTCTCTATACTATCAAAGTCTAACATGAGGAGTAAATTTACGAGCTTCCTAACAATCTAAAACCATTTCCCCCGTCCCCCTAAAAGATCAAAATGCATAAATAAGATAGAATTTAGAAGTAAATTTTGTTCTGGGCTAAATATAAGATACAACCACCTCATTTCCCTTTCTGTTTACTTTTCCAGAAGATAAAGACTAATTGACTGTGGCCCTGCATTCTTTACCCCTTCTCTGTTTCCCCTACCAATGATAATATTTTATTTGAAACGTTTAAATTGTTCTTTTACCGGTATCACAGCTTTCACCAACCAAAGTAATGAATAGGAGAAGTAGAAGACCAAGATGGAGAGAAGAACAAACCATAAGGAAATTCTTTGTTTCTCCTCCACTGAATCTCTATATGATCACCAGGACGCAAATCGTTCAAACAATCAGAAATATGAAGATCATGACAGGGAGTATCAGTTGGTGGAGCTCTTAGTCTTTCCCATGTGATGCCATTCTCTATTGCAATTGGCCTTCTTCCATGAGGAGGATACCTGTAAGACAATATCAATAAATTAAATTATACCACCAGATCCAAATTCATATATATTTTTCCCCCGTCATTTTTCCCTTTTGCAAACTCTTCCAACATTTTTTCAGCAAGTTTATCACACACATCATTGGAGACTATGAAACTAATAAATGTATGATCACAAGGGGGGAAAAAAAGTCTAGTTACCTGGCTTGGAAAGTGTCCATGTGCCGATCATAGCTCAGTTCAGCATCATAGCAAGATAACACGAATCCGACATGACCATTCTACACCACCAACATCACAAATGTAACTTGTGAGAAAATCTAAATCCTCTAAATTGAGTAAGAGTTCAAGAAACTGTCTCCCATTTTTGTGAGCATCATGGGGTAGTTGTAACTTTAACAGAAAAATCACTAACGTAACTTGAGCAAACAAAAACTTCTAAGTACAGTTAAAATCCAAGGAACTTCTTTCTATGTCTGTGGCTGCGGTACCATGGTAAATATAAATTTCTAACAGGAGGAAAAAAACACACAAGTATAACCTGTGAGGAAACAAATCCTCCTAATCCAATTAAATTCCAAGAAACTGTGTTCATATTTTCTCAGGTCTCAAGGAAGATGTAAACTTTTTAACAGAAAAGCCACAGAGAGACTCGTCAAATACATACCTCACGATTGTAAACCTGAGCCGGGAACCAGAAATTGCCAGACTCAAGAGCAAGATACCAAGTCATGACAGAATCAACTGGCAATGAACTTGGCTGGTTGCTGCTATAATTATAATTATTTGCATCACCTTTCAATTTCATCCATGAAAAAGACCAATTAAGAGATAGAAACCTCTTCAATCCCCTATGCTTCCCTTGTTTTAGACTACCTATGTCTTGTTTTGAAGCAATATGCCATTGCCACTCCTTATAAGCAGCTTTACCAATAATCCTACCCCATTTCTGCTTCATGTGCCTCTCCCAAAAGTAATCACTGATACTTCTCTCCCTCAACGAACGGCACACACCTGCCATTTGAAAAAGAGCTGAAGGAGGTAGCCTCTCAAGAATGCATTCCAAGACCAGCTCTGGCAAATCCAAAAGTGAAGAATCTTGGGAATCCTCCACATTCTCTACTCTTGAAGTGAAGGCCATCTTCTTCATTAGGGGCATTCTTGAAGGAATCTGAGAGGGAAAACCCAGAAAGAGACGACAGGCTATGAACTTGGAGATTGATTTTACAGACAATAACTGTTTGCAAAACACAAGGAGATCAATCTCAAATCACTTGTCCAAGGTTGTTGTTGTTGAGGTTTGAGAGGAAGAGAATTGAAGAACAAGAAGAAGGTGATACAAGTGATAAAGAAAAGTAGCATTAGGACAGAGGAAATCTCTTGCGGGTCAAATTTGAGTTTGGCATAGGCGAGATACTAATAGAGGAAGCAGCCTAAGGGAAGGAAAAGCGATGGCTAAGAAGAGTGAAGAGGAAACCCAAATGGGGTCACTCACTCCTTCTATAAAAAATTAAGCAATATTTTCTATTGGTTGAACGAGAGCCCACCAAAACCAATGGTGGGCCTCTCTACAATATTCAATCAGAACAAAACAAAACAAAAATACAGTTTTGGTAAAATTTCACAGCAACGAAATGCTATGGAAATTTCCCTTAACCACTATTTCTTAGGGTAACAAGAAAAACCAAACAGACGACTTGGACAGCTGTCATTCATGTGTGAAAATGGGGCCTTAAAAGAGGAGAAGGTGAACCATAGAGGAAGCTAATGGAGGTGGGGTCGCAAGATCTGTTGTCAGGTTTTCTGACACCTGTAAAATGGAAATTTTAATGAAATGGATGAAGATAAGTCTAGATACAAAGGCCCATATCTCCTAAAATCTCTGAATCCATAGCTATTGGTTAATGGAATCAATTATTCTAAAGAAAACATTAGTGGTGAAACAAAACAGATTTGGGTATTTTAGAATTGAAGGCTCTATTATCAGGCGCACTCCAAAACAAGGATTACAATTAAAAATAAGGTGAATTGAATGAATTATCCGAAGGACAATTTCAGGGTGTTCTGTTCAGTGCGCATAAAAAATAAAATAAAATAAAATCATGGAGGTTTGATGAAGACGATGATGAATGTGAGAGGCTGGGTCCCACTCCCCTCTTCCCAACAGATTCTTCACCACACCTCAATAATCCCCTTTGATATATATTCACAGAACTCTCCTTATTGCCTCCTCTTCTGTTTGTTCTCTTTGGGGCAATATAACAAGCAGGTTGTGGGCAATTTACTGTTGTTTCTCGTTTGTTTGCAATAAGGAGAATTTTTGTGGATTATATCAAAAAAAAGGGAATTTTTGTGGATGTCAAAAAGAATCTTAAAAAGATGATAGATCAAGATAATGAAATATAGAAATGATTTACTCTCTCTCTCTCTATCTTTAATAAAAAGAACGAATCTCTCTCTAGATCCGTGCCATACACTCCTTGTCTCTCTCTCTGGCAAGTTGGAGGGAAATCCGTCAGATCAGAAAGGGTAACTGAGATGGATAATGGATAATGGATAAAGCGGCCGTTGATGACCATGAACCTCATCTAGGGGTTATGATCGACTGCAGATACGTCCGCGGTAATAGGAAACTAAATCCAACTAATACTGGACACGTGGCTTTTCGAAAGCACATATTGTCCAACAAGCCCATTATAGTTATGAAAAGAGTCTCATAGTTCGACAATTTTCCGTTTCACTGCTTAATTTTTTTTTTATACATAAATTTTAAATTTTAAGAAAATGGTTGGATTCACCTACGATTGAGGACGTGGTGAAATCTCTCTTCCCCCTAGGTGATACTGATGTTGTGCAAGGTAAGCCGTCTATTACTATGAGGTATTAACTTAGGCACTTAAGAGTTAGAATCCTCCAAGTCACCTTAACCAATTTCAGGGATCGAATCCCCCACGAGGATATAGCTTAAATTTTTTATTACAACCTTGGTTTTGAATATATTTCCTTACCTCACAAATGACAATAGTTGATGAATAAATTTTTTTTTTTTTTTTTTTTGGCTTAAAGATGAATAAAGTTTAATTGGGCGATGTTTTAAAAAATGATTTAATTCTTTAAATTTTTTTCCCTAAAATGCATTTATTTTTCAGAATCGCTCTTGATGAATGGTTTACTTTCTAAGATAATTTTGATAATCTTTAAAATATCGTTTCCAGTGATAAATATACATATAGTACTATTTGAATTTTCCATTTAATTTTTCAAAAAAATTTTAAAATAAAGAAAATTTTATTTTAAATAAAATATGAAATAAATTACGTCTAATTAATGATTTGAATATTATTTTACATTTTTTTGGTCTATCTTATTATGGGATAGGATATTCACTACCACTTTTTTCAAAGCGTTAGATCAAAATTTTAATAGGAAAGAAAAATGATTAAGGTAGATGAGATTTTGATCTAACGATTGGAAAAGTGGTAGTGACATTGGTAATGACCAAAATTAATAGTAACAATATCATATCCCTTTTATTATAGGGAAGTATACTTTTGGTTACACTAACTAAAATTTAAAATGCTAACACATCTTTTCAAAAAACTAATTTTAAAATTAAAATATAAAAAATTATATTAGAAAATTAAAATTTGGACATGTTAACATTTTAAATTTATTCACTAGGCAATTTATGTTAGTAAAATTAACTTAAAAGACTAAAAGCACATCTTTTAGAATAAAAAACTAAAATAAAACATCACCTAAATTTAAAGGACCAAAAGTTTATTTTATATTTTTATTTTAAAATCATTTTTTAGAAAGACATGTCAACATTTTAAATTATATGTAAGAAATATAATAATTAAACCAGAATTATTTCTGATATTATATATATTCTATCAATAAATTATTAAAAAGAATCATATGGATATTATTGGGTTAGTAATTTGTACTATCAATAATTAATAATTATTATTTTAAAAAAAAAAAAAAAAAAGAATAGGGGGAATCTCAATGGTGGTGTATTATATGGTGAATTATTTGAGAGATAGGGTGGTCCATCGCTAAGACAAACAGGGTATCCCAAGGAAGCAACGAGAATGGACCGCTTCCTCCACTTGTTCTTCCCATTTCATATTCACATCTCTCTCTCTCACGTACGTATGGAGGAGGATGCTCTTATAATCATTTATTTTATTTTATTTTAGAATTAACCTTTAGATCAAAAATGAATGATTTATATTTAATATTTTTTAAAATAATTATTATAGTATTTTTCAATTTAATTGTTAGAATATTGTTTGTATTGCAGTTATGAATTAGATAGATCAAATTTTGATCATTTAATTTTTTTATTTATATTTAAAATGATAATTTTATAAAATATGAAATTTGAATCATCTATTTTTTTAATCTGAGGATCGACATGAGATTCTAAAGAAAAAAAAATGAGACAAAAGATTCGAAAGAACTCAAAAACCCTTGTGCACACAGTGTGGATCTATGGTACGAGTGTTAGAGCCGTCAAAACGGGCCGGCCCGGGCCGGCCCTTTAGTTAGCTCCCCGTTGGGTTGGGTAGGGCGGGCCTCAAAAATAGAAGAAAGAGATGAAGTCGGGCCTGCAGGCCGGCCCCTGTAGGGCCACGGGCTTTTCTGGTAGGCGGCCCGTTTAACCCGTTATATTTTTTTTCTTTTTTTTTTTTTTAAAATGTTGAGTCTTAAAAAATTTCTTTGATATATTTTCCTAACAAAATCATGAGGCGAGTTGGAATATAATGTTTATGTCTTATAACAATGTAGAGTCTTAAAAATTTTAAACTAATATATTAATATTGTTATTGATTACTCCTATGATCCTTACACTATAAACTATGTTCATGTCCCTTCCACTCCTCGTCTCCTCCTCGATCGCAACTCTTCTTAGCTCTCGCATCTCACGACCATAATTTATGTATATTAGTGGTATGCTTTTTATATTTTATGTAAGTTATTTTAGAACATAATTTGTTTTTGATTATGAATTCGTGAATGCTTATTTGTTGGATGATTGTATTTTTTGGATATAAATGTTGACAACATTTATTTGATAAATTAGATGATTTATGTTGTAATTTACTAATTATATTTGTGTGAAAAACACGGAGAAAAAATAATTAAAATTTGGAATAATAATTTAGAGGCCTGCAGGCTCGACCAGCCCTGGTGCTCTCGGTAGGGCTTTGAAAAACGAGATGTTTTTCTTATTAGAACCCTGGAGGGCCGGCCGATGGGCCCCGGGCCCATCACGGGCCGGCCACGATGGCGGCGGCCACGATTGACGGCTGACTAACGAGTGTCATGCCTCTGTTTCATGTTAGTTGTCATGAAAATAATTTTCACAAAGATATAGAAAATTATTGAATAACATCGAATTTCGTAAAACTAATTTATAATATAAAGGGAGAATCCCATATAAAGCGGTTGAATTACCCAAATTCTAATTTGGGTTATTAAACTTAACAAATTATTAATTAAGTTATGTGACCCAATTAGGGATTTAAAATTTGGTCCAAATTACCTCTATATCCCTTATTTATTAGAAAAAAAGAAAAATTGGCTACTGAACAATCTGCTATGATGGTGATTAGATTCTGCTCACCTTCTTCCTAAATTTCTCAAAATTGTTCAACAATTTCAGAAACCCTCATTTCCCTCCAATGATATCTTTTTTCTTCCCTTGATTGCTAGAGTTATCAGAAACGCAAGTTTAATAACATGGGCAAGAAGTGAAATTAAATACCCAACCTAAGGGTTAGGCATGCTTCAAATTAGAAAAGAGAATCGGGCGCTCACAAATGTTGTAGAACTTACTAGATATACAAGCGAGAATCTTTTGGGCAAACAACATTGATAATGTCAATGAATGTTCTTTTCCTTTTTCAATGGCAATAGCCTTTTCATATAAAGAGTAGGCGTCAACCAAGTTACCCTAGGAAATTCATGAGATGTAAATGATGTGAGCAATTTCAATTTAGATGGCCTTCCAAGCCAAATCCTAATGCCCATAAACCAGCATACCCAGTCTATTTTCTATATTTGCACGCCCGACTATAGCTTCAAGAACACTAGGAGAAATTTCGGTATGCACCAGTTGATAGGCCGCTCGGGCACTAGCTATATCCCTATTCTGCTCCTTCAAACGTGCAGAAAAAAGATTTATCTCAGGTTGTCTTTGTATAGTGACCAAAACACAATAAATTGGGTAAAGAGTTGGAGGGGATAGAGGTTTGATGTAGAGGTAAGAGAGTTTTTGTCTAGGAGAGATTTTCCAACGGGAAGGTAGCGTGTGTTTTGGCGGAGATTTGGTGGTGAGTCAGGTGAGGGCATTATTGGAATATAAACAACATTTAAATATTCTAAATTGGATCATTGACTCAATTTAAGATTTGTCTAATTTACCAACCTTATATAGAATTTTCCTATTTTAACTTGTCTTTATATGAGATTTTCCCTAATATAAATTGTTTTACGAAAGAATTTTATACTCCTAAATATATACTTCCTTTGGTCCTAATTATAGGATAATATTTGGAACTTTTTTGTGGTCTTAATTATATGACAAAATTCTAATTTTTTGTCATTTTCTTTTTAAAATACCCTTATTGATATGAATGAGGAATTATGTAAAATCAATAGGGTAATTGAAGTGTAAAATTTATATAGGGGCATTTTAGAAAAATGAGTAAAATTAACTAATTTAACCTCTATCTTTAATCCCTCCGAGAATCAATTAAATATGTCCTATAATTAGGAATAGGAAGAAGTATTATTTTTATAGGATAAGATGAACAGCACGCACAAATATTTCAACACAAATATAAACTCACCCACCAGCCAGTTTTAAACATTTGGGAATGTTTGGATAGAGAGAAAAGTGAGGAAAAAATAGGAGGGGAGAATACTAGGGAAAAAGCTTTCTAAAATAATAAAATTTACTATTTTTAAAAAATTTCTTCTTAATTTTCTTTCCATTTAAATATAAGGTTAATTTCAATTTCCCTGTCAAAAGGGGAGTTGGTACCACTCGAATTATGGAACCACTTTACTGCTTTCAAATTCGTCCGGCTCGTCGTCAGATAGAGACGAGTTCCAGTAAATCGTCAGATCGATGGCCCATATTTTATTAATAATTTTAATGGGTAGAGAACCTAAAATAAAATTAATCTTTCAACTAACATTTTTTCAAAAAATGATTTTTTCATGTAGAAAAAAAAATTAAAAAAATAAAATATGGGCCCAAAGAGAATATCTGGAGTAACACTACATGAAAAAGCCTAATACAAGCGACATCTAAGTGGTAGAAATACTGTAGTGTAGCAATTGACCTAGTAAGCTAGCGGCAAAAATGTTCTATTCAATCCTTCATGTACTCTCAGAGTGTCGACCTTTTTTTTTCGGTTGCCCATTCGGTATCTAGAGCTTCGTCGACTAATCTGAATCAACCCAGGTCGCGCACCTAGTTTTGGTGGGTGAGTCTCCCGTGAGGCTCTTTCGCATTCATAAGGCTCGAACTCGAGACCTTGTTTAAGCGACATGCCACTTACCACTGCCAACCCCCGTTGGTGTGTCGACCCTTTAACTATGCATGGAGTCTGGTGACACAATAACTTTTTCAAGGTAACTTAATACAAAGCATGTTTTATACCCCCTCCTATCTTTTTTTTTTTTTTTATAGGAGCTTAGAATTTAAATTGTCTTAATTTTTTTTTATAAGAACTTGGTAAGAATTGTCTGAATATTTAATAAATTTTTTTTTTATTTTTGTCCCTTATTAATCATATATATTGCATAAATTAAAAGTTTGTGATATTAATATATTCACTATATTTTTTTCGCTCCTACTTGCTCTTCATAAATAAGGGCATACTTGGTAAAAAAAAAAAAAAAAAAAAAAAATTTTATTTTAAGCATATTTATTGTTTTTAACTGATTTTAAATAATTTCTTAAACCGTATAATTCAGTTATCGAAGCTCTTATAAATAGGATCGAGTAATTAAATACTAGAGTTTGACATATAAATGTGATTAAAAAAAATCAATAATTTTCTTATTGGTAATATATAGGAAAAACCCTTTATAAAGAACTTTAAAAATACTAAAAGATAAAAATATGTTATCAATATTGATAATACCAGAGAAGTATTAGTACTTGATTTTTCCTATTTGAAATCAAAAGAAAATTGCACAAATGCCCTTGACAAAATTATCTTCTCCTCCAACAATAGCGACGGTGGCCTCTTCTGCAACAACGACTATTTCTCCAGTGATGTCGGCCTTTAGATCCTCGATCTCTACCACCATCTGTAGCTCCCCCATCAATTAAGGCTTACATCTTCTCCAACTCCCACATCAACACCGATATCTGTATTCATTGACCCATATTCTACAATATCTCAAAACCGACTTGATTTTCCTTATATATTCTTCAACCCATTTTGGGATTATAGACCGGGCATCTCGAAAAATCTCTCCGACAAAGAAGTTGACAACGATGATGAGTTCTTACGCCGCCAATCAACGACGGCATTGTTCCAAAACTTGACCCATCTCGTTGTTCTTCCTCCTGCGACGCTTCTTGGGTCTAAGCTCCTCCTTGAGAAGTTTGTTGAAGAACCTATGGGTTTCTTGCTAATGAATCTCTGCTTCTTCAACATAAGATCAGATTCATAACTCTAGAACAAGATTGATCTCCCTGTATACAGTATCTTTGAGCCCTTCATTGTTTCTCGGTATGGCCTTTTATCTTCTTTCTTCCTATCTTGTTAGTTCCATAAAATTCATTTTCTTTGCTTGAGTATACGGTGAGTGGATAGTGGTAGGTCATAATCATTTATTCGACAAAAAAAAAAAAATCATTTCATGATCTTGTAGCAATATATATCCTTGGTTTGTGAAGTTTCATGGCATACTACTCAGTTAGAGCAAAAAGATTACCAGCAACGACTATAATGTTATCCCCACGTTGTGTTTCTTGGTACGATGAGAAACTCACATGCTCTAAGCTTATTTAGATACATCACATAGGGTGTCTGGGACATGTAAAAGATCATTATTTCAGATAGGGGAATTCAATCTAATAAACTAGAACATGTAAAAGATATTGTGCAATTACAGGTTTTGAACATGGATTAATCACTTCGCAAAAAGAATTAAATTTGAAACTGTCAGTTCACTCTAGGAGTAGAACTTATGCAACATGCAACTAAGAGAACAAGAATAATTATCAGGAAGCAAGAAGAGGAGAAAATTGATTGTATTGAAATTGAATTCCAGAAGATGTACATGAAGTCTATTTATAGACATAGAGAATAAAACTACTATCTAATTCTGTTACAAATAACAATCTAACTAAGTCAGTTTATTCTAACTAAGTATTTACAATGAATAAAACTAATTAAACAATTACAAACAAATAATCATTTATACTCTAATACCCCCCTCAAGCTGGAGAATGTATATCGATCATGCCCAGCTTGGAAAGAAGTGTACAAAAGGAAGTAGGAGCAAGGGTTTAGTAAAAATATCGGGCAATTGATCTTGAGATTTGATCGGAAGTAGATGAATTAACCCACGTTGAAGCTTTTCGAACAATGTGGCAATCAATATCTAAGTGCTTGGTTCTTTCATGAAATGTGGGATTAGCGAGCAAATATGACGTGCGGCCCGACTATCACAATAAAGAGAAGCGGGAGAATCCATTGGAATGCCAAAATCTCTCAACAAATAAGACAACCATTGAAGTTCACAAGTTGTAGTTGCTAGAGCACGATATTCAGCCTCAGAAGAAGAAGTAGAGACAGTTTGTTGTTTCTTAGATTTCCAAGTGATTAAGGCCTGATCTAAAAAACCACAAAAACCAGTAATGGATCGTCTTGTATCAAGGCAACCAGCCCAATCAGAATCACTGAAAGCATTTAACTTCATAGCAGAATTAACAGGAAAAAATAAACCATGAGCAGGAGCAGTTTTGAGATACCAAAGCACTCTATGAGCTGCTTTAAGATGTAAATCAATAGGTTGTTGAATGAATTGACTCAAGCTGGCATTCTTTGGATGACAAAAGATAGATCATTTGAGTGTTAGTAAGATAAAGCAAACGACCAACTAGAGTCCGATAGGAAGAACCATCTTCAAAGGAATACGAGAATCAATGAGATAATTTCAGTTCTCGGCCATAGGAGTAATAGCAGGCTTACATTCAAGAAAACCGATTGACCAATATGTCTAAGGCAAATTTGCGTTGACAAAGAGAAATACCTTTGGAACTACGAGCAATTTCCAAACCAAGAAAATACTTGGCATCACCTAAATCCTTGATTTTAATACAAGAATCGAGAAAAGCTTTCATGTGATTGATCTCTTTCAAATCATTACCACTAAGGATAATATCATCCACATAAACAAGCAAAGCAGTAAAGGAGTGATCCGTATTCTTAATGAATAAAGAATGATCTGCATGTGAATGATGATAACCACAAGAAAGAAGAGCCTTAGAAAGCTTAAAAAACCATTGACGACTTGCTTGCTTGAGGCCATAAAGAGAACGTTGCAATTTAAATACAAGAGTAGGAGAAGAAACAGATAAACCAGGAGGTGGCAACATGTAAACCTCTTCATCAAGATCCCCATGGAGAAAAGCATTGTTAACATCTAATTGCTTAACATGCCAATTATGTGCAGCGGCAAAAGAGCAAGCAATAAGCGAGCAGTTGTAAGTTTAGCTACGAGTGGAAAAAGTGTCATTAAAATCAACACCCTTTACCGAGTATAACCTCTAGCCACCAAACGCCCTTTTGTACCGATTCAAAGAGCCATCAGAATTATATTTCTTTGCAAAAACCCATTTGCACCCAATAGGGCGTTTACCATGTGGAAGTTCAGTCAACACCCAAGTTTGATTTTGTTGCAAAGCAGCTAGTTCAACTTCTATAGCTTTCCGCCCTCATGTTTAATGACCTTAGAATATGTTTTTGGAATGTCATCAACGAAATAGATAATGCAAAGGAACGATGAGAAGATGAAAGAGTAGCATATGAAAGAACATGAGAGGGGATGATAACTACGCCTCCAATGAATCCGGTATGATTTGATGTGTTTTGAAGAGCTAAATGATAATCATGCAAATAAGAAGGTAAGGTTCTGGACCTAGAAGACCTCTAAGAACAGTTGGTGAAGAAAAATCGAAGGAGTTGAAAGAGAAGTGTTTGAAGATGGTAAAGAAGATGGGTAGTCAAGAGGAGGTAACTCTTGAGGTAAAGAAAGAGAAGGGGTTGGAACAGAAACAGCGGAAGTAGAAAATGGAAAAATAGACTCATAGAAGAAAACATTCCTAGAAATAGAAATCTGACGGGTTTGTAAATCCAAGGTGAGAAACCCTTTGGTGCCATTTTTGAAACCAAGGAAAACACACTTATGTGCACGAGGATCAAGTTTTGTACGGTGAGCGGTAAGAGTAGAAGAAAAACAAAGGCAACCAAAGACCTTAAGGTTGGTAAAATCGGGGCTATGGTGATATAACATTTCATAAGGAGATTTGTGATCTAAAACAGGAGTAGGCAAACAATTTATCAAATAAATGGCATGTGATAAGGCATAAGACCAATACACTTTGGGAAGATGAGATTGAAATAATAGAGCCCTTGTAACATTTAAAATGTGTTGGTGCTTTCGTTCTACCTTGCTATTCTGTTCAGGTGTTTCCCTACAACTGGTTTGATGAAGAATACCATGTTTATTGTAAAAATCAGTCATGTTAAATTCAATGCCATTATCAGACCGAATGGTCTAAATAGAAGCACCAAATTGGGTGAAAACCATATGAACGAAATTATGGATGCAAGAACGTACTTCAGATTTATGTTTCAACAAGTATACCCAAGTATAACGAGTAAAATCATCAACAATTGTAAGAAAAAATTTATGACCCTGAACAGAAGGCAAGTGATAGGGACCCCAAATATCCATATGAACCAAACTGAACATTTTATTTGATTTAGTAGTACTTATAGGAAAAGGTAACTTGCGTTGTTTTGCATAATGACACACATCACAACACGTAAAAGAAGAATTGTAAGTAATACTAGGTTGACTCTTATGAAGGGAATACAATGTGATATTTGAAAGATGACCTAAACGGAAATGCCAAAGATCAAAAGGTATATGAGGATTATGGGGCATGCGGCGAAACATTACTAACAAGGGACAAAGAGGAATTTGCATGTTGTTCGATGATGTAGAGCCCTTCAAACATATCGGCTGAACCAATCATCTTCTTGGAAGGTAGGTGTTGAATTAGACATTGTGAGTTCTGAAATACAACATCACAAGGAAAATATTTAGTCAATTTGGAAACAGAAATGAGGTTAAAACGAAAAGCTGGAACAAAAAGAACATTATGAAGAAGGAAATAAGGTGTAAATTGAACAGTGCCACTATAAGTAGCTAGCACCTTTGAACCATCTGGTAAACTAACGAAAGCAGGTGGTATGGATTTGTAAGAAACAAACAGATCAAGATGAGAGCAAACATGGTCAGTTGCCCCTGAATCGATGATCCGGAACGAGAAAATAAGTGAGGAAGAAGGTAAATCCATACCGGCGGTGGAAACACTTGTTATGCAGAGTGGGGTGATTGATTATCGGCTGAACCGGTGCAAAGCAACCTTTTGTATTGATCGGGAGTGAAGCCATAAGATTGATTCACAACCTTATCGGGCTCAATTGGTGTCTTAGCAACGAAAGCGGGTCGTAGTAACATTATTAACGAGAGGCATTACGAAACTTAAACCCTGGAGGAAAACCATGTTTTCTATAACATGTGGCTTCGGTATGCGCGCCTTTCCACAAAATGTACGAGTTTACCAAAAGCGGTGGTTAGGTGAGAATTATTCGATGGTTGAACCTTGGAACCGGAGTTTTATTAAATAAAGTAATTGTTTCAGCAGGTGGAGAACCAAGTCCTCGTTCTTGTTGAGTGACCAAAGAAAAAACACGATTTATGTTAGGTAAGGGATCAACTAACATAATTTGTGATTTAACTGTACCAAAACGATCACTTAGGCCTTTTAAAAATCTAATGACATAATCTTCATCCATATGCTTCAGATGAAGCTCAGAAACACCACAGTGGCATTTAGGATCACAAGAACAAGATAGAATAGGATGTATAACCAGAAATTCATCCCACAAAATTTTGAGTTTAGTAAAATACTCACTGACCGAGAGATCTCCTTGCTTCAAACTTTGTATTTCTTCTGTAGGTCAGCTAGGCGGAAAACATCATTCTGAGAATACCGAGCCTTCAAATCCTCCCAAACATCACAAGATTTGTCAATCCAAAGAATGCTCTGCGCCAAGGTTGAAGAAAGAGAGCGACTGATCCATGAAAGAACCATCATGTTGCATCTTTCCCAAAAGGCCGAGTAAGTCGAATCGATTTTTAGGAATAGCGGCCGATCGATCAAGAAAGGAGATCTTGTTCTTCGATATAAGAGCCATTCGCATAGCTCGAGCCCAAGAATGGTAGTTTGGGCCAGATAACACTGGTGAAACAAGAATCAAAGACGGATTCTCGTTTGGATGAAGGTAAAGAGGGTGACGGAGGTGATGAACGGAATCCATGGATGGATGAGAAGAATCGACGCCAGAATGTCAGGCGAGAGACGAAACAGAAGGATTGGGATTCGTAGCTGTGGAAGAAGGAATCTGATTCGGAGTTGGATTCGTAGCCATGAAAGGAGAATGAAATCCAACGAAATGTTCGGATATGAAGAAGAAGTGAAATCCGACGAAATGCTCGAATTTGAAAAGAAAGTGAAAACTGATTAAATGTGGGTATGTGAACCACGGATATTGAAAAAAAAGGAGAAGATGTACTCGGTAAAAGACAAAGAAGTCTCAAAAGAAGTCTCAAAAAAGAGAAATGTCAGAGAAGAAATTAAAGCTACGAAAGAATTGGTCAAAGAAGTCTCAGATGAAAGAGAAAAAGTGTATAGAAAAAAAAAATCAAAGAATTGGTCAAAGACTCAATGCTCTGGTACCATATCAGGAAGCAAGAAGAGGAGAAAAATGATTGTATTGAAATTGAATTCCAGAAGATGTACATGAAGTCTATTTATAGACATAGAGAATAAAACTACTATCTAATTCTGTTACAAATAACAATCTAACTAAGTCGTTTATTCTAACTAAGTATTTACAATGAATAAAACTAATTAAACAATTACAAACAAATAATCATTTATACTCTAATAATGCTTAAACGATGACAAGAGGGCAAAGACAAGATACTCATGAAACAAGCTGAGTGAAAATTTTATGTTAAAAACCTTATATGAATTTGTGAAACCTTATCAAAATATGAATCAATAAATTACCATTTGTAGCAAGTGGTGGTTTTTTAATTGGTATTTATAAAAATCTTATCAAAACTTATGAAAACCATATTTGAATTTGTGAGATTTTTATTAAAAGTATGAATCTATACCTGATCTGATTGAGAAGAAGCATAAGAATGAAATTATTTGGCCTCCTTGTTGAATAGCATAATATGTGAGTTATATGATGTTTCCTGATACATTCTTGGTTTTTTGTTCCTTAACTAACGAAAGTGTCGATGTCAATGTGATGATATGGTTGAGCTAGTGGAACACCGATTTTGTGTCGAAATATGGAAATGTATAGTTCTAATTTTTTTCTTTAAATTTTTTCAAGTGTAAGCAAGGTATGAGTCATTTGCATGATGATATTAAACAATTAAGGAGTGACATAATGTGATGGTTAGTCAATCATCAGCTGAATTCACATCATGCATGAGACTACTTTGGAGCTCATACGGCATCCAAAAAACACCACCAAAAGACGTCATTAATCTTAGTTTTTGCTAGGGAAAGGTGTGAAGGGTGAAGTTTTCTTCGTTATTATGTAAACACTTGTCATGTTTATGTGTATCTTGGTGTTGGAAGAGTCATATTTGTTGTTGTCAGATTTATGGACGCCTATGGTTGTAAAATCTCGTGATTTATGAAAATCTCAAATGCATTTTTGCAAGTTATGATAAATGTTTGTCAAAGTAAGATTTGGTTTTCCCAGGTTTTCATAAGAATTTCACAAGTTATTTAAAAAATTTCACAATTTGCAATCCAAATTCCCCAAAGATTAAATTGGTTTGCCCAAATTCAAATAAGCTTTTGTCAATTTCGGATTAACTTTTCGCAAGTTTTCATAAGAATTTCACAAGTTGCTTCAATGCTTTCACAACTTGGAATTCAAATTCCCCAGATGTTAAATTGGTTTTCCCAAATTTAAATAATCGTTTGTCAATTTAGGATTAGATTTTCGTAAGTTCTCATAAGAATTCATAAGTTGCTTTAGTACTTTCGCAACTTGAAATCCAAATTCCCCATAAATTAAAATGATTTTCCCAAATTTAAATAAGCATTTCTTAATTTAGGACTAGGTTTTCACACATTTTCATGAAAATTTCACAAGTTGCTTCAATATTTTTGGAACTTTCTCATCTAAATAGCAACAAAGTCATGACCATGGTTCTTAAAAACGAGTTTTTTATCTAAAAACGGAAGGGAAATGAAAAATCGTAAAATGTAAAATCGTAATTCAAAACGTAGTTTTTACCGCATATATATATATATATATATAATTCAAGAAAAGTAAGGCACCTACCATCATTCCTATATATCTTGATCAATGCAATATCAATCAAAATATCTAATATTATCATCAAATACCATTCAAACAAGGGCAAACCACTTCAATACAGTTCAACATTCAAGTCTAATTTAAATTCATTACCACTCATTATCAAACTGAAACGTAAATATTGTCACACTCTAAGCTAATAAATTATTCAAGTCATTGTCATCAAAGACATTATGCTCCACATTATCTTCAACTACATCATGATGCATGGCAACTTCTCTTTCTCTTCTATCAACCTCATTGTCAAACTCAAAATTAGGAATCACCACATCATCTACAAAGGCACCAACATCACCACTAGTGTCATCCTCTCCTCCAACTTGAGCCAAGTTTTCTTCACTTAAAGTATTCAAATTCAAATCAAAATTGTCTTCATCTAAACCTTCAACATTAGAAGATGTTCCTTCATTTTCCACAATCCATTCATCTTCAGATGAAACATCATCAATGTTATATTCAACAGTTTTTCTAGCTTGCTTCTTCCTGGCCAATTTTGAATTTGTCATCACAAACACAACATCATTCATTTTCTTTTGTTTCAAGCGGTTTCTTCTCTTTGAGTGGACCTAAACAAAAACAAATCAAATTAATATACAACAAGTAGCAAGTACAAACCCAAATTTACAAATTAAAGAAAACTTACCATCGCAAAGGCACTCCAATTCCTCTCACAACCAGATGAATTACATGTCAAGCTTAAATTGCGTATTGCAAATCTTTGGAGCTCTGGATGATCAAAACCATAAGATTCCCACCACTGTGCTAGAGATTTTGTATAAATGCCGCCTTGGGCTAATTCAGAACTAAATCTCCCTAATTGCAACTTGAAATCATCCATTTGATCATCAATTTTTCTTCTTTCTCCAGCACTTCCCACCAACCTTTCTAAACATTGATATAGTCCATTTTTAACTTCAGGTTCAGCACGAAATCCTATCCTATAGAAAATAGGAGTTCTCCAATGTAAAAAGTATAAAAAAAAACCCAAATAAGTTTATAGACAAAATGCGCATTCACAACGCCACTGCGGCGTTGTTGAAGTGGCACTCATCATCATCTTCTTCTCAGATTCTATTTACAGCTACCCTTGCGGCCTTGCCCATTGTAGGAAATTAATGTGTCTTTTTTAATCACTTATTTCTAGAAAAAAAAAAATCACTATCTCAAGAGTGAACTGAGAAAGCAAATATAGAAAATCATTTTTATATGGTTTGTTTATGAAAGCTCAGCAAGAGTTTAATGTGAATTAGAGGATTATAAGTATTTGGGCATATCATTATAAACCATAACTCTGAGAGTGAACTGAGAAAGCAACAAATTATAAGGGCAGAGACGCAGAGTGGCAGACCACAAACGATTATTATTCATTTATTCAGAAAAGTCATCAAAAATTGGAGTTGGAGATGGAGAGGAATGAGCGGATGAACTGTAGCAAGAAGAAAAAAGCTCGGACGAGACCAAAGCAAGGGCGAGAAGCTCAACAGCCGGAGCACGAGAAGCAGACGAAGCAAAGACCGAAGAAGGCACAAGAAGAAGGAGGAGAGTTGACGCCTTGACGGTCAGCAACGGCGAGGCAGAGATGAGAGTTGAGAGGCTGGGAGGGTAGGAATCCAAGACGAGAGCGGCAGAGATGTGAAGGAACGAGGCAACGAGCGACTGGATCTGAACCCCAACTCTCCAACCCAATAACTTAGTTAACCTAGGGCATTTTTTTATTTTTCCGCTTTATTAAAAAACGTTGTGTTTCAACGTTTTTACGTTGAAAAACAGCGTTTTTATCGATTTTACCCACTTTGCGTTTTTACGAAACAAAACACGTTTGGTTGGAAATAAATCGTAAAAACGGCATTTTTACGTTGTAAAACGCGTTTTTGCGAACCATGGTCATAACAATAGAATTGTATTATCATATTCAATGACAAGTGTATAATATCATTGTTCTTCCACCCTATACATTACTTACAAAATAATGGGGTATGCAATTACATAGTGACACGAAGGCCATGACAGTATATACATGAAATAACAAAACAACTCATTTGCACAACTTAACCCAATATTTCCATCCATTTTTGTTAAGTTCCTTGCAACAAATAAATCAGTAAAGTATCAGTTCACCAACTTTTCTTTTTCATTAATTCAGAAAACAAAACTAAAACCCCACTTCAATGTTTCACAAATTCGTATTAAGGTTTCTCAACTTCATATAACTAATTTTCTATAAAATCCATCATCTTTTTTCTGTTCACCCTTAAACCTCAAATTCATATAATGTACCATCTTAATTAACCTTTTGCCACCTTCACCTATCATCAACATTATTTCATCTCCCTCCAACCAAAATACCCAACTACGAAAAAATGTCTTCCACCCAAACAAAGATGAAAAAGCTCATGTTTATGATCGACTTGTCAAGAGAAGCACATTGTAGAGTAAAAAGTGAAATACCTTCCTTCCTTAGGACAACTTCAACTATGATTTTCCCACAACCCTCTTCATTTCACCATTGTCTTTCTCAAATTATTATTTTCAAATTATATCAGACAACCAATTGTGTCCTTCCATTTTAAATTTCAAAAAACATTTATTTAGGATTATGCATATTCATAACCCCTATTTCTCTTTTTTATTTTTTCCAAAAGATTTTCCTTAATGTATATTCATGATGTGAAATTTATTAAAAATTTGTAAAAGCACAGATATAACATTCATCATGAGTGGGATGATTAAGACAAGAAAATAAATATAAATATGTGAAGGAGAAAAGAAGAACACTTTGATTGAAGGAGACATAATGATTAATGCCTAACGCATAGGCACAGGCATAGCTATCATTTTAGCATCACCCCTAATTTCATTCCCCAATGGTCCCAGACTCATTTTATATATCAATGCCTCTATTGGACCTCTTGGATTTGGATCGTAGTATATTCCTTCGCCTTGCATTTGAGCTTTCTCTTCTTTCTTTCTTTAAAAAAAAAAAAAAAAATTGTCACTTTATTGAAGAAAAAAAGATTAAAAAAAAATCCAAATTTTTTAGAAAAACAATATCTATTTTTTTTAGAAAAAATATCATTTATTTTATTTAATACTTCATATAAATCTATCGTTGAATGATATAAGTTTCAAGTACCGCACCATAACGCTAAATATAATGTTGTGTGTTCAAACCCTTTTTAAATAAAGGTTAATACTTCATATAAATCTATCGTTGAATGATATAAGTTTCAAGTACCGCACCATAAGGCTAGATATAATGTTGTGTGTTCAAACCCTTTTTAAATAAAGGTTAAATAGTAAACCCGTCTTAAAAGTATAGACATAGGAGTAATATTATTCTAAAAGTTTTTTTGTCTCAATGTTGTCCTAAAAATTTCAAAACATAGCAATATTGCCTATTCCATTAAGAAATTAATATTGACCGTCCAAAAATTGACGTTGATTGTTAACTTTTACGAGAAATTGATAACATTGCTACGTTTTGAAACTTCCGGCACCATTTGAGACAAGAAAAACTTTCAAGGTAATATCACTCCTCAACGAAAAACTTCGGGACAAATTTACTATTTAGCCCTCTAAATAATACAATGAGAAGGTGAGTTACAGTAAAAAAAAAAAAAAAAAAAAAAAAAAGGACATCATTTTATTTAATAATATGCATGATGACATGTAATGACTTATGATTAATTAAAATGCAAAGTAAAAATATTTTTTAATGGGAAAAAAAATAAGGAGGAAAAATATTAGAAGTGAAAACTTCTAAAAATAGTAAATTTTAAAGTTATGTTTTTTAATATTACATATTATTTATTTTCTTCTCATTTTTCCCACATCTAAACAGAGGCAAGAGAATTTTTTGGAGAGAATCTAGAGCTGACTTGTTTTAAGTTTTGCAGAGGACATTTGAGTGTTTCTTTGTTGCCCTTTTTCTCCTTTCATCTTCACTGGACTGAATATTTCCAAACATTTTTTTATAATTTAAGGAGCATTAACATTTAATTTATAACCATGAGATAATATAAACAATTTCTACTTCATATAATATTTACTTCTCCATTGAGGCATTGACAGCTGCAGCCTTACTATATAATCCAAACAAATTAGCAATATAATTGGATCAAAGATTAATAATATTCATAAAGCCACTCAAATTAAAGTGCATGCTTTTTCAAGGGCATTTTTTTTAGGCATCACAGGACCAACACACAAAGGTAATTCTTTCTTTGAATAATTATTAGATGTTGCTTTCACCAAAAGAGAAGGGGGGAAAATTATATTTCTAGTGATTGAAAAGGAAATGTTCACTTTTAACAAAAAGCAAATCTGTCCCCTGTACATCACATGATTTGTATTCAATAATAAAAAGCCAATAATCAAATTATGTAGTTTATTATAACATACAAGACTTTAAGATCGGATATTTTATAATATGATCTTAAAAGTGTTCTATATATTTATGAAATTGTCACCGGTCATACTTTTAAGACCAAATCTTTTATAATCCGGTTTTAAAAGTGTTTATATATTTGTTGGAAGTTGGGTTTAATTAGTTAGCATATACGATTATATCATGCAATTATCTTAATTAAGTTGTTAGAGATTTTAGGAATTAAGTTAGCGAGATTATGGTTGTTTGAATTTCGTAATTATATTCCTGATTGTAATCCCCAGATTATATGGTTTTTGGAATTTCGTAATTATATTTCTGATTGTAATCCCTAGACTATAAGAACTGCCTAGGTCAGAAGATTAATTACTTATTAGCATCTGTATATAATTCCAATTAAGCGAAGGAATAAATCATCGCATTCTCGGACTCATCTCTGATCGGCGTCTTCTCAAAATATTTACGAAATTACCACCAGTCATACTTTTAAGACCGGATCTTTTATAATTGGTCTTAAAAGTATTCTATATATTTACGAAATTGCCACCGGTCATACTTTTAAGACCGGATTTTTTATAATCCGGTCTTAAAAGTGTTCTATATATTTCTGAAAGTGGCATCGGTCATATTTTTAAGATAGAATCCTTTATAATCCGGTCCAAAAAGTTCTTTATATTTCTTAAGCTATGCCACGGTCATACTTTTAAGACCGATTCTCTATAACCCGGTCTAAATAAGGCGGTCTTAAAAGTGTTTTTTCTACTAGTGAAGTGTCAATATAAACTTTTGAACTCCTTCGAGACTAAAATGGAGTATATAGATATCCATATATTGATCCATGCAAGCTTGAATTTGGACCAGATAACTAAAGTTATGTAATATGTGAATTACTTGATTTGTTGTAATATATTGTAATCAAAGTTATATTGAATTACTTTAGTGTATTAACTAAAGACTTAAATGTCATCTTATTAAAACCTAGCACAATTCAATGGGTTAGACTCGTGAACTAGTCCTTTGATTTGTTTAATCAAGAGTTTTAAAAAGGTCAATCGGGTTGAACTTTTTTTCCCCCTTTTCTTATTGAATATGAAAGGACATCATTTGAAGATTAAAAAATAGTAACCCATTAAATTTATATTTTAGAAACTCTGTTTTGTTGGATAATATATAATTTATACATGAATATTCTATATATACTTGTGGACTAATGCTTTTTATTATTTTAATTATGAGTTTATCTCAATTTGAATAAATGGCTCTTGAATTATTGTGCCAATCAACTTATTGACCAGTCCAATTTTCAATAACTTACTTAAATCAACAAAATGGAAGAATGAAATTCGACCAAACCACCCATAGAAAATGTCAACTGAGATACCCAAAAGGAATGACATGTGTCATGAAATCCTTGTTTTAGTGTTGTAGATGTGGAGGCCCCTCTCTTAAAACAAATGTTTGAGTGACACGTGTCATGGATTTGCAAAAAGGCAAAACAAATGTTTTCTTTTGCTTTCTTCCATTTCCAGATTTGATTGGATACGATTCACAGGTGATCTGATATGCACATAACAACCAAGCCTCTGTTTTTGAGAGCCAATACAGAGAGAGAAAGGAGAACATGAAAACACCAAATTTATAAACCATTATGGACAACAAATTATAGAACCACACTCAAGTAAATTATATTCAGCCATAAATGCAATTCAAGCATATATTTTTTAATCATAAACGATGTTAAGAGTTCAACAAAATTTTAGAACAAAGTCGGTCATTATTGTCGACTTTGCGAGTTTTTAAACTTATAAAATCATCTCGAATCATAGATAAACTCGTATCAGTTATAAATTTGATTAAACTTACAAGTTTACATATCAAGTTTACTTTTTTTTATATTTATACCTTACAAAATCATATTAACTCATCATTAAACTTGTATTAACTTTTTTAATTTGATTAACTGGGGCTTTATATATGAAATTTCTTTGTTAAATTTGATAAATTATGAATATTGATTGATTTCATTTAATTTAATTTTTAGATCTAAAATATATTTATTTATTTTTTTCATTTTTTATATTTTAATCATTTAATTATACCAATACCTATTTAATAATAAAAATAAACTATTATTGATTTATTATTTAAATTTACGACGAATTTACGTTGGTGTCAGTTTTTATTTAAACATATGAGTTTGACACGTTTGAGGCGAGCTAATCCAGATTTTGCGTTCTGGATCAAAAGGAATCGGCAAGACTTTATTTTGGATCAACCATGGATTTTATAATTTGATTACATTCTCTATATCAAACGTGGAAAAAAAGCTTTCAAATTGAGAAAGTAATTGATTTTGTTTTTTTAATTAAAGTGGGCAACGTGGCTCATGGTGAAAAGATATAGAAGGAGTCCCACCAAAATGGGCCATCCAAATCACTCTCTCACCGCCCTACCCACCATTTTGGATTCCATTATATCCGAGTAACACACAGAACTAATGCTTAATAGATTAGCCAATCACCAATAATATCTAGCATAAAATATTTGGAGTGGATTATAAGTACCAAAAAATAATTAAAAAGTAGAAAAATATCATAATACAGTTAGAATTAAAGTAACAGTCATTTAAAAAAATAGTGGGTGAAAGTAACGGTCATTACGTTAGTTTTAACTGTATTGTGATATTTTTACTTTTTAATTGTTTTTTTTTTTTTAGTTATGGTCCATCTAAACATTTTTGCGGGTCTTCTAACGTAACACTTGATTGATCAATCTCCACCTTAACCCTAGTTAATAATATGATAATAATATAAAATAACAATAATATATTATTTAATGCATTAATGAGTCATACAATATTGGGGCATAGCGTTGTCATTAATGAAGCTTAATAATAATATAAACTAATATAATATATACAATATTGATTCATACATGCCAATATATGTGAAACTTACTTTTCTAAATTAATAATGTTATAATCTATATTGTCTTGTGGAGAATGAATATAATGATGGTTTCTTTCTTTGATTGAAATATTCTCTATTACTTTACATGTATATTTTTCTGAAAAAAAGAAAATAAGTTATTTTGGGATAAAATTTTAAAATTAAACTAAAGTAGATGATATTTTTCAATGGAAAGTTTGTATATATTATAAGAAAAAATGTAAATATTTGTACTTATAATTTTTTATTTGTTAAAGTGATGAAAGTATTATCTTTCTTCGAAAATAGAAGATTTTATTGAATGATATATTCTTTTTATTCAACTCATTTTACCATCTACTTTGATCACTCAATCACATCAACAAATCAACATATCAACATATACAATTGAAATATTTTCAATAATTAAGATTTAAATTTAACCAAAAACCCAAAAGGTAAATTATAGTTCTATGAACTTTAATGGTTTTGTTGGATAGGATGATACGTGGCACACTTGAGCATTAAAGCACTATATATATGAATGGTGATGATGGTTAAAAAACATAACTATAATGGATTACAAATTTGTATTTTTGTGAGACAAGGATAAGTTTTGGGGTTGGTGGTGTTGCCATTTGAGCATCATAATTAATTAGGTTAATTGATTATATTAATGAAGCAACAAAAGGGAATCTTATACAACAAAATGCTAAACAAAGAGTTGCACAAAAGTCCAAATTGACACATACTTCACTCAAAGTGAGCAAATAGAAAATTATAAAGCTTTTTAATTATTTTCCTTTTTTAAATAAATTTTAATAAGTTGATTTGTTCATCCATTCATTGATTGATGCATGTTGATAATGGGAAAAAATAGGCAAAAGGATTTGAGAAGGCATATCCTCTTTGGTAAGTATGAGAGAGTTCCACTAATGCACACAATGTGTTGGACCTTTGTCCCCTAAAGATTCAACATTTCATCCACCTTCTTTCAATTCACCAACCCCACCTCTTTATTCCTTTCAAATTTTTAATCTTTTATCTCTTTCTCATCAATTTCTTATTTCTTTTTATCTGACACACGCCCACACACACACATATGTACACACACATATACTTGTTATAAGATAAAAAAGATAACTAAATATGGATAAAATTGATTAAATACAATAAATTATATAGAAGGTGTACTTAATTAAAAAAAATACATCATTCATTTGTGCAATCAATAATGATATTGTGGAGTGAAAATTATAAATTTATGGGGGCAATGGATTAGGGGCTTATATTTAGTATAATTAGTTTTCTATGCGGATTAATATAAATGTTACCAAGTGAAATGATATATATATGATACTAATTAAGATGATCGTTTTTTGTATTATTTGCTACCGGATGAGACAATTGTTCTTTCATAGAGTTATGACATATTATTGTTTTATGTGGCTTGTTTGAACTCTTAAAATAATCTCCCAAGAAAAAAAAAAGCTTGCACATTTTCAAGTTTTAAGATTATGTTCATACCTTTTAATCATTGTTTATTTCCTATATTTTTATTGTTAATTTAAATCCTTTTGGATTATGTGATTAAATACATGCGTAAAAGAAGAGTTGATCTTAAAAGACTAGCCTTTTTAGGAGGAGAGCCTTTGAACTTATAAAACTCACTCTACTTATGAGACAGTCTAATGTGAAATTCATTACAATACAGAGAGGGTGTTAGAACCTTGTGTGGGTAGCCCTTCTATAAACATTGGGCTTTCAAAAAAAAAAACAGAAAAAAAGAAACCAATTTGATGAACATAAATTTAAAGAGAGAACCCATAAGTTCAAAGAAAGAAACCAATCCAAAAAGATGAGTCTATTGAGAGAATTTCTCAATGTGAGACTTGTAATATTGCCACCCCTTTAAGAGGGGATATCCTCAACGGCCCACAGAATGGCAATTCACTTGGCACTTCTCCCTTTGAGAGGAAACTCAAGGCCTTATAAGGCATTCTTTTAAGAAAACTCACCCAATATATAATTTATTACAATGCACCCCCTCCAGAGGGGACATCTCAACATCTTCACATTATAACTCTTTACTCAGCCTTTTAGCAAGAACACCAATGTAATAATTATAAGTCTAAAAAGAAAGCTCATCCCAAAAAACTAACATAGTGGGAAAGTCTCTTGAACTTATAAACTTCTGAGGTTTCCAATGTGGAACTCATAATATTATTGTCACTGTCTTTTGAGAGCCAACATGGTCAATAGCTCCATACCACCAGGTCAATTCACTTGGCTTCTTGCTGGTTAAACTTGGAAATCACACTCAAACTTATATCTTATTACAGTGTATTAGGTCCAATAAGACTCAAATAAATTGTCCAAATACTTTTGAACCGAAAAAAAATTTCTAATTACTTTTAAACCCACGTGATCCTATTGAATTCATATCAAAATTCTCCAATTCTTTTTAGTCATTCCACTTCATTCCACTCTTTCCATAACTAACTGTTTAAATACGACCAATTTTTCCATGACTAGGGAAAAATAATAAATTATTTGGAAATGAAAGACATAAGAACAAAATAAAATATTGTAACAAAATTTTTTATGGTACAATACATAAGTAATTATAAAAAATTTACATTTATATGCATATTCTTTTTGATTCATTAAATCACTCACTATAAGTTCAATCAATATCAATAAGATGATTAACAATAAGTTTGTTTGTGAATAGCATGGTTTATAACTCAAACTTTAATAAAATGGACTAGCCCAACTTATATGTCTATATTATGTAACTTTAGGAAACAATTCTTAGGCCTCTTTTGACTGGGCTTTTGCTTAACAATAATGCAATGTGTAATTTAGCCTTGGAGTTAATGTTCTAAAAACTTTGGTTGTTTTTGGGAGATCCAAAATCCATGTATATTTTGTTTGGGGGAACCCATGAAAACATTGAACAATGTGATTGGTGCCACTTAGGTTGGACTTGGGCCTTTTGTTGATGATCTTCTAGATCCATCAATTTTTGGGTCTAAGCCTATCTTTCTTGATATGAATTTATGCAACAACTAATTTCATCTTTGATCATTGCCAATTAGTTTTTGTCCCTTGATCTTGCAAAAAAGGCATATCAATTACGATTCAGTTTCTAAGAATATCAATTTTCAGATTATTTGTTATCATTAAGACTAATAACCAATTGGCTAATAGTCAGAGATTTAATTCATAACTCATTGGAATTTGTAAATAAAAGGAGACTTATGGAGACAAAATTTGCTCATTTACCTTCAATTAGCAAAATTGGAAGGAGTGAGGTGTCCATGTTACAAAATCTTCGACGACAAGGCTGCAACGAATATATATAAGGGAAAATTACAACCAGTTGCTAATTAATAAACTTAATGGCAACAAAATCCCATTTAATTATCAAATTGTAGTGAAGTTTAAAAAGGCCTGGGTATTATTAATTCCAAACATGAAAATACAATTTTACCTTTTTTTTTTTTTTTTTTTTACAACATGAGGAACGAAGTTGTTATTGACAATTAAATGAGCAACATTAAGAATTTTATAGTATTATATTAACGACACATTTTAAAATCACATAAAATAGGTTATAAACACATAAAACTTCATCGTTTCTATTTGCCCCGCCCAAGCATATGAAAATATAGAGTACAATCTCCATAGAAGAAATTCATACCATCCAACATACTTAATGAAACAACAATATAAATCATACATGCATCATATAAATAATAATCTTCCTGTAGCAAGATATCCTCTATATCCAAAAGCCAAAATTCAATCAGTTTCATACCAAAATACAAACATTTCATATTGTCTAGCTAAAAGGGATGAACAAAAATGTTATTGACAATTATATGAGCATTATTAACAACTATGAAGCATGTATTGACGACATGTCTTGAAACACATAACATAGGTTATAAACACAATAAAGCTTCATCATTTGCATTACCGTCTAAACAAAACCGAGCACACTCTCACTCAATAAAATAACACTATAAATCATAAAGACATCATACAAATAACAATCGTTCCATGTCAAGATATCATCTATACCCAAAAGCCTTAATCCAATTAATTTCGTACCAAAATATAAACATTTCATATTGTTCAGCAAAAAGGGATGAACAAAGTTGTTATTGACAACTATATAAGCAACTTGAACAACTATTGAGCATGTATTGACGACAACATGTACAATGCTCTAAAGTTGTTAATGTTGTTTATTTAGTTATAAATAATTTTGTTCTATAGGGTGACAAAAAAGAGGTTCATAATTGTGGGCCCATTTGGGGTAGTAGTGGGAGAAGTGGATTTTATTTTTTATGGACTTTTTTGATGTGATTTATGTTTGGGATAGAGGTGGCAAAAGTAGCTTTTGTTTCTGATGGGAACTTGTTTGGCATAGCTTAAAAAGATAGATGAAATGGAAAATGACTGAAAAGGGCATGAATCAAATTCACACACACACACACACACATATATATATATATGTTGTATAAAATGTGATAATTTGGGATAAAAAATTAAATATAAATATAAATTTGCTAAATAAAATAGTAAAGTTACCATTAAAAAAATTACAACACAATGAAGTGCTTAAATAAATTTTGTCCCTCCTAAATTGTGTTACAATTCCATGCAACACCAATACAAGTTTAATTTTGAGTGTTAAAATGCTAAATAGATGAAATTTTGACTAAAATTTATCAGTTGCACTTGAGGATGACTGCTTACGTGACAATCTATTTTTTATTGAATTTTTTCCCCTCAAACAAACATTCATCACACAAATAGCCGCACGGAGAGGGAAATACAGTTCCTCCGACGAGCACAAATCGAAGTGGTTAGCTCGAGGACCCAACTCAGAGCGGCGTGGGAGAAAGAAAATCAGCGGGTTGTCCTCATTCGCCCACCGCCGGCAGCTTTCCCCTACGAATCCTTAATATGGAGAACAGGAGGTAGCTTGCGCTTTTTTAATTCTTGAGATTTCGAATTAATTGTAGAGAAACGGACCATGAGAGGAGAGCAAAGTAACGAAAGAGGAGGCGGGTGAACAAAAGACGAAAAGAGGAGAGGAGAGAAACATGACGGGGGAGGTCATTTTACAAATTGGGCCCACATGTGAAATTGATGGAGAAGCCATTGATGGGATCAGAAGCTTGGGTAAGCCATTGATGGGATCGAAGCTTGGGTTGTAGCTTCAAAAAAACATCGCATCAAGTTTTAAAGTCCATCAAACAAGAAGTTATCCCAAACACTCATATCACATCGATGGACTTATTATCCCATCAAATGTTGATCCAAACAGCCCCGTACTTTCATGTTTGGAATTAATATCATCCGTGTCCTTTGGGACTTCAACGTAATTTGGTGATTTCAAAGGATCGATTGCCATTAAGCCCGTTAATTGGAATCGGATTGTTATTAAGCCTGTCAATTGGAACCTGGTTGCAATTTTCTCTCTATATAAAGTGGAATATGTAAGAAAACATTCTCAATTGAGAATTACAATTTGGCCAAAAAAAAAAAAAAAAAAAAATTCAAAATTACAACACTATATATATGAATAGAAGGTTCATTATAGTTGCTTATCAACCCTTAGCTCAACTCAACATAAACACTACACTTCCATTTTATGACCGATTTGTGAAAACAAAAATATCGATTCATTTTAAGAAACTATCTTAATAATGTTGAAATGAACATATAAAATCAAAAAATTGCAAGTGGCGAATTATTCGATACAAATTAAAGTAATGTCCAGGTAAATTAAAGAAGACACTAATCTCAATAAAATCATTAAAATGAGCTAAGTATCTAATTATAAAAGTAGATATGATACCTTAATTTGTTGTCCTTATTGTTGATAAAGTGAAATAGCTATTGAGGAGAAAGTTCAATTCTGGTCCATGAAAGTTGTGAAAGCTTAAGAAGCTAAACACCAGGAGATAGATATTATCCAGAGTGATGCTTATGTTTCTGGTCCTGTTTTGGCTCGTGTCTGATTTTCATTTCTTTTCTTAATGTTTGATTATGCTCTTTGCGTTCTGCCTTGTATTCTTGGCTATGTTTAGCTTTGTTTATTTCGATTCCTACCACATCAGGAGGGTGTATGGCCCACGATGATGGTCGACGCCGCTAATGCCTGGTGACTCAACTCCAGTTTGGTAGATTGGGTAGTGGGTGAGGCCAGAAGGACGCGATGGTCGTGGATCAGATGGATCCAATGGTTGCAGTTGAAGCTGCACAGGATTGGGGGTATGTTCTGATAAGGACAAAGTGGTGATGTGTATCTTTCAAATGTTCATAGTGGGCAGTAGGACCTTTGGGACTGACGTGTCCATAGGTCATTGGACATGTATACGTTTGATGAAAAGCCCCAGGTCCTGTGAGACTGTTGTGTCTATAGGCTGGCAGAAGCCCACCGTTGTTAAACCATGAACACTGAGAAGTGTCCCGAAGAGACTGTGAAGCCCAAGAATAGTGGGTAATGTCTTGAAAGTGGTCAAAAGGCTAATATAGAGCTTGTTTAGTTAGAAATGACCTTCTAAGATAAGTTGTCTGGTTCCCCGTGAAGGTTTTAAGTTGAATATGTTAAACTTGCCAATGCACTCGCTATATTTGAAATTTTTGAAATTAAACTTTCATAATTGTGGATTTTCGAAATTGAGTTCTTCAAATGAAATGTTTTCAAAAGTAATCATTACTCGTTGAAATAATGTTGTTTTATTAGAACCCTTAATTTGAAACTAAGTTTTCAACCGTGTTGTAGATTTACATGATTTGCTGGGTCTTGCCAGATGTTTTAGAAAATGTTTGAAATCGTTGGCCTTTGATCAAGGCTCTTTTTGAACAAAGAGTTTTTGAGGGATTTTGTTTGAGAGAGTGAAAATCGCACCAAGAGCAAACGCACCCAATCCATAACATTTTGCCAAGGGCGTATGTTTTGTCTAGTAGGACCCGACTGTCTATGGTTTGGATTGAGTTCCGGTAAGAGATAGGGTTGTTACTTTATGTGCCGGTGTGAACACCGGGTCTCTTATGGAAGGGCGGAGGTTCTCCCACATTTGACGGTACCGTTGATGCCTCGGTGACTCGATTTGAGGCCGGAGGACACAGAGGCCGGATTTGGCGATGGGATAGGGCGCTATCGTACCAAGTGGTTGAAATGGTGGCGTGAGCTCTCAATTGTTAAAAAATTTTGCGAAATGAATTATTTTATGTGCCAGTAGTAAAAGTTTTTGAAACTGATTCGGCAGTGAATGTGTTTTCATGAATTTGTGTTGGCAGCGATTGGATTTGAAAATGTGATAGCACTATTACTTTTTGATATAGTGCGGATTGTGAAATGTACTGAGACCATAGAAAATTTTCAATGTGTGAAAATTTGAAAATATAATTAAGGAGCATGTAAACACTTGATTAACATGATAATTAAAGCTAATTAGTGTTGGAAAGTCAACAATAACACCTAAGCCTTGATTATGTCATCAAGATGACATCACAAGAGCACATGCATTATAGTGAAGGGTGAGGATTAAAACTTCTTGATTAAGTTTAGATCTAATGGTAGAGATTAAGGAAGAGGGAAATGGTGGGGCCCACATTGGGCTTGAGATTACCATTTTAACCTTGAGATTTTCCCTATAAATAAAGGCCTTGCCTCTCCTCGTTCTTCACACCAAATCTACCTCCAAGAGGTGATTTCTAAGAGAGTAGAGAGTGAAGCAAGAAGGAGGAAGGAGTAGCAAGAGGCTTCAAGAGGTAAGCTTGTCTTTAATTTTTAGTTTCTAGTCTTTAGCTTTATAGTTCTTAGTATAAATGTTAGTTTAATCTAGGAAATAGGTAAAGTAATTTCCCATAATTGTTTTCAGGCCTTATTGCATCGAAAGATGCCTAACAAGCTAACTTTTAGGATAATAAAACAAGTTAGAATGAGATAGAGAATTGCTGGGTTATTGGAGTCAGTCAGTTAGAAAGCATTATTTTATGAGTAATTTTATATTCAAAAATTCTGAAATAATTCATGAGTAAAGTAGACATCCAGACCTTTCTAAATATGTATAATATGTGTTATTTTGAGTTTTTAAAGGAGATAAAAATTCTGAAAATAAGGCTACGTTTTCTGGAAAAATTCTGGGCAGAGGTTAAAGATCATTAAACTAGGAATATTTTTCCTTGAAAATAGACATGTCAAGGGTCACGAGGAATTTTTATGAACCTAAAAACGATTTTTGTAGAATTAATTATGATTTTCCAAAGTTGCTGTAAAATCTGCTTAGAAAATCCAGCACTTCGTTTTTAATAAAGTGTAATGGCAAAATGGTAATAATAAATCCACCAAGGGTAGAAAGGTAATTTCAACCTTTAGGATATTATTCTAAGCAATATGATATTTATCAAATATCATATAATAATCCGACAATAATGTATAGGATATCCGGGAAGTCCGGAGTTAGGTTCAAAGGTCGGGCTAGATAGCCATTACTCGGTGAAAGGTACGTTCGCGTACAGTAACTTTAACTCTAATATGTCTTGTATAGCTTTGATATGATTGGTTGATTCATGAATGATTGTTTTCCAAACTGTTAATATCTGTCATATATTCTTTTTATACTTTTCATATGAGGTTAATCAAGCTACCCGAGGTCCGATGGGTATTGGACCTCGATTTGCTCTAAGGTTGAAAAAGAAACCTGGATTAGAGATGGCAACGGTAGATGGAGCCGTGAAAATGCATCGAAGGACGGAGTCAAAAAGAGGCACCAATGGACGAAGTCAAGAGGAGGCCTGGCCAAATTGTATCAGAGCTTCCTTTCTGGCATGAATCTGACGAGGTTATTTCAAACCGCTTGGTGTCTAGAAAGGGTTCGTCTGTGTGGTTCAGTCGATAAGTCACTGTGAATTCGGGGAGACTTCCACTAGACACCGGGAGTTAGGTTCATTGCTCCAAGTCTAGTTAAGGCTTGGTTTAAGGTTGTATAGTTACCATGTAAGAATTGTAATTATACAAGCTCTGTATTGTTGTATCACACGAATATTCCTTCGGGAAATTTTTAATATATCGCCTTATGTTGGGAATCAACATATGTCCGGGAATTTTATATTAGATACTCATTATCCAAATGTAAGCGCATGCTCTCCGTTTCCGCATTACTTTGTGCGGTAGCACCTCAAACTCTGTCCATATTTCTAAAACTAAGTGTCAACTGACACGATTTCAAGTATGGAATTTGGGGTGTTACAACAGCATTGGAGAATCAAAAGAGAGAAAAAGAGAAGGCACCCTAACTATACCAACAACCGTCGCTATTCTTTCTCCGCGCCACCATCTCCTCCTCACCGTCCTCTTCCACATATTCTTCGTTTCTCAACTCTCCTATGAAGGTGACTCCGCCGATTATCCAAGCGATCGCAAATATCTATGGTTGGTGATGACTGTATGAAGAGTGTAGATTGAAAAGTGTTCGTCACCAATGCAGTGGCAATTGTGCACAGAAGTGAAATCCAAAATGTGATACACTGTTACTGTGATTGAGGCTGCTTTGTTTAATTGATGCAAGGGCGGACCTAGGAATTTTACTGACTGGGAGCGAAAATAAAATATGCTACATCAAAATAAAAGTATTAGAAGTACGCCCAGACCTAATATATAAAGAGCATGAATGAAATACTATTATGATTTTAAAAATATTATTAATAACAAAAGTAAACCAATTAAAATTAACTATTAGTTATCATCTATATTCTGATAGACATCTTTTAACAAAATTCAAAACTTGCCCAAAATCCGAACCCTAAAATATTCTCTAATTAGTATAAAAGTAGTATTATTAGAAAGATAAAATCATATATAATAAATTTTATGAAGGAGATTTAATAAAAATAAGTAATTAAATATCTTGTTGATTTTCAAAATTTATCTCAAAAAATGGCGGACGACGCTCATGAGCAAGAGGAAGAAGACGAAAGATTTGGCAAAGGGCAAACAAGTGGGGTTGGGGATAAATATAGGTTGTGGGCCCCACCCTTTATTATTATATTCTTCTTTTTAATATATATATATATATATATATATATATATATATAAAGGCAAACAAAGGGAAGAGGGTAGAGCCAAGTCGTGGATTTTTTTGGGTTAAGGTGCATTTTGCCTTAAAGTATGCGTCGGGAGCAATTTTGCCCCCGAAGTTTCAAGCGCAGCAATGTTGCCCTTAAAGTTTAAAAAGGAGCAATGTTGCCCCTCCGTTAAAAACCCTAACGGTCAACTAAAGGTCAACGTTAGGGTTTTTAACTGAGGGGCAATATTGCTCTTTTTGAAACTTTAGGGGCAACATTGCTCCTAAAAAAGTAGTAATTTTGCCCCTAAAGTTTCAAAACAGAGGCAATGTTGGCCCTCCGTTAAAAACCCTTAGTTGACCGTTAGGATTTTTAACGGAGGGGCAACATTGCTCCTTTTTTAAACTTTAAGGGCAACATTGCTACGCTTGAAACTTCAGGGGCAAAATTGCTACCGGGCGCATACTTTAAGGGTAAAAATGCAACTTAACCCATTTTTTTTTTTTTTTTTTTTTTTCAAAAAAAAATCTGGGGCGTGGGGCCACCCTATAGGATTCTCAAGGTTCTTAAACCGGACCGGTCGATGAACCGGTCGGGTACGGGTCAAGGGTTAGTGGGTCGACCGAGTCAAACCGGAGCTAAACCGGTAGTTAAATATCTATGATTTATTCTATTATATAATAAGTCCAATAAATTTTTAAAAAAGAAAAGACAAAAGGCACGCTTTTTTGAGACATTAAAGGAGGCGTGGAAGCTAAACATTTGCTTTTCATTGGAAAGAAGAACACGTCTTCTCCGAGCCAAAAAGAAGAACACGTCTTCTCATTATTAATGCATCGAGGCACGGCGACTCACCGGGAGAAAAAAGGTGGAGTAGCAAGAGCAACTTGAAAAAAAATAAGGAGGTGCAGGAACCACCGGAAAAAAGAAGAAGAAGGAGGCACGGCTTCACCGAGTCATCCTCTTCCTTGAAGCGCATTTGAACCAGAGTGAGGGAGAGAACGCGAACCGGATCGTTCATCGTCTTCATCGCATAAGGTATTGTCGAGCAGGTCCATTGAAGGGACAAAAGAAGCTCTCACCTTCAACCGGCGACGAACCCGCATGGCGATCTCTATCTTCCACCCTTTCTTTTTTTTTTTTTTTTTTTTTTTTTTAAATACAGGTTCGACTCGTGGCCGTCCAACTCGGCCGGTTCAGCCGAGTTGGCCGAGTTGACTCGGGGTCACCGAGTCAACTCGTTTTCCCCCTAAACCGGACCGGCTTTCTGGCCGGTTGGCCGGTTTCCGGCCTGAACCGGCCGGTCCGGTCCGGGTTCACAAACCATGAGGATTCTAGGTTTTGTTCAAGAACGTGGGAACTGAAGCTAATAGAGAAAAGAGTGAATGAGGGGGAGAGAAAAGGTGGGATGATGAATGGTGGAGAGTTGAGTATCCCAAGTGGCCGCCAAATAAGTGATTTTGGTTCAAAAAATTTTTATGAGTCAAACTTAACTTAAGGCTAACGGCCCAACACACACATTGCACTATTTGTTTTTTAAAAAATAATTTTAGAAAAAAATGCTTTTAAATTTTTATGTATCTAAGAGAGGACATGAAATTCGAGGATGATATTCAAGTCTTTACAAAGGTTACAACCTTAATATAATCAATTTAACTTTAAAGTTTAAACGCTGGATAAGAAAATGAAAAAGAAATCTTATTACTGTGGATATGAGCTTTTCACAAATTGGTAAAATGAGGCGCATAAAATAATCCACAATAGTTTTTTTTTTCCTTCAGAAAATCTCAACAATGATTATTGAAAATATGAGAATATAAAGACAATAATAGATACTCCTTTCAGTTCTAATTATAGGACAACATTTAAGATTTGGTTTTGGTCCTAATTATAGGACAAAATTTTAATTTTTGTTAATTTCTTCCTAAGATACCCATATTTTATTCTCTCAAGTGTATTTGTCTTTTGATGAGCATATGCATGGTTTGCAGAATTAATATAATATCAGTCTCTCTCTCTTCTTCATCAGTTCATTGTCTTCTCTGAGCAAAAAAAGTTCGTTGTCTTCTCTCCTCCAATCCTCCCTCAAACCGTTGACAATGGATTTTTTGACCTCCATCAAGCATCCCTTGTTCAAGCGATCTCCGTCTTCCGTCTTTCGACTAAAGAAGCTCTGACAGTCCAACCTTCAACGAACCCACATCGTGATCTCCGTCTTCCGTCCAAAGAAAGCTTCGACCTTCGACGAACCTAGATCGCGCTATTCTAGCCACCGATGCCGACACTCTCCCGTCCTTCTCATTCTCTTTCTCATTCATCGATTTTTTTTTTCTTTCAAAAAACCGATCTATTTTACTCTGGCTCGGCCAACTCGGCCGGTTTAGACTGAATTGACTCTGGATCAACTCGAGACCCCGCTTTACCTCTAACTTGGACCGGTTTTCTTCGGGTTTCATAACCTTATTTTAAACACTATGACATTAGGTTATGAAGTGAAACGTGTAAATAAAGTTATTTGATAAATTAGAGATGAAAAAGAGAGAATTAAGCACCACAAGAATTATCTTGGTTCGGTCCCCTGACCTACATCCGGTCCTCTTAGTAAAATACTTAAGAGATATTCCCACTATAAAAATTCAATTACAATCCCATATAAGATTTACAAACCGCACAAATATCTAAAATCCTAACAAATCACAGCTCTAAAATTTTTACATGGAGTTTTAGACAACTGATCACCCCACGCTATACAACATGTTTTTTTTTTTTTTTTAAAAATAAGTTGGCTATGTGAATTGCTTTTGAATAGCTAGGCAATTAAAACTCCCTAAGCACTCAAATACTCCAAATGCAACGATGATGAGACTCCTCCTTCATTTTTTTGCAAATCATTCCTCAACCTCGTTAATGTTGAAGCCTGAAGAAAAATCACAACACCAACTAGGAATCATATTGATCAATGACCAACAAAAAATGCTTCTTTTCTGCGGGTAACATACAAAAATAGCGATCATTCATAATCCCCCCCCCCCCCCCCAACTCTTAGATTAGTGTTCTTACCTGCCTAATTGCTTCTCACATGGCATAACTCTGTTCTTCAAAAAAGAGCAATTCAACTAGTTTATTAGTTCCCTCCCCTATTTTGACATGGTTCATTAAAACAAAATATTAGATTAAATTCAACAACACCTGCAAGCTTTCCATCAAAATAATTAAAAAAGTGAGTTAGTTTTTTTTTTTTTTTTAAAAAATGCATTTTCTAATTTAGATCTATGAGATCTTCAAGAAAAATTTGGCCATTACTCTGCTAATTCAAAGCCAACGGCATTCTCTTTTTGAAATTTTCGATCAAGTCACAGAACAAAGGGGGAGAAAAAATTGTCAGTAAATTTTAGCTTTGTCATTTACAAGTAATTTCTGAAGCTTCATATATAAGATGATTATATTAAATTAAAAACAAAGAGATTAGTAAATTTCTGAAGCTTCATACAAACCAGGCTAGCTAATCCAATACCTTGAAATACCAATCTTGAGACGCGTGATGCCACAAAATCGTGAAGGGCAAGGGCATTTCAGTGGATGCCTGCAAAATTTTTATCATACTTGTTTACAAAATTATAAGAAATATGAACAAATAATTTTTGACATAACAAAGATGGAGTCCCACAAATGTGACAAGTGTACATATGATTCATACACTTCATGCCTATATGGGTCATTATGCCTACATAATACTATATCTGGCCTTTAATATAAAAGCTAGTTAGGGATTTGATTTGATCCTAAGTATAAAACATCAATCCACTTTGACTCCAAATTTGTAATTTTTTACTAAAATATCCTTATTAATTGTAAACATTAAAGAGTTTCTATCCTATGATAGTTATGATAAAAGATGATTTTTTTTTTTTGTTTGAAATGAAATATGGTATTTTAGGAAAATAAACCTATATTTATTATAAATAACTAATACAACTAACTTCTTTAATATACCTAAATTTATTAACTAACTCTTATATTAAGGATTAGAAGTACTAATTGTATTATACTGAGTTATATAGAGAAAGAATGGTTCTAATATATATATATATATATATATATATATATAATAGAACCATTCTTTCTTTATATAACTCATATATATATATAGAAGAAGAAAGAATAATTCTAAATCTTGTCAATCTTTGAAATCATTGGCAAACAGGAAAAATAATCACAATCAATCTGTTTAAAGATAAGAAACTAAGTGAGTAGGTATATAAGATCCCACGTCCTCACCTCAAGTACAAATAAACAGAAATTTTTAGGAGAAACAGAGATACAAGAAACTCAAGCGCAAAAAGTTTATGAAACTTTTATGAACAAATTGAAGCCTTATTTTCTAAGAAAAAAATTCTGTAAGGAAAGACGTTGATACTCACATGAGCTTCTCATTAATCAACTCGCAATGACAAATAAAATAACAGATGATATCAAATCAGTGAATGAGAAGTAGATGATTAATTTGAATGTACTTTGGCTTTGTAGGTCTTCAGAAGGTTTTTTTTTTTTTTTTTTTTTTTTTTTTTTTTTTGGTGATTCTAGAGTTTCAATTTTGCAACAAAGCTTTAGTAATATGCAACCGAAGAAATATAAAAAATTAAATCAAACTTCTCCTCCTTTTTGTAGATAAATGTATGAATATAAAAATAGGATATATTAATGAATATAAAAATAGGATATTTTGGTTCGATTAAAGAGTAGAAAGATTAGACCCCCAATATAGAGTTCAGGGTTCAACTTAGAATCTTATATCTTCTTGGGCACAATGCAAGAGATCTTTTTTTTTTTTTTTTTTTTTTTTTTTTTTTTTCAAAAAGAACTATATATAAATAATTTAGAAAAGACTCAGACCTTTACTATTAACTTAAAGAATGTTTATGGAATCTTTGAAATCCTTTATGGAAATAATTAATATTTACAAGGATTTTCAATATTTCATAACGCAACTGGCAACACATTGAAAATAAAAAAGCAGAGAATGAGAAATAGAGAATGGATTTGAATGCACTTTTAAAATAGAGAATCAGAGTTTCAATGATCTCAGTAACAATTTTGCCACAAAGCTTAAGAATCTGCAAAAATTACAAAGAATAGACACGATAATACAAGTCATTTTGCTACCAAACACGTGTTCATGTATGGCAATGGAAAAATACATGTTTTCTATTTTCTTATTAAAACTATGATCAAATATTAAGTATATATTGGCTAGTATGAAAAGCAAGTTGGTGAAATCAAGATACGATTTAGTTTTCAAAGAGACAAAAAGATTTAATGTGCAAGCCATAATTGTAAATTTTGAGACAATAGTTAACATGGTACCATATGTTTTGTTGTATACAAAGGAAAATTGAACAACTTGTTTCACACTATTCAGAGTTTTTCCCCTAAAAAAATGTTGTAGAAGCATTGCTATGTTGTTAAGATGTAGCCTTATAATGTTTGATATCAATTCAATGATCAGGAAGGGAATATATCATAATTTTCATGTGCATTGTGTAAAAGAAAAAAGAAGGTATAAACTAACAGATATTAAAAAACGTTTAATTGTTGTGAAATTTGAGAGCTCACCTTTTTGAAGGAATGCATAGCATATCAAGGATCATAGTATTCGTCATTAATTTTGATGGTGGAAATATGAGCTATCTTGGACAAATTATGTTTCCCTTTTTGATAATCATATCTCTCTTCTAATTTTGGACATCTGTAAATTTCCAACCACAAGAGAGAGGATGGCAGCGCATCTTCTGGCAAGGATTCAAGGTTTGGACACTTCCAAATGGAAAGCTCTCGAAGAGAAGTAAGGTGTTGAAGCCCTTTTCCTTCTAACAATTTAAGTTTGGAGGTATCTTTGATGATCATACACACAAGAGAAGTGGGTAGTATTTGATTCTTCAAAACATTATGGAGAATGATATCACTTCCATAATTATAAACCTCAAATCGTGAGAGGGAAGTCAGCCGTTGAAAGCCCCAATTTTCAATTGGTATAGAAGCTAGTCTATTGCAACCTCCAATAATCAATCTTCTCAAGTTAGAGGGCAAACCAGCTTGAGGCAGTGATTCCAACTTCGGAACCAAATTTAGAAGCAACTGTCGAAGGTTGCTGAGGGAGTCAATGTGTAATTCTGACATTGATCTAAATTCTTCACATCTTTGGACATAAAGTGTTTCAATGGGAAGAGCAAAACCCCCAACATGTGCAAAGCTCTCCAGATTACGGCAACCGTAAATGTAAAGCGATTTAAGCTTGGGAAAACAACCTAATGGAAAAGATTTCAAGGAATGACAACTCTTTCTAATTCTCAAATATTCAAGTGATGTGTAGTTTTGCCAAGAATCCTGAGGTAGGAACTCTAATTTCTCACAATTTTCAATTTCAAGGCGTTGCAAAGAAGTGGGCAAACCATCAATTGGGAAGGATGTGATTGATGGGATATCTTTGAGATACAACTTTTGAAGACAATGGCTACCCATTATTGTTCTTGGCAAAGACTGCAAGCTGTCACCATTCTTAATTGTTAGAGATTTCAAAGAGTTCAGAAGGAAATGATCAAATGCTCCTAATAACCCATGTTCCCCTTGCTTAATTTTTAATTCTTCAATAGATGTGATCCATTGTAAAGCTGTTGATTTTGCTTCCAACTGTTTGCAGTTGGATATAGAAATGATTTTCAAGGATGGAAGGATGTCAGGTATGTCTCCCTTCAACATAGGACAATTATGTAGACTTAAATGTTTGAGTTGAGGGAAAGAAAACCTTTCACTTTCACCGCTAAAGAGTGTCCATTTCTCCTAAATAGGCATATTTTCAAATCTAAGAATCTCCAAAGATGGAAATGGCTGAAATGAAGAGGGCTCTCCTTTGCTACAATAGAACTCACCTCCAACTGTAGTTATAGATGCCATTCCTTCAATCGAAAGCTCTGAGAGAGAAGGTAGCTCTCCAAATGATGGGAGCGAAAAACAATTATTGCAATCAGTCAAACATAAAAAGGTAATATTTATAAATGACAAATCTCCGACCCAAGCAGGAAATCTAGTGCCTCCATAATGCTTGATGGTCAATCTCTTTAAATCTTTTGAAGGTTGCAACATGTTGAGTACATTTTTCACAGCTTGTGAGTCTTGAGCATCACAATCCCATTCCAACAGTAACTCCTCAATATTCTCTCTCCTTTTCAAGTTTGCCTCCAAAGCATCCATAGAATCAACAACATTTTGTAAGCTCAAAATGGAAAGTTTACCTTGTAGATGAGGGAGCATTTTCAACTCTTTGATTCCCAATCCATTCGACTGCTTTCCCACCATAAAAGTACTCAGACTTTGAAGGTTCTGTAGCTTTGTAACTTGTGTGGGCATCTCCTTCAAAGCAGTTCCGCTAATCTCTAGATGACGCAAATTAATAAGCTTTTCTATTTTTTCTGGCAATTCATTTAAATACTTACAATTTGATAGAAGCAATGTTTGCAAATTGTATAGTGTAAAGGCTTCATCAGGTAACCTTCTTATTGAAGTGTAGGAAAGGTTGAGATACCGTAAAAGTTGCAAATTGCCAATTGAATTTGGTACCTCAACGACATTGGTATACCTTGATAAGGACAATACTCTTAGACATTTAAGTTTTGTGAACAAGTCATGGAGCACCTTTTTGGTGAAACTACATGTAGGTCGCCGGTATTTGAATTCATTTTTCCAGTCTATGAATTTATCTTGTGGCAGAAGAGAGCTCAAACAATTTAGATGCAGAAAGCTCTCAAAATCTTTAGAGCCACTATATCATTTTTGGGAAAACGATAAATGTTGTGTGGATTTTGAGACTTGATTTCCCTCAAATTGAAGACAACTCTTGCCAGATATAAATTTGGCTAAATCGTTGATGAGATCGTGCATGACAAACTTTGTTGGATTACTGCCATGTTGTTGGAAGAGTGACCTAGATAGTAATTCATTGAAATAGTCTTCTGCTTCTATCTCAAATGTCTTCTCCACATGGAGAGGTTGCTGCACAATGCCTTCAGCCATCCATAACAAGGCCAATTCCTTTTTGTCTACCAGAAGATCTTTTGGAAAAATTGAACAATAAGCAAAACATTTCTTCAAATGTGATGGAAGATAGAGATAACTCAAGCGCAAAAGGTGCATAACATCATCATTTGGTATGTCCCATCGTTTTTGTTAAGAATTTTTTTCCATTCCTTCTCAACCACTTTTGAGCGCAAAAGACCTCCTATTGTTTTAGCAGCAATCGGGAGGCCAGCATATTTTCTTGCAATTTTCCTTCCAATTACTTCTAGCTCAGGATATTTGTTTGGATCCTCATTTACAAATGCATGCTTGGAAAGTAACAACCAACAATTATCATCTGAGAGACAACTCAGTTTTTGTATAGGAAATGTATGTGTGATTTCAACAACTCTTGATTGGCGAGTTGTTACGATGACTTCCCCTTCTTCCACTGTGAAAAGGAGTTATGAGATCATCCCAATCACTATATTTTTCATTCCACAGGTCATCTAACACAATCAAAAACTTTTTATTGCTCAGGATATTTCTTAATTCCACACGCAAGAATTCAAGATTTTTAGTATCATAGACTTTCGAAGTAATAGTCTCAACAAGACTCTTGGTCACCTCAAGGACATTAAAATCATCTGAAACACATGCCCAAGCCTTCAAATCAAAATGCTCGGACACCTTGACATCATTGTAAAGGAGTTGAGCAAGAGTCGTTTTACCGAGGCCACCCATACCCCAGATAGTGATCACTCCTATAGCATTACCCTTTGGATTTTCATCACAGAGGAGCATTTGCAATAGTTTCTCCATATCATCCTCTACCAACCACAACAGATTCATTTACCAATGATGTTGTGGCTGTTTTATACACTCTCAAGCTAACACTTTGCAAACCAAGGATATCCTTTTGTTTGGCAAAGTGTTCAAGCCTTCGGGATGTTTCTTCTAGCTTGGAGTTCAGCCTCCAACAAGATTCACCAAAAGAAGAAGAAAATAAGGATCGCACCTTGTTAGCGACGTTTTCAGAACTTTGCTCCACCTTGCATCTCAGAGATTCGGTGTTGATTTCATCAAGTAAATCCTCTGCATCATAGACAGCATCTTTCAACTCTTCAAGCCATTCCTTGACTGCACGATTGGTGATTTGCTTCTCCTCTGCATCATTAAGGACAGCACCAAGAATTAACAGATTTATCTTCTGCTCATCCAGCAGAAAGACATTGAGATTTCTATTTTTCATGAAATCTCGAAACTCGCTTGAGGTAATCCTATCAAGTAAGGCCTGCACAGAAGCAGAGAGAAGTGCTTCTCCCACTGTGGTAGCGAACTCCATGCCTTGTTTTGTCTGGTGATTCAAACGCAATTGCTTTGATGATTAAGAGTGAAAAGAGTTTGATGGGAAGCAATAGAGTGAAGGTGGTTTAGATTGTTTGACAGAACGCTTAAAGAGGAAGTTGCAAGGAAGAAAAGAAGGACGTGTATTTTCAACATGGTAGGCCATGCACAGCAACATCTCTGTTCTTTCTCGGAAGAAATAGTAATTAATTATTTGAATGCCATGTATTTCTCAGAAAAGACAAAAGAGGGTAATTGCAAGGAAGGCATCTCTCTGCCTTTGCGGTCATCTACTTTTGTCTCCGTGTCAACTAGAAAACAATTCATGATTGTCTAATTGTGAATAAAAAAATGTTATTAACTTTGTTGCTAAACATGGGGTTTTTCTTTATAATTCTGAAGGTGCGATGCCGAGTCATTTCACTTTTCTTTATTGCAACAGTGCCCAACTAATCCTAGTAAATAGTAATTAAAAAATCTTGATAAGTCATGAACACTTTCTTGAAAGATAAGACTGAAATATTAAGAAATTATTATCAGAAATAAATTGTAACTTTCACGTGAGACGTCAGCAACCGGCAATATTCATTTGTTCTGGTTCAATTATTAAGAAAATTAAACAAACAAACAAAAAGATAAGGCAAAAAAGTGCATTCTAGGGGGACGATCAAGTCTGACTTTAGTTTTTTTTTTTTTTTTTTTTTTGGTGACCAATCAAACTCTCTAGAATCGACCATATGGTTTTCTGGCAACAAGCAATGCCAAATTTTGCTCACACCTTTCCTTCAATTAACCGAGGTTTCATCTTCGGCTTATTCATCCTCCAAATCTGAATCATAGCAGAGAGACACCAAACATCCTATGAAGGTCTTGCTTGAGAGATGCTGGAGTCAAAGCTTTCTTTGGCATAATTAGTATTATTTGACGGTTATTGTTGTTCATGATGGAGGCTTTGATTTTTCTCTGAACCAAGGCTAGACAGTATTTAACTGTCAAATAACAGGATTTTTTCTACAGTTATTAGTTGAAAACCGCCAAGTACTTCGGTGACCAAGTTAGCCTAAGTTTTGGCCAAATCCTCAAGTATGTGGTAAATATTTGACAGTTATATTGTAAACTTGTCATATATTATATTATAATATCTCTTTTGTCATATATTCTTTTTCACTCAATCATTTATTACTCAATATCTCTCATATATTTTATACGCATTCTCTCTCTTATGCTCTTTTCATAAATAGAGGCATATATGAAAAAAACGACATTTTTGACACATTTGTTATTTTTACCAAATATTAACTGCCAATTTGTTTGCAGAATAAAAAAGTTGTTTATAAAAAGCACCGAAGGGAACAATACTATGGACATAGAGGAGTTTCTTGTGCGAGAGAAAAGTCAACAACTGCTGTTGTTAATTTCTCACCAAATTACCTTTGATGCGTCATAATTAGTGTGGAGAGGCTTGAGGACATATAGGGGTTGAGTCAGGATTTGAAATTAGAGGGGTGAAAATTAGAGAATAAAATCCAATGTTCATGAAATTACATTTCAGTTTCATAAAAATTTCAATATTTTCATTTTAGTCCTTCCATGAAACTTTTAGTAGGGACTAAAGTGAAAATATAGAAATTTTTTACGAGGCCAAAATATAATTTCCTAAACATCTAGGTTCAATGCTATAATTTTAGCGGGCCAACCCCCCCCCCCCCCCCCCCCCCCCCCCCAAAAAAAATCCCGCCACTGAGGACATAATGAAGTAATCACAAAAATGTGAATTTATTTGGAATAATAAGTAGGTGTGTTATAAGGAATAAGTTTCAATTGAGATTGTGGGGTCCAGAAAGAGGAATGAACTCGCACAAAGACGGGCCACATGGTTATCCAGCTTTTCCCTACATGGCTGTTAAAAATGGATTAGTTTTCTTTAGGAGAGACCTCTTTATTTTTTAAAAAAATAAGTGGCTTGCTGAGAAATGTTTTTGTAGTAATATAATTAGTGAAATGTGCACGTTAAATACTTTGCAATTTTTATTAATGATTTTGATGCTATTTGTTGTGCTTTATGAGAATTCTAGATGTTGCAACCATTATGATTTTGGAAACCAAATCATTGATATTTTATCATTATAGGTTAATGGTTTCAAAATACAATTAGTCCATAACGCATCAAACACATCCGTTTTGGCTTTTTATTGCATCCCAACGTCTAGCTAGAATGTTTTCTTAATGGCTATTATCGGCGTTATTGGTTTAATGGACATTTACATGATGCCCAACGTCTCTTATGATTTTGCCTATATAATGAGATGTTTGCAAGAGGTTATAACCTTGCTCTTGAACTCTCTTCGGCATATTCATACACCTTACGAGTTCTATTATCTTCTGTAGTTATGCTCATCCTGTTTTGCAAGAAGGGATTGTTTAATTATGTGAGTGTCGCTTCTCATCTGTCGGTAGTTGCTGAATAGCTTTTAATGAAAGTGTTCTCAAACACGACTCGAATTAACTTTGTCATTTGCAAGCTTTGTCGCTTACAAGATGTGCATATATATAGCACCAGGAGGAGCTGGAAAATCCACTAAGTTGCGTGACAATAAGGGAGCAACCGCCAACAATCTTACGAGTTATTCAACAACCATAGAGTTTCATGTCGCTGCAGCCAAAGCGAACTTGGAGGAAGCTAAGTCACACAACAAGATTAGGTATGACTCCAATGTCATAATTAAAAAGATTTAAACTAAAAAAAATCTTGTACAAGCTTAATGATACTAACCTCAAGAGGGCAAATGAAAATCCTCCTAAACCGAGTGTAAATTTGGTTAAAGGAGATGATAACAGTGATGATGAGATCATTGTGGTAGTGGTTTCTCATGCCCTCCTTGTCTCCGATGTGAAGAAATAGGTTGTAGACTCAGGAGCTACCAGGAACAATATGTGCAAATAAGGAAATGTTTACCTTCTTTGAAAAAGGGAAAGACCATATTTATTTCGCGTGACTACCGGTTTATTATGGTTCAGTTAAAAGGGAGTGATATTAAAACTCACATATGGAAAGACCTTGACACTGAACGATGTGTTATATGTGCCTAAAGTCAAAGCAAACTTAGTGTCTGTGGCACAGCTTGTGGAAGCTGGGGTTAGAGTGTCGGTGTCGTTTGAGTCTGACATGATTGTCATCATGACAAAGAATAATATGATTATTGGAAAGGGCTATTGTAACAAGGGATTGTTTATTTTGAATGCTGTTGAAATTATTGATAATGTGCTTCTTCTTCTATTTACTTAATTGACTCCCTTAATGTATGGCATGCTAGATGAGGACACATAAGTGAGTCTTATATAATTAAAATGAAACACCTTCGGCTTATTTCATAAAAAAAAAAGAAAAAAAAAAAAAAAAGAAGATTTTAATACATGTGAAATTTGTGGAGAAGCTAAGTTGATTAAAAAGTTACATTTTTTTACTCAGAGAAATTGAGTTGTTGTCATTAGTTCACACTAATTTAGGTGATTTAAAACAAACGGAGACTAGAGGAGGTAAAAGATATTATATCACTTTTAGTTATGATTTTTCAAGATATACAAAAGTATATTTGTTGACAAATAAAGATGAAGCTTTTGTTATACCAAAAAAAAAAAGATGAAGCTTTTGAAAAAAATTCTTTTATACAAGGTAGAAGTAGAAAATCAATTGAACAAAATGATTAAACGGGTAAGGTTGGATTAAGGAGGGGAATGTTTATCACTAAATGAGTTTTATGAAAAAGAAGGTATAATTCATGAAGTAACTCCTCCATATTCACCTGAGTCTAATGGTGTTGCGAAAAGAAAAATAGAACTTTAAAAGAAATGATGAGTTCTGTGCTTGTTAGTTCTTCTACACCTAATAATTTGTGGGGTGAAGCTTTGTTGACTGTTTGTTTTTTACAAAACAGGATACCTCATAAAAAATAAAATAAAACACCTTATTAGTTGTGGAAAGACATTTTGCTTAACCTTTAATATTTAAAAGTGTGAGGATACCTCAAAAAGTTTTATTACCAGATCCTAAAAAGAGAAAAATTGGTTCTAAAACTTTTAATTATATATTTATTGGTTATGCTCAACAAAGTGTTGTTTATCGTTTTATAGTTTTGAAAAGTGATATTTTAGATCATAACACAATTATTGAGACAAAAGATGTAGAGTTTTTTGAACATATATTTCCTTTGAAGGTTGAGCGTATTCCTAAAAGAGTTGAAAATTCTTCTCTTGAACAAAATTCAAATGAAGTTTTGGTTGAAAATTTAAGGAGAAGTAAAAGACAACGAAAACAAACATCTTTTGGAGATGATTTTTATACTTATTTGGTACAAGATGAACCCAAAAATTTTATGAAGCTATTTATTTTCCGGATGCATCTTTTTGGAAAGAAGCATCAACAAATGCTGAAATTGATTCTCTGAGTCCAAATATAACAAGGGTTTTAGTTGACTTGCCTTTAAAAGCAAAGCCTATTGGTTGCAAAGGGATTTTCATAAAATAAAATAAAAAGTGTTTTCCCGATGAAACTATTGATAAATACAAGGCTACATTAGTAGCCAAATGATTTACTAAAAAAGAAAATATTGATTATTTTGACACATTCTCCTTTATGACTAGGATCTTTTTTGTTAGAATCCTAATTGCTTTAGCTTCTATTCATAAACTTTTTATTCACCAAATGGATGTTAAAACAACTTTCTTCAATTGTGATTTAGAAGAGGAGATTTATATGGTACAGCTTGAGGGGTGTATATTGTTCCTGGGTAAGAAAACAAACTTTGTAAACTAATTAAGTCTTTGTATGGTTTAAAACAAGCGCCTAAACAAAGGCATAAAGAACTTGATCAAGTTTTGTTAAATGGTGGTTTCTCAAAAGGCGTGTTTATACAAAACTTGTACATGATATTGATGAATGTGTGATTATTTACTTGTATGTGGATGAAATGCTTATTTTTGACACTAGCAAGAGTATTGTGTTTGAAACAAAACAATTTCTTGCTTCTACTTTTGATATGAAATATTTGAGTGAAGCAAAAGTGATTTTGGGTGAATGAAAATGGTATCATACTTTCTCAAGAACATTATGTTAACAAAATTCTGAGAAGGTTTGAACAGTTTGATGAATCTCCTATAAATACTCTTTATGATCCAACTGTACCTTTAAAAAAAACATGAAGGAGATTCAATTGGTCAATCTAAATATGCACATATTATTGGGAGTCTGTTGCATATAATGAATTATAATAGGCCTGACATAGCATATGTTGTGTGTAGATTGAGCGGATATACTTATTGGTTAGAGCAGTGAACATTAGGAGGCTCTAGTAAGGGTATTGAGTTACATGAGAAGTATCATGAATTATGGTATTCAATATAGTGGATTTCTAGCTGTATTAGAAGGATATAGTGATGCTAACTGGATCTCAGATTTTGAGGAGACCAAATCCACTAGTAGTTATGTTTTCACTTTTGGTGGTGGTGTTATGACTTAGAAGTCAGCTAAACAAACTGTTATAACCAGTTCGTCAAGGGATTATGAGTTTATTGTTATGAAATTGGCTGGTACTTAGGTTGAGTGGTTGAAAAGCTTCTTAGGAAATATCCCACTAAGCAAAAAACAGCACCATTAGTGTTGTTGCACTATGATAACTAGTATGCGATAGCTATGGCTTAGAATAAAACCCTTTATGGTAAGAGCAGACATATTCGGTTGAGACATAATATTATAAGGCAGCTGCTAAAAAATGGTGTAATCTCAATAGACTATGTGAGGTCCAAAGTGAACCTAACAGATCCGTTAACAAAACCCCCCTAAGGAAGGAAATAATTATTGGAACGTCAAGGAGAATGGGACTAAAGCCAATTTGAAATTAACAGTGATGGTCAACACAACCTTTTTAATTGGTGATCCCTTGAAGAAGGTTCATATAGGTAAGAACAAGTCATTTTTCGTTTTGCTAGCACTAATAATTATCTAGTCCCTTCCTATGGTATGGGAAAGTGCTAGAATGCATTTTGGTGAGGCTGAGTGAAAGCTTTTAATGATTTCATATATCCTACAAGATGATGTGCTCATTGTAGGTACATTTCATGAAATCACTTCTATGAATATGGAGTAGGGCCCGCTCCTATAACATTGTGGTGTAATCTTTAGAGCATTCGTTATGCACCAAGCAGGCGCATGGCCATTTTAACGAGCGAAACCGATGTTAATAGCAGAAATGTGAGGTATAATCTAACCTTTAATTCCTTTAGTGAACGCTCAAGATTTGTTGGTTCATAGAAGCACACTTCATTGACAAATCTGTGTGCTATGTGCTATCGGTCCAGGTTTGGTTCATAGTTTAGAGGACCACTAGATACAATGGTTATACTCATGCCTGTAACTCAGTTAAGGTGTTCATTCTAACACATGTGGGGGATTGTTGGAAATAATAAGTAGGTGTGTCATAAAGAACAAGTCCCACTTGGAATTGTGGGGGTCCAAGAGGAGGAGTGAACTCACATAATTATGGGCCACATGGAAATACATCAATTTCCCCTACGTGCGAGTTAAAAGTGGATTAGGTATTTTTATGAGAGACCTATTTATTTTTTTAAAATAAGTGGCTTGCTAAGAATTTTTTTTTACTAAAATAAATAGTTAAATGTGCACGTTGTTGGATATGATTAGTTTTGATGATGTCTTATATAGATGTCATTCTTAAGAGCAAAAAGCTTGCATACTACATTTATATTCTACTTTGACTAATTCCTATATTTAATGTAGATGTGAAGTTTTAATGATGGAGAATGATCAAGAAAAGATATTAAACATAGAAGAGCTTGCTGAATGAAATGAGAATATCATTATTCAATTTTCTAGATTGATTCTTGACGTCTCCACGATCAAATAGAAGTTGAAATGACTCAATTTGGAGTTAAAATGAGCAAAAACGAGGTTCATGACGATCTACCTCGAGTCATGAATTTATGCCTCGAGTTATGACTTTTGCTACAGTGATTTTTCCTTTGGAATGAGTTGCCTCAAGATACACCACTAATTGCCTCAAGTCATTCCCATTCATTTCTCCAAATTCACTCAAAATGGCAAAATCGTAATTATGCTGAAATTCAGTTATAATGGCAAAATCATAATTTTGCTGAACTTCTCATTTTTCCTCTGCACGCATGACTCTAGGCATCCATATTTTCCTCACTTAAATGCCTCGAGTTAATGTCGCGTTTTTCAGCTACTCTGCTCAACTCTGTTTCATGCTTCACTCGGGCGACGTCTGGTAATTCGATGATATCTCCTAAACCAGATATCAGATTGAGGTGAAATTAATGGTATATGAAACTAGACACCCAATGCGTCATTTTGACATAAAATTAAAGTCCAAAGGATGTCAGATGAATTATATATGAATTTTATAAATGACAGTGAAATCAACATCACACAGGAGACCAAGCTTTGGTATTTTGAGTGTATCTCACAAACGAAAAATCCAAATGAGTTGAAATTGGTGCCATTGGAAACTAAACTCAAACAAATTTTCAAAAACATAAAGATAACTAAAAAAGAATATTAATTGAAGGAGTTATAATGTTTGGAAGTTGACAGTTAGTTCAGGAGGCTGCAAAAACGCTGGTCAAGAACAACCTTTATTCATCGGATCATAACGGTCATAATACAATGAGTTTGGAGCTGATTCTTTTTGCACTGGAAAGAAGACTCAAATAAAATTATGAGGATAAATGGTTTGCCAAATTAGAAGAGCTTCTACTTTGAGTTCATATGAGTTGTGACTCAAGTCAGACAAAGGCCTCAAGTCTCACCTTATTTGCTTTGAGTCAGATTGGGAAGTCACTTGACTATTTACCTCGAGTTAGCTAATTGTTTGCCTCGAGTCAGAGAACAAAGTATCAAGACTTAGTGCCTTGAGTCACACACCTCACTTGCCTCGAGTCAAACACGATAGGAGTTTGGGTGGCTGAACACTTGCCTCTAGTTAGTTAGTTCATAGCCTCAAGTCAACATCTCTGCCTCAGAAAATCACCGTGTCCGAAATCTTAGATTCTCATCAAGAACATCCAGATGAATTCTAAAAGATCTTATACTACTTCTAAACACATTTATATCATTCGTGTATAAGTTTCAGGTGATTAAAGTTTGAGATAACATCAAACTTGACAGAAATCAAAATCTATCAGAAGCATGAAGATGAAGTTTGCTACAGACATTCACAAATGACAGAGAAGACGTGGAACTTGAAGAAACGAAGTTGAATACTCAGCTGTAATGTTCTTCAATGAATTTGAATGCTCAACTTGTTCATCAACTTCAAATGCTATGACTTGAATATCCCAACGGTAATATTTCTCAACGGGATCGATATTCAAATTAGCTCACAACGGCTATTTCTCCAACGGATCGAAAGTCAAATATGTAGCGGCTATTATTCACAACGTGATATTCTACAACAGACAAATGCTTCAACGGATTAATATCAATTGTCTATAAGTAGAGACACATTCAAAATAGCGAATACAGAGACATGAGCTTACAGCATTAAAAATGTCAATACTCTGATATTCAATTACTCTCTGTTCTCAATGCTTATATAGTTTACCATAGAGAGTGAAATGATTTGAATTGTACTTCAGTGTTATTTATTCACTTTTGAGAGAGAGAAGATTTATCTGTAAACATTCTATCTGAGAGTTATTCAAGATTGGGTGATCTTGAGTGGGAAACACACTGTATTGATTACAGCTTGTAAGGGGAGTGAATCCTAGTGAGAGGGTTACTTCGAGTACATGGTGTGTAATCAAGCGGGTGTATTGATTACAGTTTGTAAGGGGGAGTGAATCCTAGTAAGAGGATTGCTTCGATACAGAACGTGTAATCAAGTTGAAAGCAGATAGTGGATTGAAATCTCAGGAGGAGCCTGGGGACTGGAGTAGGTCATCATGGATTGGACCGAACCAAGATAAATCACAGTTTGCATATTCTCTTCCTTAAACTCTTATATTTCCAGTATATGATTATTTGAATATCTAACTGTTGATTTAGAAGTTGCGAAAAGATTTTCAAAGTTCCTAAAATTTTATCAGGCACCCAATTCACCCCCCTCTTGGGTGATAGCCAGGTCTAACACATGTTAAATACTTTACAGTTTTTTTAATGATTTTGATGCCATTTGTTGTGCTTTATGAGAATTCTAGACGTTGCAACCATTATGATTATGGAAACCAAATCATTGATGTTCTATCATCATAGGTTAATGGTTTTGAAATACAATTACTCCATAACATATCAAACACATCCGTTTTGGCTTTTTATTACATTCCAACCTTTAGAATGTTTTCTTAATGGCTATTAACGGCATTATTTTGGTTTAATGGGCATTTACATGTTGCACGACGTCTCTTAGGATTTTGCCAATATAAGGAGATGTTTGCAAGAGGTCTATACAACTTGCTCTTGAACTCTCGAGCACCTATCTTCCTCTTCTGGCTTATTCATATACCTTATGAGTTCTATTATCTTCTTTAGTTTCGCTCACTCAGTTTTATAGAAATGGTTCATTAATTCTGTGGAGTACCGCTTCTTATCTATTGGTAGTTGCGGAATGGCTCTTAAGGACAATATCCTCAGACACGACTAGAATGAACTCTATCATTTGCAAGCGCTACTGCCAACATGATCTTCATAACATTAGGAGGAGCTAAAGAATCCATTAAGTTGCGTGACAATCAAGGAGCTACCACAAACATAATTCACTTAAACATGATCGTGAAAGTTGCAAGTTATTTCTGATAATAATTTCTTATTTGATATTAAAACGAAGCTAATATTTTTCCCTCTTAAGATCTAAAAATCCAATGGTAACTCACAAACACTTTCTTGTAAGAATCATATTTCACTATAGGAATTCTTTGTAAATTTTATATTCTCCAATACTACATGGATTATGTGAATTGTTTCTAAATTTTCTTGCAAATTTTTACCTTCTTCATATTTTGATTTCTTTTCTCAACCAACACCCTTTTGGTGATATATGGGTCTTAGTCAAGTATTAATGCATTTGAGCTTTATGGTATCACTGTGGGCACATCGGACATGATAGCCGGTCATGCAAGACAGCAATAAAAGTCGATGGTGAGGGAAGGGCTATTTTTGGGTCGTGGATGTCCACCTATTTGGGAGGTTCAAAAACCTAGGTTTTGGAAACAAAACCTATGTTTTGCCAGGTTAGACAAACACTCCTCCTTTTTTTTTTTTTTGTCTAGAAGCTATTTTGCATCAAAACCTATATTTTGCCGAAGTCATCCAAACACCCCCATTTTTGTCCGAAGCAATCTATTTTTTTTTTTCTTCGATTTTTTCTCTCTCCTCCGCCATCATCCATAATTTTTCAATACCAGTCAATATCTTTAATTATTTTTTTAGTACCATGAAATATTTTTTCAAGGTTAGTCTTTACTTTGAAATATTTTTTCAATATCCTAAAAAAAAAAATTCAAAATCATGAAGTATATTTTTAGTATCTGTTAATACCCTAAATGTTTTTCAAGAATAGTCAAGACACTAAAATATTTTTTCAAGATCCTAAAATAAATTTTTAAGACCAAGAGAAGTATTTTTTTAGTATCAGTCAGTATTAAGTATCTTTTTAGTACCTGTCAGTACCCTGAAATATTTTTTTAATATCTTAAAATAAATTTTCAAGATCATGAAGTATTTTTCAATGCTAGTCAGCATCTTTAAGTATTTAAATTTTGTACACAAATTTATGTAAGTTTTGGTATTTATTATGAAATATAATGTTTATAATATTCAAAATACAACATGATCCTTTATATGCAATTAAACCAAAAGCTAATATCCTTTTTGGAAAAATTTGACTTGAAAAAGCTACTCTGATAACAATATCCAAATACTATCATTTTTTCCAAAACTTATTCTCTAAAAGCCATTTTTACCTCGTAAATCCCCAAAACTGTTCTCCAAAAACTACATCCAAACAGGCTTTAATACTAAAAGAAATAAAGAGGAAGCTCTGGTAAAGTTTGTGACAAATTGGGATGAAGAGGATGGTAGGAGGCTGACGATAGCGTGTGCTATTATGCACTTGAAGTTGCGTGAATTTTGTTCCAACCAATTTTGTTATGATCAGCACAAGGGCGCGGAGCATTATGACATTCAAGTATCAATACATGTGGATTGTACGCAAGAGACACCTTATGAAATAGCCAGGAGTGTAGTGTGAAATCACAAGAATGAATCTTGTTTCCCTGTTTTAATGAGGCATAACTTATCCATTGCTTGCATAACATAGAGAGAAATGGCGATTGTGTTGGGTAAGAAAAGTTCAGTTCTGGTTCCCCCATTGGTAGAAGATGATGATTGGCTTCATCGAAGTTCTAAGAAGATAAAAAATGGAGAGTGTTCGTCGAAGGTGGAGGAGTGGCCTAGTCTGAGTAAGAATGGAACTAGGCTCTGGGGTACGGGTATGACGTTTGCTGAGAAGCTGCAAGGCATTAACCAAGGAGGGAATGGTGCTACGGTGGTTGGAGAGGAGAAGATGCATACTGATGATATTTCAGCTGATAGTGTAGATGAGGATTCTGATATGGAGGATAGTGAGCCTCTATGTCGGATAATAGAGGAAACGAACAGAAACTTCCCAAAGTTCACCTTTTCAAAGAAAATGAAGAGGTGTATGCACAAAGCGTGGAAGAGAGCGGTTATTGTGAAATTGCTTGGGAGGAGCATTGGCTATAAAAGTCGACTGGCTATTTTACAAACCCTATGGGCAAAACGTGGGGTTATTAATTTGATCAACATTGTTAATGGCTTTTTTGTGGCTAAGCTTACCAACAAGGAAGATTATTTGAATGGTTTAACAAGAGGATGTTGTTCGATCACTATCTTACTGTGAGACCTTGGGAGCCTGAGTTTCAGCCAGGGAAGGCTACCATAGATAAAGTCGCTGTATGGGTAAGAATGCCTAAGGTCTCTCTGGAGTATTATGATAAGGAAGCTTTAGAGTGGATTGGAGATAGAATAGGGAAAACTATTAAGGTTGATGTCAATACCTCCTGTCAACTAAGGGGCCATTTTGCTCGGATTTGTGTTTTAGTTGATTTGATAAGCAGTTGATGTCTGGTTTTAAGTTAGATAGTGAGGAATATTATTTGGAGTACGAAGGTCTGCATGGGCTTTGTATTAATTGTGGTGCTTATGGGCAAAAACCAGAACAATGTAAAACTAAGTCAAGATCAGCGAAACCAATCGACAGAGACCCTATTGAGAAGGAGGAAGGAGCTAAGGGTGAAATGGTTATGGAGGCAGCTATTTCCTATGATCAGGATACGTGGAAAATTGTGAAGAAATTTAATAGAAAAAAAACATTGTGGGTAAGGAAAAGCTATGTGAGAACAGTTAGAAACAGAGCAGTGGATTGAGATTTGGCGTGCTTACTATTGGGGTTGGGGATATTGTTGATGTTGATCAGAGTGATGTGGCGAAAGTGGCGATGGATGCAGGAGATAAAGACCTGTCAATTGCTGTGGTGACCTATGAAGCTGGTGAGAAAATAAGGGATGATAATGTTGTACAAGCAGTCAGAGAGAAAAAAAGGGGTGGGGAATAAGAAACATGGGAAAGGCAAGATTACGCCTAGAGCTAAGGATATTTCAATTGTGGGTCAAAAAGGTTTGAGAAAGGACAAGAGGCCTAGGGAGTTGGGGGGAAAAAAGTGCTTTTGGCATTGACTTTGGAGAATGGGAAACCTGCAGATGAAGGGCGCCACGTTGCATATTTGGTGGAGCAACTAGCCAGCAGGAGGGACCCAGTGGATGAAGACAAAATTGAAGATCGGTATTTTTTGAGTTCAAATTTGGACCCAGGTGACTCTAGGCTTGAGTTGGGCTTGAAAGGGAAATTTTGGGCCTCCTCATCAGCGCTGAATTTGGATGGCAGTGTGGTGCAAGAGACTGGGCCGGATGGCGTGATGGTCCAAGAGTCGGACATGTACTACGACTTGGTGCTAGAGACTAGGCCAGATTGCGACATGGTTCCAGAGACTGGGCTAGAGCTTTAGGTAGGGCTTTTGTTCAGAATAATAATTCTCAATATGTTGGCGAAATGGTGGATGAGGATATTGAGCCTAGTGTGAGGGGGTCTGTAGTTCTTGAGATACAGTTTTAATTGGTCTACTTGTCCAGCCCATTTGATCAAAAGCCAATGCATAATATCTTGTACTAGAACACGCGGGGAGCGTGTGGCAAGAACTTGACACAAAACCTATGTGTCATCTGCCGAAAATCACACCCTTGTCTCCTGATTCTCTTAGAAACCAAAAGCGACTCTGAATCCAATCTTCATCATCTTCTCACATTAGGATTTGATAAGATTGCATTTATCCCTAGTGTCGGTCGCTCATGAGGATTGGTGGTGGTTTGGAAGGCAAATTTGATCAATGTGACAGTTATTTGAAAGGAGAAACAGTTTTTTCACTTCCATTGTTCAATCAATGGTATGATGTTGTTCCTTTTAACTGCGGCTTATGCAGTTCCCCTGTCGGTTTGCAAGCAGGAACTTTGGGTGAATTTGAAGGCTATCTCCAACAGTGCCCTAATGCTGTGGGTTTTAATGGGAGATCTTAATGACATCATCTCGACGTTGGAGAAGACTAGTGGTTGGAAGCGGATCTTTTCAGAATGAAGAGGTTCCAGGAAAGGGTTCAGGAATGCCAATTGACCGATTTGGGTTTTTGCGGTCCTAAATATACTTGGCGGGGACCCAAATTGGCTAATTGTGCAAGGCTCTATGAGCGACTTGACCGCTCTTTAGCAAATAATGCTTTTCTACTGGAATTCACCAACTGCTACAATCAGGTATTACCTCAGATCAATTTTTCTGATCACAACCCCATTTCCTTGCAATTTGGGGATTTAACTGATTCTTGTGCGGGCAGTCGCCCCTTTCAGTTTGAAGCCATGTGGCTCCATCATGCCACCTATAAAACCTTTCTCACTGATAACTAGTCCTCGTCTGATGATTTAAATACCTCTCTTCTAAGGTTCCAAGATTCTATTAGCCTATGGAACAAAGAGGTGTTTGGTTTATTGGAAAAAGGAAAAGTAGATAATTCTTGGGGGGCACTCAGAAGTCTGTTCACTATCCCCACTCAACATTTCTATGTAATTTAGAAAGAGAGTTACAGGAGGGCCTTAATATAATTCTGAAATTGGAGGAGATCAAGTGGTTTCAAAAATCCAGGACTGAATGGATCTCGAAAGGTGATAGGAATACTCGCTACTACCACCTAAAGACTAAGTGCGACGGAGGAAGAATAGAATTATTTCTCTCAAGGATGACAGCGGTTCCTGGGTCTCTGATGAGGCTGACTTAAGAAATCTGGTCTTGAAGTATTTTATGCTGTTGTATCAGTCTGATTGCTCTGATCTTGCCTCTCTTCAGACTAGGACTAGTTTCCAGCTATCGATCATTCATTTGTGAGTGGTTTGAGCAGAGTTCTTTCTGATGCTGAGATTAGAGAAGCTGTATTTTCGACGGGTTGTTATAAAGCTCCTGGAATTGATGGGTACCCTCCTATTTTCTATAAAAGTAACTGGGATACAGTGGGGACCTCTCTTTGCTCTTTTGTTAAAGGTGTATTCAGGGGATCTAGTAATTTGGAGGAAGCTAACAGAACTCTTATAGCATTAATCCTAAAGATGCGTTTTAGGCCTATCTCCTTGTGCACAGTGCACTACAAATGCTTTACAAAAGTTATTACACAACGGCTTAGAAGTGTGATGAAGGATTTAATATCCCCTTTCCAAGTGAGTTTTATTCGAGGGAGAAATATTCAAGATAATATTATTATAGGCCAGGAGTTGCTCCATATTATGGGCATTAACCGTAGTAAAAACGGACTCATGACAATGAAGATTGATCTTGAAAAGGCGTATGACAGAGTTCGATGGGACTTCTTGAGACTAGTGTTAGTAGAAGCTGGGTTTGATGAGGCTTTTATTAACCTAATTATGTCATGTGTATCATCAGTCTCCTATAATGTAATTTGGAATGGCTCACAAACAAATTTCCTTTTTCCTCAAAGGGGTTTACGCCAAGGTGACCCTATCTCCCCATTACTTTTTGTTCTCTATATGGACAAATTGTCACATTTGATATGAGATGCGGTGGAAGAGGGCAAATGGAAGGCTATTTCTACCTCAAAATCTGGTCCTAAGATGTCGCATTTGCTTTTTGCAGACGATTTACTCTTGTTTGGAGTAGCTTTGATTAAACAGGCAAGGTGTATGATGAATTGCTTGGAGATGTTTACTAAGGCAGCAGGGGGAAAAGTTAACAAGGAGAAGTCTTCTATTTTCTTTTCTCCTAGAGTTGCTATTTCTAATAAGGAGCAAATCAAATTTCTCATAAGAATGAGGGTCTCTTGCGAGATTAGCAGATACTTGGGTTTTCGACTCTCTAGAAGTAAGAAGCCCAAAGAATACTTTTAACTATGCCATTGAATGAGTGAGCTCAAAGCTCTCAGCATGGAAGGCCAACTGCTTGTCTACTGCTGGTCGGATAACTCTAGCCAAATCTGTCTTAAGTACTATTCCTCTATATCCCATGCAGGTAGCTAGAATCCCTCGAAGTGTTTGTTTGGAGGTAGAAAAACTTCAAAGAAATTTTATTTGGGGGCACGACAGAAGCTCTAATCGATTTCATCTAGTTGGATGGGATACCATTACAAGGCCGAGAAATTTTGGTGGACTGGGCTTTAGAAGACTCTCATAGGTTAATAGAGCTTTTGGTGTGAAGTTGACTTGGAAAGTTGTAATTGGTTCTAAAGGCCTTTGGGTTGACATTCTACAGCACAAATATATGTTACGGGATGAAGTTTCCCTTCTAACTTCCAAACCTGATGACTCCAAAGTGTGGAAGTTCACTAGTTCCCATAAGAACATTATTGAAATTGGTTCCAAATGGCAAGTTTATAACGGGATGACAGTCAATTTTTTAGATGACAGCTGGTTGTCTAATGGATGTAAGCTGGTTGGACATTGCAGAAGACAGACTACAGAGGAGGAAAGGAATTCTACCGTGGTAGACTGGACTAATGGAGCTGATTGGGACTAGTCACGCCTGAATGATCTCCTAGAACCAGCTGCTATTACAAAACTAGTTGCTGCTATGGCTCCTCGATCTGATGCAGGACTAGATTTCTTATTATGGGAAGCTTCTAGTAATGGACAATTCTCAGTCAAAAGCGCTTATTTTTTGATTGAGGAGAATCCACAACATTTATGTAATAATCTTTTCAAGAAGATATGGAAATGGCAGGGGGCGGAGCGGATTAAAGTTTCATGTGGATGGCCCTTCTTAACAAACTCCCTACTAATTCTTGGCGTAGCACCTGGTCAGACGCTTCCCTCCTCTGTACCTTTTGCAACACAAGTTTGGAGGACGAATTACATGTCTTGTGTGACTGTGGTTATGCTAAACGCATTTGGAGGAGATTAATTCAACCAAGATATGAGCCGGTTTTCTTTGTTGCAAGATTCAAAGACTGGCTAGCTCTAAATCTGAAGCATAATGTGGAAAGGACACGGGATCCTGTTGGCATCTTGATTTTGGTGTTACCATTTGGAAACTATGGGGATGGCACAATTCTTTCATTTTTGAAAATGGCTTTGTTAAGCCACCTAATCCTAAGTCTATTATTTTGCACACCTAGAAGAATTTTGCTATTTCTCATGACGATTTTATGGATAGTAGCTCTTCTTCTCATTCCAGTACTACTCCAGCTAACAGGAGATGGATGAGGCCACTTCAGGAGTGGACTAAATTGAACGTTGATGGTGCCATGGTCAGAAGCACTTTTGCAGCTGGTTGTGGTGGGGTTCTAAGAAATAGTAAAGGTGAATGGCTCGTGGGTTTTTCTAAGCAAACTGGCCTATGTAATGCTGACACAGCTGAGGAATGGGCTATATTTGAGGGTCTCAAACTAGCATGGGACTATGGTATAAAACTGCTTATTTTGGAATTAGATGCGCGAGATTTAGTGGACAGAGTTTCTGGTGGGAATTTTCACAATGGTAGCCTGCTATTCGACCAAATCCAAGAATTGCTTCGAAGAGACTGGCGAGTTCAAATCTACAGCATCCCACAGGAATGTAACAGGGTAGCTGATAGCTTAGCTAAGCTTGGTCTTTCGAAGACTGATCTTTTGGGTAATTGCCCTCCTCATCTGATCTTGATTTGGGATAATTTCCCTTGTGATGTAGTACTTTTATTTTAGCTTCGGCTTTTTAGCCTTCTTTGTTATTAAAAAAAAAAAACATGAATGAATCCTATTATGGGCCAGTTCATCAACATTGTGGGCCAACTCAACCAGTGATCTTTTAAACAAATGGGCCTGGATGGCTCTCTTGATCCAAATCGTAAGGCTATTGTTCCAATAGAACATCTGAAGCAGTGGCGGAAGGTCTTTAGGCCCCAGCTGGCCCCGGCTAATCTTATAAAATTTGTTAATATATATATATATATAATGATATTTTATTTGGCCACAAATTTAGCCCTGAACTAATTTTTTATCTTCTCGTAAGGATAATGTTTGTTTCATTACTCATTAAATTTGTGAGAGGAAAGTAAAATTCTCGTTTGAGATAAGAAAAGATTAGATCATCTTATATATTGTTCTAATTTATAATTATCTGTTATTATTTGTTTGTATTTTCCAGATTATTCAATACTATTTAGTAAATACTCCCTCTGGTTTTTATTTAAGGAACCAACTAACAATTCTCACAAGTCAATAAAAACAGTTAAAGTAATTAAATTTGTCCTAATATTTAAGTAATTTTCAATATTATCCCTATTAATTACACTAAACTCTAATATCATATTAATTATTACTTTTTTCTCGAAAAAAAGAATAATAATTAATTTTTATTATTATTTTTAAATTATGGGTATACATGGAAAAAAAAAAATATTTAATACTATTTGGAAACAAGCAAGTGTTTTATAAAAAGAACCAAATATACTTGTTAGTTGGTACCTTATAATAAGAATTAAAGAGAGTAGTTCAATGTTTATTTTTTGGCCGGGTTAAAATTTTTCTAGTTCCGCCGCTTATCTGAAGGGAGTTATCCTGCAACTGTGAAGAAATGACGTTTGTTCGAAGAAGCAGTCAAGCAGAGGAAGTAGATCAATTCGCTAATGGCTCCTTTTCTCCGATGAGGGAGCCCTGAAGGAAAAGTGTCTAATAGAAACAACACACAACTGAGCAGGTAAGGAGCTTGTTTTTTTGAAGAAATTGATTTCCCTGAAAGTTGGCCTGTTTCTAATGAAAATTGCCAGGATGTGAATTCTGAGATTCAGTCTGAAGGTTCCTGTGGCTGTCCTAAATCAGCCACCCAAGGGCCATGAGTTACATTGCTTGGAATTTTAGGGGTTGGGGTTCCTCTAGCAGTAAAAAATCTCAAAGAGGAGATCAGGAAACACAAACCCTCAATCGTTTTCCTCATGGAAATGCAAATGCAAACTGATTATCCTGAAAACCTTCGAAGAAGATGTAATTATGAGGAATGTTGGTATGTTTCCCCAGAAGGAAGATCGGGAGGATTGGTTTTGTTGTTTAAGACTCGATTGTTCTGAATATTCCGAGTGGGTCAAAGAACGCTATTCACTCCATGATTTTATCGTCGGGACAGCAACTCCCTAGGTATACACTTTCGTTTATGGCCCACCAAGGGAATGTGACCGAATGAGAGTTTGGAACCAACTCCGATCAATTGCAAGAACGATGTCTTCATCTTGGCACTGTATTGGCGATTTTAACGAATTACTGTCCCAAAGTGAGAAGCTTGGAGGCAATCCCCATGCTCTTTGCCGGGTCGTCAATTTCCAGTTATTGGTTTCTGTTTGTGAGTTCTAGAGATACAGGCCAAAGGGTCCTAATTTACTTGGTGCAATCAAAGGACAGCGGATGATCACATAAAAAAAAGATTGATCGGGCGATGGGGAACCTAGAGTTTCAAGAGCTGTTTCCTAAACCTTTGGTTTTTCAAATAGAACCAATAGCTTCGGATCACCACTTACTTCTCTTGCAACTTTGCTATTGTGAGACTATTATCACAACATCTTCCAAGTTTGAAGCGCTGTGGGCCAACACATCCGGACTTCTTAAAAGTGATCAAAGACTGCTGGTACAATGATATGCCGGATGGTTTGCGTGGAGTGGAAGCGTTTGCTTGATACCTGTACTATTGTAGAGAGGTTCTGGTTAAATGGAGGTGAAAAACCTTCCCAGATAACAGAAAAGCTATCGCTGGGCTAATCAAACAGATTGAAGAATTGAAGACCTCAGTTTATACTACTGTTATAAAGAGAAACATTGAAGTGCTAACGGCTGAATTGGAAAAGTGTGGAAACGTGAGAACGTATATTAGTGGCAAAGGGCAAGAACAAATTGGCTCAAGGCGGGTGATTTGAACACAAGGTTTTCGACAGAACCACCTTGATTTGAAGACAGCGGAATTTAGTTGCTCGATTAAAAGACCAAAAAAGGGAATGCACGGATCAGGACGAGGACATTTCCAGGGCTGTTACTGACTTTTATGCTAGCCTATTTAAAAGTGAGCCAAAAGGTAGCATTCTCTCTGTCCTGAGTTATATCCAGCCGAAAATCACTGATCAACAAAATTGCAGATTAACAAGCCCCATGTCTGAGTTGGAAGTAAAGGATGCTATTTTCAACTAGGTGCGTTTAAAGCCTGAGGCCCGAATGGTTTTAATGGGCACTTTTATCAAATATCATGGGAAGAAATCAGGCTAGCCACCCCCGACATGGTACAATAGCTTTTTTGATGATGAGGACTTGATCGACCCGTTGAATGAAACAAACTTAATATTGATCCCAAAGGTTGAGATCCCTGAAAGTGTTTCACAAGATTGAAGCGGGAATAAATATGAAGTTGCTCTTAAAATGTATATGAACAAAGCCTATGATAGGCAAGAATGGGACTTCCTTGAAGGCAGTGACGGAGCCAGGATTTAAAGTTTATGGGTGCACAATTAGTGTAGGGGCCCCCGAAATATTTTATTTTTTAAAGGAAGGTTTTAAATGCATTAAGATTGTATCATTGACATTTTCTGGAAGGAAAAAAGTTTGACAAGATTAAAGAACATGTTGCAACCTATAAGAAATCAAAGAATGAAGAATTATAATAACTAGAAGGTGGGCAAGCAAACCAAAATGCTGGTTTCGTCTTCAATTCATCATAAACGAAAATTACAAGGTGGGGTATTACCTTCAGATATTCATTTACATCAGCCTTCATTTGCTTAGCCTTGAGTGCTGCATCAACCTCCAAAAAGATTCGAGGGGATAAAGTTACTTCTTGAAGCAAATCAATCTGCAAAAGAAAGCAGAAAAGGAAGCTGTGTCATGCCAATATTCAATACTGTGACCAAGAAAGTAGACAAAATGAGTTTAATTTTAAAAGACCTTTAGATTAGGCGTGGATGGATCTGGTAGCCTCATACTACAAGGAAATGCACTTAAAATAATATTTCGCATTTGTATACAGCTACTAGGAATAACATCACAGAAGGTAAAATGATAAGCACACAAAAGCTCGGGGAAGTTATGAAGTAGCACTAAGAGCACCCTAAGTGTGTGTTTATAGAGAAAATGAACCTGATGAATAAAAAAGAAAGAGAAAACAGAAAATATATACAAATAAGACTTATTATCATGCTTTCAAGATTCTTGTAAAATGTTTTTGGTAGTTAAACAAAATCCCGTGTCAAATATTTATCTCTTGTCCTCTCCATGCTAACACAAAGGAAGCCTACTTCATTCTATCAAAATAAGCCTATTTCGTGTTTACTTGTAGAGACTCAAGGATAAGAGAAGTAAGAGACAAACATGATCCTGAAACCTTAATAAAAAACATTAAAGATGAACGAATTTTTTACTTTGACCAAAGTAGAGAGCATGTAGACTAGTTAAGGTTTTAGAATAAGATAAAGCATTCTTATACAGGATGAACAAAAACCAATATCATGCTCTTTTATCCACTGGTTTATGAAATAAAAAATAATAACTCTTTGCTCATATGGGATAATAAGATATCGATCGCTATCTTCACAAAAACTTTCATTGTAACTTTTCATTTGCTTGAATATTCGAACATCATGATGACAATGGCATAATGAGGAGAGTTAGATTGAACAAAGGATCAAGCTAATCAAGTGGATATAATTGATTGGATCCCATTACACAGCAAAAGAACATATTTCTATAATAGTTTTATATTCTAAAAATGCAACCTCATGGCCTAAATATTCATTTAAACAGTGGCATAAAAAATAGACATAGAGTGGTATGATGTATACACTAGAAAGAGAGTTGTTGAGAGGGGTGAAGCAAGCGCCTGACAGGCCTGAGCTCAGGGATGGCCATGCCAATATGCTTAATAAACTTGAAGCAATACTTGAGACTCCAAATAAGAAAGCCCAATAGGATATATCCAGCAACTAGTGATAATAGTGCCACAGAAAATGTGTGTGTGTGAATATTGCAGGGTTATGATTCGATTCTAGCTGAAAATATTACAGGGTTATAATTTTTCTTTTAAAATTTCCGTGCCACGGAAAATCAAGAACACAGAGTTAGCGACTTTCGTGAACAAACAGAGCACAGAAAATATGACAAATATATTGAAATCGAAGCATAGAGTCAGCGACTTTCGTGAAGAAATAGAGCATGGACGAGACAAAGAGACCATGGATGAGCAAGAACAAGATGAACACAACGGGATTTATATGACCAACACTTTAAACAGGTCAAGGACGAGAGATACTCACCGGAAGGTATTACCGGACGAAGCTTATATTCAATCGTGCTCTCCGTCAATCACCGAACTAGCTGGGCTGACGAATAGGGTTCCCAGCACTACTCGTGTTCATCGATCCAAAACATCTGAGAAATTTTAACGATTTGGGGGCGGAGAGTGAGAGTTGAGACAATGAAATTGAACAATTTGAACGATTTGGGGGCAGAATGGCAGATCGATTGGGGGCGGAGCGTGAGAGTTGAGAAAATGAAATTGGCGGATCGATTTGGGGGCGGAGCCGGAGCGTGACTGCATGAGAGTTGAGGGTTGAGAAAATGAAATTGTCAAAAAAAAAAAGGGACAAGCAACGCATTCGAACTCGGGACCTTTACACAGATGGTCAAAGCTTTAACCAATTAATCCAACCAGATCTATTGTAATAAGATTCCTTCACAAAATATATATTTTTTTAAATTTTTTATTGGTTCACTTGCCCACATAGGCACTAGTGTGCCTCCGCCCTGCTTGAGGGGGCCCTGCTTGAGGGTGTTATGCTGAGAATGAAATTATGTGATAATAAATGCGTTTCTTGGGAAGCCCTGTCTTCAATGATTTCATCTCATGCAAGTAATGATAGTTTCAAGGGCATTTCTCTAACTAGAGGCGGACCTGTTCCTACTCACTGCCTATGTGTCGATCACACCATCATCTTTATGTGGTATAAACTGTAATGTGTTCATGAAAATTCTTGAAGACTACTGTGATGCATCCGTTCAGCACGTTAATTATGGTAAATCAAGTCTATTCTTCTCCAAAAACACCCCTGGGCAAGTCAGGGAGGAAATTTTATCATGCCTTCACATCAATTGTATTGGTGTAGTATGTCGAGATACCACTGTTAATTCCTAAGAGGCTAGGCTGAAAGTGCTTTCCATGCAGAACTCCTTCTATCCCATCTAGCATCACTGTTACTTTGAGCTATGGATTGCGAAGACCTGTTCTTAGCTATATCTTCAAAAGAGCTGAAAGGTTGTCCATGGATCTGCCACGGGGTATTATCTGATCTCTTCGATGTGCTTGTAAACAGAAGTATGATCTCTTTTCCTCTTGTTTTTTTTTTTTTTTTTTTTTTTTTTTTTACAAGAAAGTTTTGGAGGGCTCGACATCGCCCCCACCAAGGCCAGGACACGGCCGGGCTCTATGAGCACTTACTGGGGACTTACGAGATCGCCTACCAAAGGAGTCCCAGTGACGGCAGAGGGGATCGAACCCACGACCATTTAGGCCTAGTCTTGGATCCCTTACCATCTATGCCAACTCTCATTGACTCTTTTTCTCTTGTTATTCGAAAGAGTAATGTTGCTGCTGATTGTCTGGTTTGAGCCTGTTTGGGAAAGTATAATAAGCCAAAAAAAAAAAAAAAAAAGCCCATCGAAGTGAAAACTTGTTTTTTTTTTTTTTTTTTTTTTTTTTGTCTCGGGAAAGTTTCACCATGTGATGGGCTTCAAGGGATGAAACCACTTCTAGGCTAAAGCAACTAATACAAGCTTCTGCCAGCGCCTTAGTAGCGCAGTGGCATGGGAGCTTGGCTCCCATCCCTTATATCCAGGGTTTGAACTCTGCCCCATCCCCTACTATGTGTATAAAAAAAAAAACTAATACAAGCTTCTGATCCCATTACGTAGCTTAGACCTTTTATTTTTTTATATATAATGCATACTTTTTTCAGTCATTTTCCATCTCAATTATCTTTTTAAAAGGTGCCCATCAGAAGAAAAAAAAAACCACTTCTGTCACCGCTATCCTAAGCACAAATCACATCAAGAAAAGTCAAGAAGAAAAAAAGTCTATCAAGAAAAATCCACAAAAAAATAAAAGTCAATTCTACAACTGCTATTCCAAACGGGCTCTTCAAGGGAGTTGGGGCCCACAGGTTCGATTCTTGAATCACCACCTTCTCTAGCTGCCATGATTTTTCGTTGATTTTATTAGTTATCTTTTGGCCGTTGGCAATGCTTTTCCGGAAAATATATAATGGAGGAGAACAAAGGAAAGAACTAAATATTTTCGTCGCAATAAAATATTTTTACCTCCAGTTCCTTCAACAAAATTTGGATCCTATCTAGAAAATGAAAAGTATTACTTTAAAAAAGAAAAGGAATTTTATTATCATATTGCAGATAACCTCCTCTAGAAATTTGAGTATATGTACGTACGTAGATCACATTTTTAATGATTAAAATGTAACGATAAATCTCTTTAAAATTTTAAAAATATGCATGTAACCCTCTTATCATTAATTATTAGTTATTTTACTATTAAAATATAACAGGAAGGAAAGTTTATTTGTATATCGCATAAATTTTAGATTTAACCAGCAGGTTATATCGGCATATGATTCAAAATTTAAAAGGTTGCTTAGAGGTGCGTGGAGAAGCAGGAGAATGTAACACTTTCTGAATAATAGAAAAAGTTAACTTTACTTGATCCATTATAAATGTTAACTTTTCAGGAATTAAGCCTCATTACACTTCCTCATAACTATGTAAATAATTCATTAAAGTATATTTTATTATTTTTAGTCTTACAAATTTATATAAGATTTTTTTTAGTTTCTTAAGTTTATAAATTATATTTTTAATTCTTAAAATTTAATATTGTTATTGTTACCAATCGATATGGCCCTTTATGAATGACAGTGGATAAGGCGGCTAGGGGAGGGACGACTCTGACACTGAAAAGATGCGGCCATTGCTTCTTGCAAAAGACCCCGCACTGATTTTACCATATGCGTGTGTGTGTGGGTATGTATATATATAGGGTTAAGTAGAAAATTTGAAAGTGCAACCTTAAGAATAATTTTATTTTGGATATTTTTTTGGCTCAATATTGCTCCCGAAGCCTAAAAACGTAGTAATCTTGTCATTTTCTGTTAAAAAATTAACATTGACCATTAAAAAATTGATATTGACTGTTAACTTTTTAACGGAAAAAAGAGTAAGATTGTTACGTTTTTAGACTTTCAGGTAACATTGACCTAAAAAAAACTTCAAGGGCAAAATTACTTTTTGGCGTGTACTTCCAAGACAAATTTACTACTTAACCTCTATATATATATATATATATATATATATATAACTGAATTTCCCCACTTCTCTCTTCCTCTCTCTATCATCCCTTCATCACTTGTCAACTTCAATTTACCGCAGAGCAATTCTTCCTGAGCTCCTTTCATATTGTCTAACCTGATAATATCAAAACTAAGACTCAGATCCATTGAAATTAAATGCTTTGATATGTTTTTATAAGAAAAATTCATTAAACATTAGAAGGAAAAAAAAAAAAAAGAAGAAGAAGTATTACTTAGTCTCAACAACCGGGTTAGCTTCTTGCCTGACATCCTTGCATATCATATCTCTTTCCCTTTTATTTAAAGCATATAATTTTACTGCTTCCTCATCTTTTCTAACCTGGTTTATCAAAAGATACTAAATCTTATAATGATACACTAAATAATTAAACATTAAGATTATTACTTAGTCTCAACAACCGGGTTAGCTTATAATGATACACTAAATAATTAATTATAAAAATTTATATTTGTATGCATATTCTTTTTGATTCATTAAATCACTCATTATAAGTTGAATCAATATCAATAAGATTATTAACATTAAGTTTGTTTGTAAATAATGGGCCTGTTTGGGGTTAACTTATTTATTAGCATTTTAGTTAAAATGACTCAGTGACTTTAAAGCTACTGGACCAGGGGAAAAAAAGCCCAATGATGAGTGTTTGGGTGGATCAGTACATTAGATGAGCTTATTTCATTTGCAAAAACGCAACTGGACTTTTTCAACGCCTGAAATCCAAGCTTATTCATTAACGCACTGGCTCCATCATCTCCAGCCCGTGCTAATTCGGTCCATCCCCTCCATATATCAAAAAAAAAAAATCATCATCCCCTCCAGCCCGTGCTCGAAGCCGATCGCGTGCTTTCCACCGTGCGCTTCTCCATCGCGTGCTCTCCACCATCCCGTCAGTCGTCCCCTCCATCAGAAAAAGCCTGGAACATCGCGTGGCTTCTGAAATTTATCAGAGATTCTCCATCCCGTGCTCAAGCATCCCCTCCATCAGAGATTCCCGTGCTCACTCGTGCCCTAGATCATGAGTTTTTGACTCCATCATCCTCGGCTTTTCCTTCCTCCGGAGAGATTTCTGCGCGGTTCGCGTGCTCGTCTCGTCCAATCAAAGCGCAGAGCCATCCTTTGTCTTCAAATAGCGGTCTTGTGGCGTATCGAGAGGCAAAAGCAGAGACGCCCAAAGCAAAGAAAAGACAGCTTGGGGAGAGCTCATGCCCGGCTAAATGTGGTTTAGAAAGAAGGGTGTGCTCAATTCGTTCTCTCCGATCTGTCGCTAGCGGAAGACGCCGTCACCAGCCATCGCCCATCGCCAGACGCCATCGTCAGTCTACGCTCGTCGCCCTCAGTCGATCAGCGGAAGAACTTCAAAAATCTTCTTCAGGTTTGTGATTTCCTTCCATCTGATCTGCCCAAGAACTGGATTAGCTCTGGAATCATGAGTATGGGAATTTTATTTTGAGTGAGATTTCAGTTGATTTTGAGTTTATGTCTGATGGATTAGCTTGGATTCTTGCTTCTCATTATTCTGTTCCTGTGAAATCGACTGATCTGTACATGTGGGGTTTTTTTTCTTCTTCATGTTGTTGCTCTGTTTGCATTCTAGACATGGGTGAAAGATTTGTTCCCACAAGTTGATGAATGTTTTCTTCTTCATGTAATTGGCCTTGTTTAGCAGAAATGTGGAATAAGGCCTTTTGTCTTGTTGAATCTTGCTAACTGTCAAATGATGTATATATCGTGGCCTGTTCCCCTTTGTTTCAGTTACCTTTAGGAGTACTTGGTCCAAGGGTTGCCTATGCCTAGACTTTGGGAACATCAGAGTGTATTTTGTTTATGAGCATGGAACTTTAGAAATTAATCAAATTGATGAATGGGGCAACTTGGCAGCTATCTGAATTATGGTTATTCCTCCCCCCCCCCAATCAATTGGTTTACTTATAGCGTTCAATATATTTAAGCCGGTGGATCTCTTTTTATAATATGCTTATTCATCTTTGCTTTTGCTCATAGCATGATTGACTTGTGTGAATATTGTTTGATTTATGAATCAAACTATTTGTGTTGATTGAGTCACCATGACCACAAGCCAGAGGATATGAAATTTCAAGTTTCTGTTAAACTAGCTGCTAATATTGTTCTTAGATGTATATTGCTCTGTTCATGTTCTTAGAATAGGTCCTCTGAATTTATTTTAGTGCTGCTATGTTGGGGCCTCTATATATAGCATATAACTTCAAGAGTATATTTCTTTAATTTCTTGTTCTTTATCCATTTTGTAACAGGATATTGCTCCATCAAGCCACAGTTGTAGGTGAGTTACGAAAGATGCATATGTCCAAAGTTATTGCTCTAATTTCCAGATTCCAATTAAAATAGCTTCAGTGTATTTGTCCCTGGTCTGCATAGCATTTTATATGTCTATTAACTTCAAATTTGCATGGGGTGGCATAGCATTTGATTAGTGTTATGCGTTTGGCATTGATGGTCTCATATGGATAGGAAGAGGGGATTATTGGAGTGGCATTGTTTGTAAAGTACTACAGTTAACTAGCGAAAGGATTGTTTCATCAGATGACTTGAAATTGCTGTAGCTATAGATATGTCTTGTTATTGAAGAATTATGTTACTACTAAGAGACACTACTTCATTCACAATGAAAAGATTTGTTGGGAAAATAGGTAAAAAGTACTTATTTAAGGCTATAGAATATGATGTAGCTATAGAAGATGTCTTTCTATTATACTAATACTCTGCAAGATTTTATAAAACTAAGATGTATCATTACTCGATTTTAGGCTCGTCTTAAATTTTCAAACAAAAACATTTCACCCATGTCCATAAATTTTTTTTGTCATGAGATGTGCAAATTTAAAAAATTATTGATTATGACTTGAATTTCTAATATAAAAAAATCATACTTAATAACCTGCATGATTTTTGTTTTTTTGTTTGGAATCTATCGGAATTATGATAATAGGCCGAACTTTGGTAAATTTAAAAGAGAGAGGATCATATGCCAAACCAGGAAAGGGCCCATTCTTGTACTCGCTATTATTGATTATTACATTTAAATTCAAAAGTATACATTTTCCACTATTTTTATTATAAAGCAAGTATATGTTTTTGTGAATTATCGATTATTCACATAGCAATTACCGATTATTTACATAGCAATATGAGCGCGGACAAAAATAGAATATGTTGGGATGATAGAAGCACAGAATTTTCCTCCAACAATGTGTTGACCAAATTATGAAAAAGAACGACAAGGACACCTCTTGGATGGATAAATATTTTTTATGGATTTAACAAAAAATCAGGAAAATCGGTGGAAAAAAAACTGAAAAATAAATATGATAGCTTGAAGAAAGAATGGAGGGTATGGGAGAAGCTATTTGCAAAAGAGACCGGTATATCATATGACAGTGTCAACCATAAAGTGCTTGCAGAAGATGAGTGGTGGGATAGAAAAATTCAGGTATAAAACTCTTAATTTTGTATTTATATTGTTATTATTTATTATTTTAGATTACACTTATAGTTTTTTTTTCCAGGAGAATCCACAGTATGCAAAGTATAGGTACAACGGCATTAAGTTCGCCAGAGAATTAGAGGTAATCTTCAAGGATGGTATGGCATCGGGTTTTAAGGAATTCTCACCATCGCAACACCGGGAGGTGACGAAGATGATGTGTACCGGCCCACAATGGACTTAGAAGAAGGCTCGGAGTGATAGTGAGGAAGAGCTTCAGTGCAATGCGGAGTTAGTGCCCCTTTAGAAGGCCTAAATCTGACAACTAGTGGTTCAGGATCCGGGAAGAGAAAGAGGGGTGAAGGGTCAAGCACAGGAAGAAGGAAAAAAATATCTGCCTCGAAACAAATAGCAGATTCTCTTAGTATGATAGCTACCGCAACTAAGGATAGAACAAAACAGCTTGAAAATTCCAACACTGATGTTTCAATGAGTTACGTCTACGGTGAGTTACGGAAAATTCCGCGATTGCTGGTGACCGTGAGTTTCGCGGCGATGTTATAACATGATGATGCATGACAGACCGCGCGATGTGTTTGTTGCACTACAAGGGGACCAAGATGACTTGGTAGATTGGTTGCAGCACCATGCGTACAACACCCCATCATGGCAGGAACCCCCGACAAATTGAACCAGAATTGATTATGCTTATGCATTTGTATTATGTCTTGTTATATGACGCACCTATTTATGTGACGCTTATTATTGTTGTTTGATGCAACTATTATCACCTATCTATGTATGTTTGATGCAACTATTATCACCTATCTATGTATGTTTTTCATTCAGTTAAACTTTCACCTTGACACAGGTCTTATTCTCCATGGAAGGACGACGTTTGTCTCGTGCCCAAAAAAAGGCCTTACAAGTTTCTATTATGGAGGAAGAGCTTGAAAATAACGTACAGATTGCTGCCTTGGTGGCTCAACATATGACATCATATATTTGCAAAGAGCCACGTAGAACTAGTAACCAAACAGGAGCAATGTGGGTGCAGGAGGTTTTGCAAGGCCATGACATAGTATGTCATGAAAATTTTCGAGTTGAAAAACATGTCTTCTATCATTTATGCTCTAAATTGGTAGACCATGGGCTACAGCACACGAAGCACACAAGAGTAGAAGAGCAGGTAGCAATATTCTTATATATAGTTGGCCATGGTTTAACAAATAGAATCATACAGAACGGTTTCAACATTCGTGCGAAACTATCGTAGGTTATTCCACAAGGTTTTACGGGCTTGTCTTGGTCTATCAACTGAATACGTCAAACCGCTTGATCCTGAGTTTCCCAGTTGTCACCATAATATATCAAATGATCACCGCTACTTCCCATATTTCAAGAATGCAATAGGTGCAATTGATGGAACTCACATCAGTTGTGTGGTGAGCAAATCTGAGCGCGACAAATATGTTGGGAGAAAGAAAATTCCAACACGAGAATATCATGGCGGTATGTGATTGGGATATGTGCTTTACTTATGTGTTGGCGGTGGGAAGGTACGGCACATGATGCACGTTTGTTCAACGGCGCTCTCACTAATCGACGTTTGAATTTTCCCCATCCACCTCAAGGTATATCTTCAACACCATCACTATAATTAGATTTTTTTTTTTCCGTGTTTATTTCACTTTTCCTATAATTTCTAAGAGCCACAAAATGTCCTCATATATTAGGGAAATATTACTTGGTCGATCTTGGCTATCCAACACCAGTTGGATACATTGGTCCGTATAGATGTGAACGTTATCACCTTCCACAATTCAGGCGACAACCGGGATTTCGAAATCCAAACGAGCGTTTCAATTATTATCATTGGGTTAAAGGCCTAATTTACCCTGGAAGTTTTGCTAAGGGGGCGCCCATCACACGGAAGTTTTTTTTGTACCAAATATGCCCCGGAAGTATTAAAAGGTATCAAATTTACCCAAAAGTGACGGAAGTCCACGTAGATCGTTAAAATGTGCCACCTCATCACACGTGGCATGCCACCTCAGCACACGTGGCATGCCACCTCATCAATCAAAAGTATCATTTTTGCCCTGGAAGTTTTTATTAAGGAGCAATTTTGCCCTTCTTTCTCCCAATATTAAATTTAACTATTAAATCAGTCAAAGACCACACATTTCATGCCTTGAAAAGGTCGAACTTGGATTCAGAGAAGGAGATCCTTGAGATGTTGAGTTCAAGGCGGCCAAAATTTGCGGCTGAACCATCGGGGGACTGAAAGGTCTGTCGCAATCCTGTGACCAGTTCGGCCTCACAAACCTTGAGATGTTGACCTCAAGGCGGCCAAAATTTGTGAAGCTGAACTGGTCACAGGGACTGAAAGGTCTGTCGCAATCCTGTGACCAGTTCGGCTTCACAAACCTTCAGATGTTGAGCTCAAGGCGCGAGAATTTGTGAAGTTGAACTCGGTCCTCGGGGACCGAAAGGTCCGTCGCAATCCCGTGACCGGTTCGGCCTCACAAACCTTGAGATGTTGACCTCAAGGCGGCCAAAATTTGTGAAGTCGAACCGGTCACGTGGACCGAAAGGTCCGTAGCAATCCTGTGACTAGTTCGGCTTCACAAATTCTGGCCGTCTTGAGCTCAACATCTCAAGAATCTCCTTCTCTGACTCCAAGTTCGACCTTTTCAAGGCATGACATGACATGTGTGGTCTTTAACTGATTTAATAGTCAAATTTAATATTGGGAGAAAGAAGGGCAAAATTGCTACTTTTATAAACTTCCGGGGCAAAATTGCTCCTTAGTGAAAACTTCCGGGGCAAAAATGATACTTAATTCTTATTGGTTGATGAGGTGGCATGCCACGTGTCATGAGGTGGCATGCCACGTGTAAAGTCAGTTAAACTTAACGGTTAAAATTAACGGTGGGGTAAATTTGCTACCTTTTTCATACTTCCGGGGTAAATTTGGTACCTTTTGAATACTGCCATGACAAATTTGGTACCAAAAAAACTTCCGTGTGATGGGCGCCCCCTTAGCAAAACTTCCGGGGTAAATTAGGCATTTAACCCATTATCATTCAAGTTTGAGGTGCACTATAGAAAGGATGTTTGGAGTGTGGAAGAATAGGTTTAATATATTGCGAAATATGCTCCCTTATGACTTTCAAACTCAAATCCACATAGTTTGTGCAACAATGGCTATACACAATCTCATCCAGGAGATTTTCGAATTCGATGTCGAGTTTGAACGAGTGACCAAGGAGATTTGGATGATAACGATGAAGATGATGATGATGATGATGATGATCCACTTGATGAAGGCCCCTCATCAAATATCAATACATTATCTTCACCACAAATGAATCATCTTCGTGATAAAATCGAGAAAAACCCGTCCGCCATAGCGTAGGAGAACTTAATGTATTATTTGTATGCATTTTATTTTATAAACAATTTAACTTTATCCATTAAATATATTTAATTAAGGACTTTATTGTTTATTAATTTATTTAATAATCATTTAACTTTTGTCCAAAAGACAAATTGAAATTACAATTTTTATTATCCTAATATATACAAGTAATATGTATAGTAGTATTTAATATGATTCATGTCTTTTTCAGTCATTTTCCATTTTAACTGACTTTTCAAATAATAATCCAAACACTCTTCATTGAGAAAAAAGCTACTTCTGCAAAAAGCCAGACTGGCAATCCAAACACTCATCATTGAGAAAAAAGCTACTTACGCAAAAAAGCCGGGCAATCCAAACACAACTTGACTTTTTCAACCCGACTTTTTTCCTACCGGGCTTTTATAAAAGTCAGATAGCTTTTAAGCCACCGCTCCTACCGCCAACCCAAACAGGCCCAGTATGGTTTATAACTCAAACGTCAATAAAATGGACTAGACCAACCTACGTGTCTATATTATATAACTTTAGGAAACAATTATTAAGCCTCTTTTTACTGGGCTTTTGCTTAACAATAATGCAATGTGTGATTTAGCCTTGGAGTTCATGTTCTATAAACTTTGGTTGCTTTTGGGAGATCTAAAATCCATATATATTTTTTAGGGGGAACCCATGAAAACATTAAACAATTTGATTGGTGTCACTTGGGTTGAACTTGGGCCTCTTGTTGACGGATCTTCTAAATCCATTCAATTTTTGGGTCTAAGCCCATCTTCTTGATATGAATAACAATTACGATTCGGTTTCTAAGCATACCAATTTTCAGATTATTTGTTATCATTAAGACTAATAACCAAATTCTTATATTTAAAAAAAAAAAAAAAAAAAAAAGACTAATACCCAGTTCACTAACAGTCAGAGATTTAATTCTGAACACATTGGAATTAGTAAATTAAACGAGACCAAATTGGAAGGAGTGAGGTGTCCATGTCACAAAATCTTGAACGAGAAGGCAGCAAAGAATCTATATATATATAGGAAAATTGCAACCAGATCCCAATTAACAAATTTAATGACAAGTAGGTCCTATTTAATCATTAAATTGTAGGGAAGTTCCAAAGGACATGAGTGTTATTAATGCCAAATGTGAAAGTAGAGTTTTGCCTCTATTTTTTGTTACCTTGCAAAATAAAGTTGTTATTGACAACTCAATGAGCAACATTAACAATGTTAGAGAACTATTGACAACACATTTTGAAATCATATAGTTATATGGGTTATAAATTCATAAAGTTTTATCTTTTCCATTTACCCCTGTCTAAGCATATGAAAATATAATACAACCTCCACAGCAAAAATTCATACCATCCAACACACTCAATGAAACAATAACATAAATCATAAACGCGTCATACAAATAATAATCTTCCTATAACAAAAATATCCTCCATAAGCATCACTAACAAGTAACAACTATTGAAAATGTATTGATGACAGATATTGAAATAAAAAAGCTTTCATCCTTTGAAATATGAGAGAGATCATACTAATAAGCAAATTTGGGGTTTTGCCTGTCTATGCGACCACCTCGCCATTCTTTACCCTAACTGTGCCAACAACTGCCGCTATTCCCTCTCTGCCGCCACCATCTCCTTCTCGCCGTCCTCTTCCACATATTCTCCGTTTGTCGATTCTCCCATGGAGACGCTGCCGCCAATTATCCAAGCAATCGTGGTTTGTTGGTCGATGAAGGATGTGTGAAGTGTGTAGATGGCAAAGTGTTCATCACCGGCGGCATTGGAGAATCAGAAGAGCGAAAAGGAGGAAGGGATGGAATTTTCTGAGTCTGACGCAGTGGCTTGTGCACATAAGTGAAATAAAAATGTGATACATTGTTACTATGATTGATACTGCTTCGTTTAATTGATTAACTATTGCTTATTGGATTTTGGTTTTGTTCATGAACGTCGGAACTGGGAAGCTGATAGAGAGAAGAGTGAATGAGAGGGAGAGAGAAAATGTGGGATGATGACATGGAGTGTGATGATGAGGTGGAGAGTTTAGTATGACTGCCATTTAAGTGATTTTGTTCGTCAATTTGTTGAGAAGTCAAACTTGACTTAAGGCTAAGTGCCCAATACACACGGCATTATTTGTTTTTTAAAGATATATCTTTTTTAAAAAAATTAAGGAAAAAATGCTTTTAATTTTTATTTATTTAATAGAGAGGACGTGAAATTCTAAGGATGCAATTCAAGCCTTAACAAGTTACAACCTTAATTTCATCAATTAAACTTTTTTTTTTTTTTTTTTTTTTGATACACATAGTAGGGGAGGGGGCGGGGTTCAAATCGGGACATGGGGAGGGAGCCAAGCTCCCATGCTATCGCACTACTAAAGTTACCGGCTCATCAATTAAACTTTAAACTCTAGAAAAAAGAACTTAAAAGAAATCTTATTAGTGTGGACATGAGCTTTTCACAAATTGACAAAATAAATCACATAAAATAAATCACAATAATTTTTTTTTCCAGAAAATCGCAATAATGATAATAGAAGATATGAGAATGTAAATCATATTTAAATTAACTTTGTTTTACTTAAGGAAAAAAGAATTAACTTTTATTTTTAAATTTTTAGTTTGTAAGCTGCAATAAATAATTTGTTAGAATGATATTGGTTATTTATAAGTAATTTTTCTGTTTAGTTGAAGTTTCATACCATGATATTCAATTTAAAACTCCATGACATTGTGTTATGAGATGAAATATGTAATTAAAGTTATTTGCCAAATTAGAGATGAAGGAAGAGAGAATTAAGCACCACAAGAATTATCCTGGTTCGGTCCCCTGACCTACATCCAGTCCTCTTGAAAAAGTTCTCAAGAGTTTTTCCCACTAAAAAAATTCAAGTACAATCCCATATAAGATTTACAAATCACACAAATATATAAAATTCTAAGAAGTCACAGCTCTAAAATTTTTACATGAAAGTTTAGACAACTCGTCACCCCAAACTAATATGACATATGTAAAAAGAACAAAAAAAGTTGGCTATATAAATTGCTTTTGAATAGCTAGGAAATTAAAACGCTCTAAGCACTCAAATACTCCAAATTCAAGAATGATGAGACTGCTTCATTTTGTAAATCATTCCTCAACCTCATTAATGTTGAAACCTAAAGAAAATCAAAACAGCACGAATCAAATTTTCTATCTAACACATAAAATGATTGATTAATGACAAACAAAAAAATGCTTCTTTTCTGTGGGTAACATACAAAAATAATCATCATTCTTTTTCTTTTTTTTCTAAATTTCTTACCTGCCTAATTTCTTCTTACATTGCATAACTCTGTTCTTCAAAACAGAGCAATCAAACTAGTTCCCTCACCTATTTTGACATAGTTCATTAAAAACACAATATTAGATCAAATTCAACAACACCTGCAAGCTTTCCATCAAAATAATTAAAAAAGTGGGTTAGTTTTAACAAAATGCATTACCTAATTAAGATCTGTGAGATCTTCAAGAAACATTTGGCCATTGCTCTGCTTATTCAAAGCCAACGGCACTCTCTTTTTGAAATTTTTGATCAAGTCACTGAAAAAGGGGGAAAAAATTGTAGTTCAAATTTTAGCTTTGTGATTTACAAGACGATGATTATATTAAATTAAAAACATTCAAATTAGTAACTTCCTCTAAAATGCAATAAGCCTCATACAAACCAGGCCAGCAATCCAATACCTTGAAATACCAATCTTGAGACGGGTGATGCCACAAAATCGTGAAGGACAAGGGCATATCAGTGGATGTCTGCAAACATTTTAGGAGAAACAGAGATATTGTCAAACATTTTAGATAAAGAAAGAATGGTTCTTTTATATATAGAGAGGAAGAAAGAATAATTCTAAATCTTGTCAATCTCTAAAATCTATTGCCTAACAGGAAATTTAATTACAATCAATCTGTTTAAAAAATAAGAAACTAAGAGAGTAGGAATATAAGATCACATGTCCTCTCCTCAAGTACAAACAAAAAGAAAGTTTTAGGAGAAACAGAGACACAAGAAACTCAAGCGCAAAAAGTTTATGAAACTTTTATGAACCTATCGAGGCCTTATTTTCTAATAAAGAAATTCTTCAAGGAAAAATGTTGATACTCACATGAGCTTCTCATGATCAAATCAGTGAATGAGAAGCAGAGGATTAATTTGAAGGGTGAAGGTGCGATTTTGCCAAACAACTATTAGTCCAGGAGCGTCCTAGCCAAATAACTTTTAAAGAGACCAAAAATGCCAAAAAACAATTGAATTTGTAAAAAAAATACAGCTCCGTCAGTTTCACACGATCTACTGTTTAAATGAACGCCACGTGGGATTTTGAAGAAGGCCACGTGGGATTTTGAAGTCCAGTCGAGTCCTATGTTTTTTGGTCAATACCTGTGTGGCGTTTTTGGTTTTTTTTTTTTTTCCCAACTGAATCCCTTTTCTTTTTTCAGACGAGACAAAACGAGAACCCAGCGGAGAACAAAAAGAACCACACCGAGACAGAGAACACGACCTTGACACAGAACTCAGTTTGACCCTAGAGCGTGCGTCCGAGAAGGTGAGAACGAAGAACCACAGCAGCGTCATCGAGAACCCAGCAGAGAAGGCGATCTGCAAACGTGATCAAGAACCCAGCGGAGAAGGCGATCTGTAAAAGTCACCGAAAATTTTTTTTGATACAGGAGGGAATTTAAAAAAATCGCCACTTAGCTGAGGCACTCTGCAATCCGTTCTCAACTCTCAAGTTTCAACTCTCTCACAAATCACAATCTCAGCTCTCTCAACCTCAGCCCGCCTTCATCCTCTTTGGCTCTTCCAGATCCAGACACCTCTCCTCATGTCCTCCTCAGTCCGTCGAAGGTTAGGTATGAAATTTTGTTGCTCCTCAATCTGGCTTCTCTCAGTACGACCGTGGCTTTGGGATTTCTGGCGTCTCGATCCCGACAAAGCCTCAACGTTTTGCACCACAAAACCCACTCCTCCTATTCCACAGCACCACACCGCCACTCCCCAAAATTGCCGCCATTATCGATCGTATGAGACCCCAGATGATTTTTAAGGTTCATACGGCCCTACTCTCTCAATGGAGCCGAGAAAAATTCAGACCTCCACTCTGGAAGAGAAAGCTTGTGCGAGAAATCCCAAAAGGCCCGACCGCCATGCAAGGCGTCGACTTTGAAGGGCTCGTTTGGGTAGGCGAACCGAAAGGAACAAGAGCGGGATGATGAGAGTAAGGATATGGAGCCCGCTTCTGGGAAGATCGGGTTGGGGTCCGACCCGTTCGTATCCAGTGATGGTGAGGGTAGTGTTGGAAATGGTGGTGGTGGTGGTGATTTTGGTCGGTGGGAAAAGCCCGAGAAAGTAGAGAGAAGCTTTCATGGAAGTTTGGCTCAAAATCCACGCAGGCGGGTTGAGGAGAAGGAACAAGCTCGGTGAATAAGAGAGAGAGAGAAGGAACAATTCAGACGTGGCAATATTCCAAACGGACGTTAGATCCCATCTAACGGTTTTGTGTATTTTTAACAAATTTAATTGTTTTTTGGCATTTTTGGTCTCATTAAAAATTATTTGGCTACACCGCTCCTGGACTAATAGTTGTTTGGCAAAATCGCTCCTTCACCCTAATTTGAATGTACTTTGTCTTGTTCGTCTTCAATAGGCATTTTGGTAATTCCAGAATTTCAATTCTGCAACAAAGCTTTTAATAATCTGCATCTGGAAAAATATAAAAAAATTAAATCAAACTTCTAATTTTTGTAAATAAATGAATGATATAAAAATAGGATATTTCGGATTGCATAAAGAGTAGAAAGATTATACCCCAATAATATAGAGGTTGAGGTTCAAATTAGAATCTTATATCTTCTAATTGAGCGCAAAGCAAGAGATTTTTTTGAAAGAACTATAAATCGTAATCATATCACGATAAATAATTTAGAAAAGACAAAGACCTTTACTCTCAACCTAAAGGATGTTTATGGAATCTTTGAAATCCTTTATGGGAAAAAAATTAATATTATAGGGATTTTCAATCTTTCTTAAATCAACTGGCAACACAGTAATAGAAAATCACAGAATGTGAAATAGAGAATGGATTTGAATGCACTTTGAAAATAGGGAATCAGTTTCAATTATCTCAGTACCAATTTTGCCACAAAGCTTAAGAATCTGAAAAAATTACGGAGAAGTGACACGAACATATCATTTTGCAACCAAACATGTGCTCATGTATGGCAGTGGAAAATTACATGTTTTCTATTTTTTTATAAAAAATATTTTCAAATATTAAGTATATATTGGCAAGTATGAAAAGCAAGTAGGTGAAATCAAGATACGATTTATTTTCAAAGAGACCAAAAGATTTAACATGCAAGCTATAATTGTAAATTTTGATAAATCGTATGTTTTATAGTATACAAAGGAAAATTGAACAACTTGTTTCACAAGATTCTGAGTTTTTCCCCTAAAAATTTGTTGTAGAAGCATTGGTATGTTGTTAAGATGTAGCCTTATAATGTTGATATCAATTCAATGATGAGGAAGGGAATATATCATAATTTTCATGTGCATTGTGAAAAAGGAAAAAAAAGGTATAAACTAACAGATCTTGAAAAATGTTTAATTGTTGTGAAATTTGAGAGCTCACCTTTTGTAGGAATGCATAGCATATCAAGGATCATAGTATTCCTGAGTAATTTGGATGGTGGGAATATGAGCGATCTTGGACAAATGTTTCCCTTTTTGATAATGATATCTCTCTTCTAATTTTGGACATTTTTCGATCTGCAAGAACGAGAGAGAGGATGGTAGCGCATCTTCTGGCAAGGATTCAAGGTTTGGACACCCCCAAATGCGAAGGTCTTGAAGAGAAGTAAGGTGTTGAAGCCCTTTTCCTTCTAACAATTTAAGATTGGAGATATTATAGATGCCAATGTACACAAGAGAAGTTGGTAGTAATTGATTCTTCAGTAAAATATGCAGAATAATTTCACTTCCATCATCCATAACGGAAAATCGTGAGAGGGAAGTCAGCCGTTGAAAGCCCCAATCTTCAATTGGTATAGAAGATAGTCCATTGCAGCCTACAATAGTCAATGTTCTCAAGTTAGAGGGCAAACCCCCTTGAGGCAGTGATTCCAACTTCGGAACCAAACTTAGAATCAAGTATTGAAGATTGGAAAGGGAGTCGATGTGTAATTCTGACATTGATCTAAATTCTTCACACCTTTGGACAGAAAGTGATTTTAAGGGAAGAGCAGACCCCCCAACATGTGAAAAGCTGTCCAGATTATGACAATCCTCAATCTCAAGGTATTCAAGCTTGGGAAAACAACCTAATGGAAAAGATTTCAAGGAATGACAACTCTTTCTAATTATCAAATATTCAAGTGATGTGTAGTTTTGCCAAGAATCTTGAGGTAGGAACTCTAATTTCTCACAATTTTCAATTTCAAGGTGTTGCAAAAAGGTGGGCAAACCATTAATTGGGAAGGACGTGACTGATTGGATATCTTTGAGAGTCAACTTTTGAAGACAATGGCTACCCATTATTGTTCTTAGCAAACACTGCAAGCTGTCACACTTCTCAATTGTGAGTGATTTCAAAGAGTCCAGAGGGAAATGATCAAATGCTCCTAATAACCCATGTTCCCCTTGCTCAATTTTTAATTTTTCGATAGATGTAATCCATTGTAAAGCTGTTGATTTTGCTTCCAACTGTTTGCAGTTTGATATAGAAACGATTTTTAAGGATGGAAGGATGTCAGGTATGTCTCCCTTCAACATAGGACAATCATGCAGACTTAAATGTTTGAGCCGAGGGAAAGGAAACTTTTCACCTTCTCCTTCAAAGAGTGTCCATTCCTCCCAAATAGGCATATTTTTCAATCTAAGAATCTCCAAAGATGGAAATGGCTGAAATGAAGAGGGCTCTCCTTTGCTGCAATAGAACTCACCCCCAAGTGTAACTATAGATGCCATTCCTTCAATCGAGAGCTCAAAGAGAGAAGGTAGTTCTCCAAATGGTGGGAGCGAAAAACAATTATTGCAATCAATCAAACATAAAAAGGTAATATTTATAAATGACGAATCTCCCACCCAAATAGGAAATCCAGTGCCTCCATAATGCTTGATGGTCAATCTCTTTAAATTTGTTGAAGGTTGCAACATGTTGAGTACATTTTTCACAGCTTGGGAGTCTTGAGCATCACAATCCCATTCCAATACTAACTCCTCAATATTCTCTCTCCTTTTCAAGTTTGCCTCCAAAGCATGCATAGAATCAACAACATTTTGTAAGTTCAAAATGGAAAGTTTACCATGTAGATGGCGGAGCCTTTTCAACTCTTTAATTCCCAATCCATCTGGTTGTTTTCCCACCACAAAGGTACTCAAACTTTGAAGGTTCTGTAGCTTTGCTACTTGTGTGGGCATCTCCTTCAAAGCAGTTCCACTAATGTCCAGATGACGCAAATTAATAAGCTTTTCTATTTTTTCGGACAATTCATTAAAATATGTACAATTTGATAAAAGCAATGTTTGCAAATTGTAAAGTGTAAAGGCTTCATCAGGCAACCTTCTAATTGAAGTGTCGGAAAGGTTGAGATATCGTAAATGGCGCAAATTGCTAATTGAATTTGGTACCTCAACAACATTGATATACCTTGGTAAGGACAATATTCTTAGACATTTAAGTTTTGTGAACAAGTCATGGAGCACCTTTTTGCTCAAAATACATGGATATAACCGGTATACGAATTCATCTTGCCACAAAAGAGTCCTCAAACAATTTAGATGGAGAAAGCTATCAAAATCTTTAGAGCCACGATAACTTTTATAGGAAAACGATAAATGTCGTGTAGATTTTGGGACTTCATTTCCCTCAAATTGAAGACTACTCTTGCCAGATACAAATATGGTTAAATCATTGATGAGATCGTGCATGACAAACTTTCTTGGATCACCGCTATATTGTTCAAAGAATGACCTAGATAGTAATTCATTGAAATAGTCTTCTGCTTCTATCTCAAATGGCTTCTCCACATCGGGAGGTTGCTGCACAATGCCTTCAGCCATCCATAATGAGACCAATTTCTTTTTGTCCAACAAAAGATCTTTTGGAAAAATTGAGCAATAAGCAAAACATTTCTTTAAATGTGATGGAAGATATAGATAACTCAAACGCAAAGCAGGAAGAACATCATCATTTGGTATCTCCCATTGGTTGCTATTCAGAATTTTATTCCATTCTTTCTCATCCACTTTTGAGCGCAAAAGACCTCCTATTGTTTTGGCAGCAATTGGGAGGCCACCACATTTTCTTGCAATTTTCCTTCCAATTGCTTCTAGCTTAGGATAGTTGTTTGAATCTTCATTTGCAAATGCATGCTTAGAAAGTAACAACCAACAATTATCATTCGAGAGACAACTCAATTTATGTACAGGAAATGTATGAGTGATTTCAACAACTCTTGATTGGCGAGTTGTTACGATGATCTTACTTCCCCTTCTTCCACTGCGAAAAGGAGTTATGAGATCATCCCAATCACCATAGTTGTCATTCCACAGGTCATCTAACACAATCAAAAACTTTTTATTGCTTAGGCTATTTCTTAATTCCACACGAAGGAAGTCAAGGTTTTTAGTATCATAGACTTTCGAAGTAATAGACTCAACAAGACTCTTGGTCACCTCAAGGACATTAAAATCATCTGAAACACATGCCCAAGCCTTCAAATCAAAATGCTCGGACACCTTGACATCATTGTAAAGGAGTTGAGCAAGAGTCGTTTTACCGAGGCCACCCATACCCCAGATAGTGATCACTCCTATAGCATTACCCTTTGGATTTTCATCACAGAGGAGCATTTGCAATAGTTTCTCCATATCATCCTCTCTACCAACCACAACAGATTCATTTACCAATGATGTTGTGGCTGTTTTATACACTCTCAAGCTAACACTTTGCAAACCAAGGATATCCTTTTGTTTGGCAAAGTGTTCAAGCCTTCGGGATGTTTCTTCTAGCTTGGAGTTCAGCCTCCAGCAAGATTCACCAAAAGAAGAAGAAAAGAAGGATCGCACCTTGTTAGCGACGTTTTGAGAACTTTGCTCCACCTTGCATCTCAGAGATTCGGTGTTGATTTCATCGAGTAAATCCTCTGCATCATAGACAGCATCTTTCAGCTTTTCAAGCCATTTCTTGACTTCAGTCCTGATGATCTGCTTCTCCTCTGCATCATTGAGGACAGCACCAAGCATCAATAAAGTTGTCTCCAGCTGATCCAAGAGAGAGACGTTCAGCTTCCTATTTTTCATGAAATCTCGAAACTCGCTTGAGGTCATCCTATCAAGTAAGGTCTGCACGGAAGCAGAGAGCAAGGCTTGTCCCACAGCTGCAGCAGCCATGCCTTCGTTACCCTTGAGAGTGATCGAACAGAGTTTGATAGGAGGCAATACAGTGAAATTGGAATTTAGATTGATGGAGAAAACCAATAAAAGAGGAAGTTAAATGACTTATATATGACCACTTTTTTTTTCTACCACTTTGTGCATCAGAATATTCAGAGAAATATCCAGGAAGAAATAAATTACTTGGTTCCCATATACTACTTCTCAAAGTTAAAATAAGAGGGAAATTGCAAGGAAGATAAGAAGGACGTGTATTTTCAATGTGATAGGCCATCATGTACAGCACCATCTTTGTTCTTTCTTGGAAGAGTGTACGTAATGTTGACCCAAAACAAAAAAGAGTCTACGTAACAATAATTCATTCTCCAATCATCTTTATTTTTATTAATTGTTATTTTTGAAACTTTAATGTCATAAATTATTTTGTCTTAGTACTAAATATCATTTTTCCTACCTGTTAGGTTATAAATACCGATGATTGTATAGGAAATGTGAAAACTTTAAAGAAATATAGTGGCCTGAAGCTGATTTAATGTTGTAATTAAATAAACCACTTTCTGAAGTCATTGGTTTTACAAAAAAACAACATAAGCCCTTTGGAATTTAAGAAGGAGGAGGAAGAGAAATATTGGGAGAAAAAAAACATTTTCCAAATGAAAAAAGGTAAAAGAAAAAAGAAAGAAACACAGTACAACACGGATTAATTTCATGGACCAGCCACTGAGCAATGCTTGAGAGACACACCAAATATGAATGGGATGAACAATTACACGAAATTCAATTTGACAGACCATTTATCTTAGTGGAGAAGGAAGATAATTAATTTAAAGATATTAAGAAAACTAATTTAGTTATTTGTAAAATTATGATTATTGGTCTTTTGCAGCAAAGACCTTAAGAATAAGAATAAGACCTGGAGCCGATTAACGGCCTCCTCCCTACGCCCAGTGGTTCAACCCCGCCCTCCCCTACCATGATGTATAAAAAAAAAAATGATTATTGGTCTTTTTAAAATACCCCCATTTAACCATTTTCATTGAGAATTATCCCTAACAAGCCCTCCTTTTAGTTTGCAGGGGTTAATTTAATGGGAAAAAAATATTCTAAATTGCTGCCACATATTAAATTGAGATCTCATATATACAACATTTCAACTCATTCCTACATTTCAGATCGGAAAATGGATTTAGTATGGAAGAAACCACCAAACAAGGTACAAACATTTGTTTTTCCAAAAGTATCTTGTCGTAGTGTTGAATATAATGCAAAAATATTAACTATGAAGGGTTTTACATTTTTAGATAATTTTAGAAGCTTTAATCAATAAGAAAAATGACCACTCCAATATTTGTGTTGGAGTCATCCAACCTCATGGGATGGTAATTTTCGAAGCGATATGTGTATGTATATATTTATATATATGTATATGTATATTTAGTTAACGATTATATCATAATCAACATTGTAAAATATCAAAAACACACTCCACAAAACTTAATTTTATTTTTATTTATGAGATGCATTAAAATTTTATATTCATTTAATCACGTTGATTAAAATAAAATTAATTGTGGGATTAAGGGAAATTCTCTCACTTAATTATAATTATTTGAATGCCATATATATTTATCAAAAATAAGACAAAAGAGAGTAATTGCTAGAAGGTAAAAAGGACATGGATTTTGAATATGGTAAGTCATCCTCTGTAATTGCACTGTATCTGATCTTCCTTTCATCTCTGACCGAGGCTCTGTCTCATTGTTACGTCGCCTTCATGGTCAGGATCACATGCATTCGTTGCTATTCATGATGCTTTCAGGTTTACTGTAGAAAACTTGTGGAGCCGTATGATGGGGAAACGTGTTCCTAATGGTGGCGTTTCTCAGTTATAAATTCAAACCCAAACTACACTTATTAAAAGTGTGTTTGAGGTTATTTTTAAATATTTTAAAAATAATTATTTATGTAAATCAAAGTAAATATATTCTCATATATTTATCTTAAATATTATAAAACATGATTAAAAAATTATAATTTGATGCTGTGATTGAAAAATTGCCTCTCATGTGATCTTATCGGTCACATAACAGTGAAAGCAACTACACTTCGGCGTATCCTTAATAACGACGACATTTGACATCTCTTTTAACCTTTGTTTTTTAATGAAAACTGAGGTCTATTAACTCTTACAATAGAGTTAAGAATCAGGGTGGATCTAATACTATAAGACCGGCTTTTAACAGCTCTATGACATCAACTTACCTTTTTTTTTTTTTACTTTCTGTTATCTTTTCATCTGTCTGATTTTATTAAATGATTTTTATCATCACTTCCTTTCTCACCTCAGTATTTTTTTAATTTATTTTTTAACATATGGAAATATAAATATATGTTTTGTTAGAGTGGCAGACGCGGTTTGCATTCGGGACCACAGCCTTTAATTTTCACCCATACACATCTGCATGCAGCATGCAATTATTAACAATGTAGGACTGTTGGCGCATTATTGGGGGGAAAAGGACAATAGGAGTATTATTATTTTTGATGAAAAAGTAGGAGTATTTATTATTTACAGCCAGTACTGTCCTTTACTTCCTTTAACGTCAATAATATAATAGCATGACATATAATAAATGATTATGTAAAAATAGTATTGTTACTCATTTTATTTTATTTATATTTACAGAATTCTGTGAACAATAATATAAACTTTTTATGGGAAAATATCAGAAAAAAATTTTAAAATTAAAAAATTATAAATAACGTCTTCTCAACCAAAAAAAAAAGGATTTGTGAATTACTTACTAATTTTTATCATTCCCTAATTAATTTTTAGTAACAAATCTATTTTAATATTTTGTAATTTTAAAATTTTTTTAAAGTTAATTTTCCAATAATTTAAAGTCATGTAAGAAACTCCCAACAAAGCTTCGAGTCGAGAAGAACCACGGGTATGGGCAAGTAGTGGAAATTTTGACCTCAATGGATGTACAGGCTGTAAATAATAAATACTCCTACTTTTTCACCAGAAATAATACTCCTATTATCCTTTTTCCCCCAATAATGCTCCAACAGTCGTACATTTTTATTAATTGCATGCAGATGTATCAATGTGAAAATTAAGGCCTGTGGCCCCCAATGCAAAACGCGTATGCCACTAAAACACTAACACAACTATAAAAGACCTAAAAAATGACCTAAATAAGACCCAATTAACATCCCTTTTCAGAGAGACGTCTGGGAGAGTGTCGTTGTTTTTATTTATTTAGCGACCTGATTAAAATTAACTAAAATAAGAAGAGGCGACCTAAAGAGGCGACCTGAATTGTATTCAGGTCGCCTATTTATTAGTGTTTTTTTTTTTAAATTATGCTTGCTACGTTTGGCCAATTTGCTACAAAACTGAATACGCTCACTTCACAAAATAAGTGCATATGCCCAGTATAACGTCCAAACAGATAACACAATACAACACAAAATGAAATACAACCAGACATATGAGTACAGAACCAACACAAAAACAAACCGACAGCAAACTACAATAAAACACTTGTCATGGATAATGCTTCTACTCTTCCAATCACATAACACAGCAGATTTGGCATTCACAAAATTTACTAAATTAAGACAATCTGATTCAAACATAACATTCTCATGGCCCATATCTATTGCCAACATGGGGGCTTTCTTGAGAGCTAGAGCCTCTGACATAAATGCTGAAATGGACTTGATATTTTCCACAAATCCCCACTTAAAATCCCCAAAATGGTCCCTGCATAACCCCAATTCCAGCTAAACCTGTACCTGGTACAAACGCTCCATCAATGTTAAGTTTCAGCCAATCCAAATCTAGAGGTTTCCATTTATCTCCTCTTACCGCTGGGGAGGAAGCAAAAGAGGTGAGTTGCACTTTTTCCACCGAATCCCAGAATTCTGAATTGCTCCTGTCAGCTGAAAAAATCACAAAATAAGGGTCCGGCTTAACAGCATTGAAAACTTTCTCATTACGTTGCTTCCAAATGAGCCAAAAAAGCCAACAAATTAAAGAAATATCTCTGGCAGTAAAAAACTGTGAGCTACAGATCGACAACCACCACACTTTAAAATTAGTAATATTAGAACAGCAAATCCCAATCAACTATATTTGAATTTGGGCGACTTGAATCCAATTCAGGTCGTCTAAATTCTAAAAGTGGTGACCTGAATTTCTTTAGGTTGCCAATGTTAAAAAAAAACACCTACGGTGCCAAACAAACACATTTTATTCCAAAAAAAAAAAAGAAATTTGGGTGACCTGAACAATTTCGGGTTGCCTAAATGGCCCAATGTTAAAAAAAAAAAAAAAAAAGGAAAAAACCACCCACGGTGCCAAACAAATAAATTTTATTCCAAAAAATATCGGATTGCACCAAATTGAGTCCAATTTGGGCGACCTGAATTCAATTCAGGTCGCCAATGAAATTTTATTGCAAAAAATATCTCATGATGCCAAACAAAAAAATCCCAGGGCGCCAAACATAAAAATTTCATATGGCTATTAAGCGTCTTGAAATATGTTTCAGGACGATAAAAATGATTTTCACTCCAAAAAACATTAAATATCATGGTGCCAAACAAAAAATTCTCGCACGAAACTACTTAAAGCGTTCTGAAAATATGTTAGAACGCCAAAAATCAATTTTACAAGTCCCGAACTTTAATTCAGATTTGAATGATCATTTTCCTTCCATTTATTTACAGGAATGTCATTGCCTTCATTTTTTACTTCCTTTTTTTAAATAAGGACGTTTTTTAGGTAGTGATATCCAATTTTTGTAGTAGTGTAACTAATAAGTTTATTTAATCTTTTCTATAGGGTATTTACTTATTCCCAATGAATATTAATTATTTGTTTCCATATCCGTCTATAATTAATGAGGGTAGTGTGTGAGAGTGATAATTAATATAATATTAGAGTTTAGTGCAATTACTAAGGGTAATATTGGAAGTTACTTAAATTATAGAGAAATATTATTGATTTTAACTGTTTTTATTGGTTTGTGAGATTTATTAATTAGTGCTTTATAATAAAAATCACAGGGTGTATTTCTGTATGTTAAAAGATAAATTAAAAAATACTGATGTGACAAGAAAGAAAGTGATGATAAAAATTATTTAATAAAATGAAACAGATGAAATGACAACAGAAAGTGAAAAAAAGATAAGTTCATGTTATTGAGCTGGTAAAACTGCAGAAAAGAGAAAGTAGGGTTACACCAATAATCCAACGGAGATGAGGCAAAGAAACGAAGAAGGGTAGTACTAATAATGAATACTTCCTCTAGTCTTTTATTATAAAGTAGGGTAAAGGAGCAATTTTACACATGGGCTTTTCCCCCAGGAACGCCCAGCACCATGAGCTTTTTTCTGGACCAAAAATACACATATGGTTATAAAAGAGGAGCAAAAGTCACACTTGCTGTTAAATTAAAACTTTGACCGTTAGTTTGACCGTGATTTGCTGACATGGAAGCTGAGTTGGTTAGAATATTCCACTTAAGCCCACAAATATTAATTCATTATTTAAAAAAAAAAATTCCCAACCCTAATCTTTGCTGGCTCATTCGCACGTCTGCACATCACCTTCCGCCGTAACCTCACCTTCAATCCTCCTTCTCTCCGACCTCCTTCTTGGCTGTCGTTCGTCGTCGCATTCCCCGATGTGCCTCATCTCTTCCCCACTTCCTTTCTTGGCTTGCGAAGTGGCGACGACAACCAAGTCCTTCCCTCTTTCTGGACGCCTCTCCCTTCTCCTTCTCCGCCTCTCTCTCCCTCACTCTTCATCTTGCGCAGCTCTTCGATATCCTCAGCTCAGATTCACCGGCCTAGGGTCTTGCTTGATTTGCTTTTACCTCAGCTTGAATTTGTTTTTCCCTCAATTAGCCTTGTCTTCTATTCCCCACCGGCGCTGGTTTTGGTGTCAGCGGAGGTGGTTTGGGTTGGGGATCTGCTTCAATGATGGTGGGTCTCCAAGCAAGATAGAGATGATGGAGCGAGTGCCATGAGCCCGTCGATCTAAGAGTGTTCAAGAAATGAGAGATTGGTTGATTCTTCTTTCGAGATTCTTCATAGTGTATGATTTAGCAGTTTCTTAATCATGCATTTTAAACTTATTAGCTTCTTCTTGTTCATCGATTTCTTGCATAGTTGTTGCTGCTGCACTCATGATGAACAAGGATTTGCATTTATGACTTGATTCCTTTCTGTCTTCTTCAATTGATTATTTTCGTTTGGATTTGACTTTTTTATTTTGATTTCTAAGTTTATTGGTGTGTTCTATGAAGCTTTTTCGTTATGATTTCTCCGATAATGTTAATGTGGTTGATAACCATGGTCGGCCGTCACTCCTTTGTTCTGGTTCACCTCTGTTCTGTTTTGCTTCATCTTTCTCTTAGTCAGCATTTCAATCTGCCATGTAAGCAAATCACGGCCAAACTAACAGTCAAAGTTTTGATTTAACAGCAAGTGTGACTTTTGCCCCTCTTTTATAACCATATGTGTATTTTTGGTCCAAAAAAAAGCTCGTGGTGCTGGGCGCTCCTAGGGGAAAAGCCCATGTGTAAAATTGCTCCTTTGCCCTATAAAGTATAAATCAATAAAGTTAGCCTAAAATTTAAGTAATTTCTAATATTATCCTTACTAATTACACTAAACCCTAATATCATATTAATTATTACTCTCACCCACTGCCCTTATTAATTATGGGCATAAATAGAAATAGATAATTAATGCTTTTTGGGAACAAGTAAGTATCTTATAAAAAAAAGACCAAATACACTTACTAGTTAGTACCTTATAATAAGAAACAGAGAGAGTACTTAAATGAAGTGAGAGTTTTGGCTGAGAAGGTGATAAAGACTATAGATATGCCAAGCATTAAGTTTTTTTTTTTTTTTTTACTAGGATCATACTTGAAACACAAATAGAAACTGTCTTGAGAAGAAACTCGTAGAAACGTCGCGAAAACACGTAAAAATGGTAGAAACGTAAGTTTTTACAATTTCTACCATTTTTACTTTTTATTTATTTATTTTTTTTTTTTTAAAAAAAGGATGAAGCTAATGAACACGTCTTGAAGATCTACTTCAATCTTTTTTCTTTTGACATGATTCGGAATAGGAAAGAGACCCCTTTCCATTTTCTCGGTAAAAAAGAACGAATAAAAACGTTATGAAACATTCTTATATTTTTTTCTTTGTTTAATTTGTACAATCATCTATATGTATAATCTTTAATCTACTTAAACCAAAATATTCTATTAATTTGTTACTCCTTACTTTCCTTTTTACTGGGTTTATTATCTCATTTTTAATACAGATCTGTTCTCATTTGGCTTTTAAGAAAATAAGTAAAGAGATAAATTAAATTTAAATATAAGAAAAAAGGATTAAAAAAACAGATATAGGATGGAGAGTTTATGTTCTGGAATTTTTTTTTTTCTTATTTATCTTTTCCATTGTATCTCCTTTTTAGTGTGAATCTCTGCTGGCATTTAAAAATTTAATTACAGAATAAAGTTAAATAAAAGAAAGAGGAAAAATATATAGGATCCATGAAAAGTTGATAATTCTATGCGAAGAAATCACCCCCAAACTTTATTCTTTTGATGTTTTTGGACATATGTTTTATATAGTTATATGACTTTTATCTTTTAAACATAAAGTTATTCATTGAATTTTGAGTAGTGATTTATGTTTTTTTGTTCCATGCGCGCGCACACACACACATATATAATTTTGAGCTCTACCCTTAAATAATAGAAAATATAAACTTTACGTTTCGTGTCGTTTCTACAATTTATGTTTTTACTATCCTCTTCCGTGCCTATATAAAAACTTGATTTTGACAACCTTGATGCCAAGTACCTGTCTGTTTGTAAATGATGCCATGAGGCCCCCCTCCGGACGGCGATGATCCCTCACGTTCGAACTCACCAGACTGACGCGCATCACCTCCCAAAGCTCTAGCGATGCGTGGAAGATTAGGTCCCCTCCAGCTCACAGATGAATTTCCCGCCGCACCTTCCTTATCTTTCTGCAATAAACTCCGGCGGAAGCAATTCTGAGGATAACGATCAGGGAAACCAGCTTCTGGCCAAATCCTTATAACACACCTCTAAAATATCTTCAAAAGTTCGCAGAGCCAGTGAGCACATCCAGTTACCAAAATCCTGTCCAGCACCTACACCCTTTGGAAAGGAAACATCCTTACAGTTCCGACTATCATGCCCAATAAGACCGCAACTAAAGCAAAAGTTCTGCAACCTTTCATATTTGACCAAGACCCGAGAAGGTTTATTTTTCTTTCTTGGAACCCAAAACCCAGAGAAAGAGGAGCATTCAGACGAAGAAGAGTTCTGACTCTCACAAAACTACGAGTAAGTTTTCCATCAACTATCGGTTGTTCATCCATCACAGTGTTACCTACTGCATCTCCAAGGATTTTAGCATTAGAACCAGTGAAAGCCTCAAGCGGAAGACCATGGAATTGCAACCAAAAAGGGGTGAGACTAAAATCCACATCTTCAAGAACCATGTAGTCAGCCCAGACCTGGAGGTTCAGTAAGTGTCCAAGAACGGACCATGGCCTTCCCTTGAGGATCTTAGAATAATCATCAGATTTATTAAAACGGAACAGAAAAATTAGCCGGCTTCTATCCAGATCATGCACTTCAAGATCATCAGTAAGTTGCCACCCTTTCTTGATCATAGAGATTACTGTTGGGATATTTAGCTTCTTTCCGGTTTCTATCTTTCCAACCAAGGTTCCACCTTTATTTTCCAACGTTTGATCCAGGTCCAATACAACATGACTAGGTATCCTAGTACCACCACTCAGTCCTTCTTCCATACTACTAAAACAAAAAAACAAAAAAGCAAAAACAGCAACCTCGAACACCCTTCCCAAACCTCACCAAGGAGCAAAGAGAGAGCAAGAAGGGAAAGGGGGGGTGCAACCGGCGCTATACAACACAACGGCCGGACTTGGCTCAGGGGGGGGGCCTCACGGCGTTCACACGAGGAGGGGGAAGCTATCGCCAGGAGAGAGGGAGGATTGAGATGTTTCAATTTCTTTTACAAACAGACAGATACTGGCTTCTTCCATAATGTACGTTTCGTGTCATTTCTACAATTTACTTTTGTTGCAATAGGAGAAAGAAATAATTGTTAGAAGATAAGTCAAAATTTAAAAAATGTCACACCTCCTCTTTTTTCTTACCTTTGTTTTTTTAGAACCGACGTTAACGAATGTTGTTAAGAGAAATTTTTGTACTAATGAGTACCTGTCTTTCTAATTCTATATATGTATAATATCTCTCTGATCCTATTTATAAATTTAATTTTAGGATAATAAATGAGATTGTGATAATTTTATCTATATTAGTTATACAAATAAGAATAGATAGGGAAGAAAAAGTTAAAAAATACACATTCATAAATGAGGACAAAGTTGAAAATTTACTTCATAATTATTAAGTTAACTATCTTTCATTACTATGTGTAATTTAGTTAAAAAAAACTTACAAATAAAATTAGATTGAAATATACTTCTTGCTATATTGAAAATATTGTACTTTATTATAATTGTTAGAAGATAAGTCAAAATTTAAAAAATGTCACACCTCCTTTTTTTTTTACCATTGTTTTTTTCAGAACTGACGCAAATCAATGTTGTTAAAAGAGATTTTTTGTACTAATGAGTACATGTCTTTCTAATTCTATATATGTATATATATATATATATATATATATATATATGATCTTATTTATAAATTTAGTTTTAGGTTAGTAAATGAGATTGTGACAATTTTATCTATATTAATTGTACACAATCATCAATGAGGAGAAAATTGAAAATTTACCTTATAATCATTGAGTTAACTACCTTTCAAGATACCTCAATTCGCATTTTATAAATTTAGTTTTAGGTTAACTACCTTCTGCGTTGATATTTTAGATAAAATTATCACAATCTCATTTACTAACCTAAAACTAAATTTATAAAATGCGAATTGAGGTATCTTAAAATATTGTCCAGTTCACTTGATTCGTTTTTAATTTCTACGAAGTGGGTAATTCCTTCTCGCCCTGGTGGAACAAAAGTATATACAAACAAAGCTCTTACGACTGCATTTGTGAAAGAAAGTTTCCAGTGATAGCTAAAATGGTATGATCACACTCATGGGCGGACCCACATACAACACAAGGGGAGTAAGTGCCCCCTTAAATTTGGATTTTTTTTTATAAAAAAAAAAATTAATATATGTATGAATGATTGTCCATTTTTAAATTAAATGTTCACCATTAAATTAAGTGCCTACCCTTAATACATTAAGACTACACTTCGTAATTGGATGATGATGAATGGTTGAATGATTGTTTAGTACCTTATATTGAAAAAGATGTATTTGATAGCATTGATAATAAGACAATTATGATAGAATTCTAAAAAATAAGGCTTAGAATGATAACATTCATAAATATTTTTTTTCTTGTTTATATTCTTTTGTTTTTTAATGCATTTAAAACTTTCCTTAAAAAATTTTTTGGGGGCAACCCCTGTATATCCCCACCAATTATACCCCTTCTCTAATTTTCTAGGTCATCACACTAAAATATCAACGCAGAAGGTATTACTTCTGATATATATATTGCAATCATTCAAGGGAATCACTCTGCCATTGCATGTAGGAAAGTAATGCCAAAATGAATCAAATAGTATAGCAAAAGAATAATCTGCGGAGAAAAGGGGAAATGACAGAATAGAGAGGGGAACACAGAAAGAGGGAAGAAGACAGATTCCACAATCATTTCCCCCTTCTAACCATATTTGTCCTTATTTATAACCCCTATTCCTCTATCTCTCTAAGCTTCCAGAATCTTCTCTTCAGCCGTCTGCTCTTGCTAATGGGCCTTTTCTCACCCATTTCCACTGTTTCTGTTGAAGCCTCTATTACGTGGCCCATTGAACCTTCATCTGTTGTGACACAAAACTAAAGAAAATTTAATGAAAACTGATATATTCACTTTATCTCTTATCTAATTGTTTTATTAGAGGGACTGTGGATCCATCCTTCAAACAGAAATAGATGATCCAGCGGCAAAAACTCATAGTTTTATTCTGTTTTGTCTTGGGAGATTATGAAAGCTAATATTTTTGAGTTATGGAGTCTTTTTCTTAATTGAGTTATATATAGTTTTAAACTTGCTTATGGAAACAAAATATAGGGCGTTTCATTATATTCATTCTCCTATTAATCTTCAGTGTTAAATTCTAACAAGCAAGTGCATATATCATATTGGGTGAGCTGAATTGCTCATCTTGCATCATTAGCTTTTCAAATGTAAAAGAAATATTTAGATCTTGGTTTTCTTAAACCCATGCAACGCAGGGGTTTTTATCCTAATCATGACAGTGAGCACTAATTATTATTTGGTTGAGATGTGGAAGATGTGCCAATATTTAGGCCCTGTTCATTTCATCCATGTCAAACATTGGATTACTTTACTATGATTCTATACCCTTTATCTATGTAAGTTTTTTATTTTGTTCTTTTATTCTTCCAATGATCAATGGTTTGTATTTATGCTCTGAACATACCCGTTGGCTCTGCCGTTCTGAAATGAAGGGAGCAAAGCTTATAATTGGGTTAGGCATTTTTATTATATCCTAAGTTTTTTCATGTATATAGGCTGTTGTGACTGTGATTTACGCTACATATATTTTCTTTCTTTCTTTATTTGCTTTCCTTCTTCATCTTTTTCGAGCTTGGTTCTCTTTGATGGAAATAGGTTTGTCTAAGAGCTGTATAAATGCTACATACTAATTGTTGTTGATATTTCATTGATTTCTCTATGATTTAATCTTTTCATAAATCTTCACATGTTTTTGCTGTCACCTTCATTATTTCCCCAAGTTCTGGTGGGATTGACAACCTCTCCTTTCAAATTTTCTCCACACAATGACAGGTGTTTGGTTGTTTTGGAAGTTAAGAAATGCAACAAGAAAAACAAATAACTTTTCTCCTTTGATTGTCATATGCAGTGTGTACTTGAGAATGAGGAAATGACAAGATTTACTAAGATAAATTCGTCTTGGTCTGCTTGGTGGAAACAAACACATCATCATGCCTTCCAAGTGAATAAGGTAGTTTTAGTTTATTTCACTTTTTTATAAATTATAAATGGTCTTCTGTTATTGCTATAGTGCTGCTTATTATTGTTGTTGGGTTCTTAAAAAAAAGCTCCATGCCATTTCCATGGAAAATCTAGAGAAATGATAAGTTCTATAATGGGCAGTGGTATAAGTTTGCAAATCAATGGTTCATTCTCTGATTTTATTTTCAAATTGGGGAGACATATGATTTTAGATGTACTTTTTATGCATTAGAAGTTCATGTATTATGTGTTTCTCTTTAACATTTTGTCATTATTTGCTTGTCATTGTATAGTTTATAAAACAAGGCTCCATGCTGTTTCCATGGAATATCTAGAGAAATGACAAGTTCCATAATGGGCAGTGCTATCAGTTTCAAATCAAGGCTCCATTCTATAAATTTGCTTGTGATTGTATAGTTTATAAAGATTAAGAAGCGTTGGAAGTCATGAAATCTTAAGCCCTTGAGCATTGTGTCAAATTTAAAGCATTTAATTATATATTTGAAATGGAGGGAGGACACACTATGAATTGCATGATTTATCAAAAAAATGTTAGAGAAATTTATTTCAATATGTTTCATTCCATTTCAATATTATTAAAAACATATAAAATGTTTATTTTTTTTTTTTTTTAAAAATAAAGAACCTTGTGAAATTTGCATTTCATATGGCAGGGATGCCTGATGTGCACCCCTACTGGGGGCTTTCAAAAAAAAAATTTGGTTTCTTTTTATGAACAGATCATACATAAAATGTGTGCTATTTTGATTTATCATGGAAAAAAATGGAGTTCTTTTTAATTTTTATGATTTTTCAATGATTTAATACTTTAAAAGTGTGTAGTTTTTCTTCTAACTAAGGTATTAAATCTTTAAAGAATTATAAAAAAATTGAAATCTACTCCATTTTATTCCGGCAAGATATCAAGAATTGTACTCATTTTATATAGAATTAATAATAAAAAGAAACTGAAAAAAATAAATTGGGAAGCCCTCATTTTTGGGTTGTAGAGGTGCGTATCTGGCACCCCGCCTGAAATGTACCGCATGTTGTTAACATTATTTTAGTATTCTGATTTCATTTTTATTCTGAATTTTAATTACCAAAATGTTTACCCTGCTTCTCTTTACATTATATTAACTCCAAAATTTTATATGGTGTTAGTTAGACTGCTTGAAATTAGATATTTTGATCTTACTTTCCTCAAATTAAGAAAAATGGTTGCTGTAAGTCCTATATAACATTTAAACTTTATATATATATATATATATATATATATATAAATATATATATATATATAATTGTGACATTGATGGTATTCCTTCAATGAAATAAAAGATTATGCCACTATTTTTAAATATTTTATATTTTAGTATTAATAAATTTATGATTCTTTTTGTTATTAAGCTATATTAAAATTGCGTCATTGATGATATTTATTTCAATGAAATAAGTTTCATGCATTCATTGACTAATAGTTTATAGGGTTAAGGAGCAATAATACACATAGGCTTTTCCCCAGAGCCGCCATAAAGACCACAAGCTTTTTTCGACGAAAACACACCCGTGGTTATGTTTTGGGAACAAAAATGTCATAGGCCGTTAGTTGACGGTTAACTTGGATGGAACGCTGACGTGGTGCTGATTTGAACTGACAAGCTGATTTGGACGCTTATGGAAAGTAAATAATAATAAAAAAACTAAAATATCCAGCCTAGCCGCCAATGACCACTATCGGCACATGATAGATACGGTCGGTCGGGTATTTTAGTTTTTATTTATTTATTTACTTTCTATCATCGTCCACATCGTCCAAATCACTTTGTCGGCCTAAATCGCACACGTCGTTCCATCCAAGTTAACAGTCAACTGACGGTCAACTAATGGCCCGTGACATTTTTGCTCCCAAAACGTAACCACGTGTGTATTTTTGGTCCTTAAAAGCTCGTGGTGCTTGACACCCGGGAGAAAAGCCTATGTGTATTATTGCTCCTTAATCCTAATTTATATCTGAAAAATTAATAAATTTCTCATTTATTTTACTTTTCCTTTTGAAATGACTGACAAATTATTGATTGTGGCTTCCGAAATATTAATGTGCAAATATTGCTCTTTATAATAAATTGTTTGCAGTCAATTTGTTTTCATGTGATAGGGTAATTAATTCTCCGTAAACTGTTGGTTATAGTAGGGGGCCTACTTGAGGTACCTCTCACACACTGATTCGTAGCCATACAATTTATCAATTCAAAGATTGATAGATAGATTTAGAAATTAGAAATTTAGAAACTGCCAAAACATTTTTTCCTTTTGGGGGGATGTCTTTGAATTTATTCCTCAAAAAATGAAAGGATTTTTTGCTAGATATGTAATAAATTTAATAATTATTCTCTAATTAATGGAGGGATGAAAAATGCATTGTTTTTTATAACTTATTTTGATAGTTTAATTTATAATTTTCTTTTTTTCAATTATGATATCGAATAATAAGCAACTTTTGTAATAAGTCCTATATGTCGCAAATACTTTCTTTATTAATATGATTAAAATAAGCTATATTTAATATCTATATTTTAAATTAGCATCGGGTTTTCATAAAATAACAAAAAACACTTACTTATAAGTGGAAGGTTGAAAAGGAAAACTATACTTGTAATGGGATAAAGTCAGTGAACCCCATGTATATATAAACAAAATACAATTCAGGGTTTAAGAATTGTTACAATGTATTCACTGTTTATAATCATCAAACTGGTGAACTCAACTTGAATTCTTTCATATATGATTGCCAGGTGCTAATACATATATTAAGGACGTGTTTAAATTAACAAAGGCAGTAAGTGACTTTTCTCTAATCTAACTTTGACAAACTTAAAAATGAATAAAATAATTCATATTGTAAATTTAATTTATTTTTAGATTGGTAGTGGTATAGATAACTTTTTTTCAAGTTGAAACTTATTTGAATGATTATCTAAAAAATAAATTTAGATAAAAAATTACTGAAAAAGTGATATATGTGTGTGGGTGTAATTGAGAAAAATTGTGAATACTAAGAAACACTTAATTAGATATGGTAATGGATAAAAATTTATATAAATTACAAATAACAAGAATCTTAAGTTTTTTTTAACTAAATAATATTATATTACTAAAGTTAGAATTAATTTTTTTGCCAGCAATATTTCTTAGCAACCTAAAGTTTAACAATGTATGTGTACTAAAATATTATATCTCTTGTGCCTTTTTAGATCAAGGGACTCCTTAATTAGAATAAGACAAATGAACATAAAAAAAGGGTAAATTCTAATAAATACCATTTGACAATTATAAATAACATAGACTTGACATGGTAGGAATCTGGAATTTAGAAGTTTGTGCATTTTACCAAAATGCCCCTAATATTTTAATTAAAAAGAAAAGAGGCATCCTTACCTGAACACCACTGCTAGGGTTCCGGCAGTCAACCAAGCACCCTTCGATGCCGGCCACGAGAGCTTTGGCATAGGTTGCCGAAGCTCCCGTGGCTACTTTTTTGGGGGAGGGGATTAATTTTTTTTTCCCCTAAAAAAAATATGTAGCCAAGGGGTAGAGTGGGATTTGCACCCACCCCACCTCGGTTAGTTCCAAAAACTTTAACTATTGGGTCACCAAACGATATATATATGGGTTTAAACTTTTCATGTTGCATGAGAAGAAGAAGATTCCTACACAGACATGAAATGGTGGGACCCACATATATATATAATTATATATATATGTGGGTTCCACCATTTCATGTATGTGTGACATGACTTCTCCTACAATATGAGAAGTGTTTTTCCTATATATATATATATATATATATATATAAGAACATAAATATATAATAGATATAAAAGCATTATGGCGTTTCACTAAAAGAGTAATTGAAATCACTAATTGCCTAATAATATTGACTAGAGGAATAAATATATTAACTAAGTCAGTAATAAATATTAACTAAAAGCGTAATGGTATTGACTAAAGTTATAATGGTATAAACTAAATTTAGAGTAATAATATTAATTAAAGGCGTAATGATGTTTACTAAATGTGTAATAGAAATAACTACGCACGTAATGGTATTGACTAAAGGCAACATTTACGCCTTTAATTAATATCATTACTTATTTAGTTAATATCATTATGCCTGTAGTCAATACCATTATACCTACGTACAAAAATCATAAGGAAACACCCATTTCTAGCTAAAAGTAGTAACTACTACTATGTACAACAATCATCACAAAGTGTTAAAAAGTTGTCTACACAGCTACTAAGTAATATAAAAGTAAGCTTTATTTATCTATATATTGAAGATGTCCAGCCAACAGATTTCAAATCAAATTGATATCTTCCTCCAAATAGGTTTCGTTATAACCAAAAAATTTGTAAATTGGAAAATAAGAGATAAACCATAAGATTGAAATACAAAATAAATGTGTCTAGCATGATATATTAAAAGAATGTGGTTTAAGGAGAAAACTAGTTGGAAAATTAGCCATTTTTGTTTTTGTTAACCTTTTCATGACAACACATAACGGATGGCGTGGATATATACACAGCGTGTGTGTGTATGCCAATCAACTTTCAAAATCTTTAAGAAATATTATAGAACATTTATTTTAAAAAATGTGTCTTTGAGACTTTGGGTCAAATAACCTTTTAAAAATAATAATCAACATTAATAATGATTAAAATAGATTTAAAATATATATAAATATGTTTATTATGATTTTCTTACAAAAATAATTTCGGCCCCACTCTTCTAATTTTGGATCCGCCACACAATAAATGCCTTAACAAAATGCATTCCGAAAAACTTTTCCCAATTGATAAACTAGCGTCTCCAGTCATACTTATTGATTAATCCATCTCCCTCCTTTTATAAACTACACCAATCAGATGTAAATTTTAACCGGAGTTACAAAACAGAAGTTAGCCCATAGGATTCATAATACAGTCATCCAAGGACTGTAATTTATTATCAGTATACTATGTCCATTTCATTTTGCTCACTATACTGTGCTATACTGCTGACGTATGACGTTATTGGGGGGCGTGACAGTTGTGGTGTCAGAACAAGATTTAGACAATATCAGAATAGTGTACTGATATGATATTTTGTTATGTGTTAATAGGACATATGAGAGGAAGGCGATATCATAGGAGTGAACCATCTGAATCAATTAATCAGTCATTACCTGGAGCACCGGATGGTACAACTCCATTCACTGCAAAGTGCTAAGGTAAGGATAAAGTATACCGCCAGGAAATGAGTGATATCATGGCTGGTATATACCACTCACCCTTGACTGGCACAATCTGAAACCTCTACTATAAGTGATAGTGAAATCCGCTAATACCATCAATTTCGGAGGCTGCTTCTGTTTCCGAAGCTGGAATTGAAGTCGTGAGACATAATCTGTGGCCAAATAAGGGTTTATTCGATGCTATCCAGACCAAAAAACTTATTGATTAATCCATCTCCCTCCTTTTATAAACTAAATTGTAGATGAGGAGACATTGATAGCCCAGTATACCCAGTATCTAATTGGCTTTCTTTTATTATTATTATTATTATTATTATTATTTCTTTTTCTGTTTAGAATTCATTTTTAGAATTTATTAAATTCAAATAAAAAAAGATAAAAAAAGAAAGAAATTTAGAATATGAAATTCATATTCTAATTATATATTTAGAATTCTATAATACATATATGAAATTCTATAATAAAATAAAAAATTCTAAATTAGAATACTCTAATACTAATATATAAATTATATAAATATAGAAATATATATTCTATATTAATAGAAATTAATAGAAATATATAAAATAAATAATATTATATTCATATTAAAAAAAAGAGAATATATTAATTAAATATTCTAATAAATTGAAAAATGAAATAGAAATATTTATTAATATGTTAGATATATTATATATTATTAAAAGATTTTAAATATTTCTAAATTAATATTCTTTAACTTTCAAAAAAATTTAAAAATTTTAATAATATTTTTTATTTAAATGGAATTAAAAAGAGAAAAAAAAAAAGAATTCTTTTGGCAACCTCTAGTGAAAGAATTTATTAAATCTGTCTTCCGATTGTTTTACGAGACAATCGGGGAGACGATAAGGATTAGATTAAATGAAAATAAGAGTATGCGAAGTGATCTATCTTGATTATATATATATATATATATATATATATAGTTTTTTTTTTAAAAACTTAATGAAATCGAGGACAACAAAATCAAAATAAAACATAAGTCTTATTATTCCTACCTTTTAGTTAGTAACTAACATTCATTCCCTTAATACTTTCAAGGGTGTCTCCGGATATTATGTTTGTACTTAATGTTTTCTAATTATACTAGAAATCATATAAGAACTTGTTAGGTGTTATAATTGGATTTATTGGATTCTTTCATCAATGATGTTGGGCCAAAATCCCTTTTTGACTCTGTGCTAGTGATTCCACTATTATTTATTTTTTAGTGAACAATAAAAATAAATGAAATAATTCCTTCATATTGATAGAAATAGGAGACATAATTTACATGGATATAGTAAGTCTGGTAGTCTTTACATTTTCCCTTTCCCTCGTAGTATGGGGAAGAAGTGGACTCTAAAAATACTACTAAGTGAGTTGAGGGAACAAACTAAAATAAAAACCGTATCCATTGTTTTATAGATGGGTTTCAAATTTTATTTTTCTATTAAATAATTATTTCAATAATTAAAAAATTAAAAAAATATCTGCATTACGGAATTCTAGTTTATTCGAACGGAATAATGTATTCTATGGATAATATAGAAATAGAAAATACTCTTTCAATTAAACAAATATTTGACTTTTTCCCAGGTTTGTATTTTGAAAGTCAAGGTAATACAAATAATCGAAAACTTATTCCAACCAAATTCTTTATTCTTTCTAAAGATTTCTCGATGAATTGGCTCTTACCAAAGTGATATATGGACAATGAGGAACCGCGAAACCTGTTTTTTTATTTTTTTATTTTATCCTCCCTTTTTTTTTTTCAAAGAGAAAAGAAATCCATTTTTTATTAGTTATTAAGCAGATACACACTTTCTATAGGAAACAAAATAGACATAGTAGTTGTCTAAGGAAATACTACACATAATAAGATATTGCCATTCCTTAGGTAGTCACATATTACATGTTTTTTATTTGGTTTTTTATTTTATTTGAGTTTCGAAATTGGATTTTTGTTTTCATTTCATATCATGGTTCAAACGTTAAAAATCGGTTGGGTTTTACTAATATTTTTCAAATAGGAAAAAGTTTCCCATAGAACCCCTAGATCATCCGTTAACTATTTAATTTAATCAATTACTTTTCGGAATGCTAAAAAGATTATTTGATTTTTTTTAATATGATATCGGGATTGGTCTTAAAAAATAATCGAAAATCTAGAAATTCGAATCGGAAAAAAAAGTTGCCTTTTGATTATTTCAGATTGATTGGAACCAATACAAATCAAATAGATGAAAAAAAAAAGGATGCTATGTGCATTACATATATGCGATTGACTAGATATATGAATATATGAAGAAAGATATTGTAAATCCATTCATATTAAACCTCTATCTTTATAGAGTAAAACTTCATACACTACAATAATAGATAGTAGAGGTATGGGGTAGAAAGAAATAAAATCTGTTTCTTTCTACCATACTATCGCATTTCATAGAATACCGCCGATTCTAATCCGATCATTTCATTTAAGAGTAAGGCGCAAAATTGAAATCTTTTTTCATTTTTTCTTCCATCATTGCATTGATAAGAACTAAGAAGTAAAGTTTAAGTCAAATTAATCACTTTGACTTACCATTTTTACGTAAATTATAAGTAAGAAGGCGTAGGAACTAGAATGAACAAGGTCAAGATAGCAATAAATGCGAGAATATTTACTTCCATAATCTCATTGTTATATTTCTTTCTAATTCGCAATAACTCGGGATTTAATCCCATAGAGATGATAAATCTTTCGTCGATAAATTCAATGGTATAAATTACATCTCGATGATATCAAATTGGATCAATATCATGAATAACAATATCTGAACTATCAAATCGATTCATCGTCAAGAATTGAATAGCATAACATAGGAAGATCTTTATCCATACCAAATTCAAAATTTCTTTATGATCCAATCAAAAATCAATTCCTTTACTTTTTTTTTAATATTCTCATCCTTCGATTAGTAATAGGATAAACTTTGAATCCTAAAGTGTTCGATCAAAATCAAAGGAACTCCTTTTTTTTTTATCGTGCAAATTCCATTTGTGTGTATGTGTTCGTCAGTAAACATATTATATAGTACTATATTTTATTACACAGACGGAGTAATCGAAAAAGCCGTGTCTAGTAGTACAAGATCTCTTTCTCTTGGAATCCCGAATACGACACTACTAATAATTGTGCTAATCCACATATGTTTCTTTTCCATCAATCAGTATTAGTTGAAGAAATGGAAATTACCCTATTTGTTTGATGAGAAATGTGAAACGAAAAAGAGAGAGAGAGAGATCCTCGTTAGGAATGAGATTATGTTTGTTATTTTGACTCCCTTTCATAGAAGAAATGAATTGATGTATCTTTTTATTGATTTCTATCCATCGACCGACGGCTCGAACCCGTAGCTTCCGCCTTGATAGGGCAGTGCTTTGACCAATTGAACTACAATCCCAGGAAAAAAGTGTACAGCATGCATAATCTTACGATTTCATTCAAACCTTTTTTTATTTTGATTTTAGATTAGAATTGTCTTGTTCTAACTGGCAAAGGCGGGACTAATATATTGATATTGAGATTTTTATTTATATGGATATACACTTTAGCAAGATCTACACGGATTACTAGTAATCTGTTTTGTTATTTCCAAATTGATTGAAGAAAATCAATCTTTCAATACAATAAATCAATGAAAATAAAAAAAGAGTCTCTTTTTATTTAGACTTTATACTTCCATATCAAAGAAGTAAAGGTGTTGTATCAAGATTGAGGAACTAATGGTCTGCACTTTCCAACTGGCCGACACGGGGGTATGTACTACCTTGTACTTATTTCCGACACTACGTTTTGGGTTGGAAGAAAAATGACGGATGGAAAGAGGACCAAATGAATAGTATGTGGATAGGTATATGTATACGTCCCAAAGAGACCGGTGTGTTTAGTATTTGGGTGTTGGAGATGTGTGGCGCGACTTCTTAGGTCAGGGGGTGGTAGGAGGTGCCGATGTTGAGTTGTAGATGTAAGCTAGTACCGTGTTTTATTTTAATGTACTTAGGTTAAGTGTGCTAATCTTAAAGTAATGTAATGATAGGTGACCCCTTGGAAGTCTTTTGTGTTATGTAATATAAAGATTAAGGACATAGTATGTAGTGATATGTGTGGATGTATCACCGCAAAAAATATTGACTTTTTCGGCGACTAAAGTTGCCATCGAAAGTGTTTTAGCGGCAACAAAAAGTCACCGCTAGCCGTCGCCGATACAATGTCGTAGCCGGAAGTAGAGTATCGCTGGTGACAATCACTTGCCGCTGAAAATTCATCGAAGCCACGAAAGCCGGTGTTGCCACTTTCGGAAGGTAGGGTTTCAAAGGGCGCAATAATTGTCGCCAGATACTATTTTTCGGTGGCGATAAAATGTCGCCGTTGATACTCATTTGAACGGCGACAAGAAGTCGCTAACAGATACGCGTTTCCACGACGACTTCTTATCACGCAAATATAGTTTTTAGCGGCGACACATTGTCGCTAATAGCCTTTGCCGATACACTCTTCCGCATAACGACCATGTATCGCCGCTAATACATTTTTTCAGAAATGGCGACATTTGTCTTTTCAGCGGCAACATTTCTCTCGCCAATAGTAACATTTTTTAAAAAAATAAAAATAAATGTAAATTGATAAAATTAAAAATTGTACCACAATTAAAACCCGTACCGCATTGATTAAGATCATAAGAAACTTGAAACTAACAATATATTAACTAACAATGATACTAACATAAATATTCAAAATTAACATGAAATATTTAAATTTTCTATAAACAAAGTCTAAAGATTGTCCATTGGAAGTAGCGCGCATCTTTTATAGGCAATTGTTTTTTTAATCGAAAAGTTTTGGTCCCCAATTTTTTTAAAAACATTTCCCCTTTTTTCAATTCCCTCCCAGTTATTCATGGGTCTCACGATTTTCAGCAACGTAAGGGATACAATTTCTTTTTCTATCCCGGAAAAGTAAAAAATATTAGTGGTGTTTACCGTTTAGTATGTGATGCGTGCCTCGGGAAAAGTTCACAAAGACTTGAACAATTTCGTTGATGGGATGTGTTATTTAAATTTCGAGACAATGTGGCCTAGAACAAAAAAATTCTTGATAGTTTTCTTGAGGTGCAAAATTCTCTCTTTTAGCAAAACTCAATCCCAACACGAAACTAATTAAATACGATCTAGCCGTCCACAAGAGCATCCATATCCTTTCCCGAGATAAAATCATGAGTTGTCATTTTTATCTCGTCTTTCATTTTTTGGGTTCAATTGAGGGCTATTTCTTAATCGCGGAATGAGATGGGTTAGACCCAGTGACCCACAATGACGTTTCTTAAAAAATTCAGCGAAAATCACTGTAGAGGCCCTTTTAACCAAAATAAGCCCAAAAAGGGCCCCAACAATCTGATATGCCCAAAATAGGCCCTAGGGCCCTGATTGGGATTGAATTAATAAAAGAAAAGACATTAACACCCTTGATTAAAAAAGCAAAAAGGAACAACTCTAGATTAATAAAAAGTGAACAGATGAAATCAGTTTTGGCGCCTACATGAGGAAGAGAAGAAACCATCGTACAAGGCAAACGCGAGGGAGAGAACAGATGGGTTTTTTTTTTTTTTTTCCGAAACTCAACTCAGCCGAGGGAGAGAACGTCTATATTACCAATCATCCACTTCGTTATAGTGAACTCATTTGGTTTAAATTTGTCGTTGCTTTGAACCTTTTTTTTAGTTGAAGGTTGGGTATTTGAAAGGTTGGACCTTGGCCAAATTTATATTATAATCAGATAGGAAATAGGTAAGAAATACAAAGATTTTGCTCAAGATATCATTATCACCATTCTAGTTGGTCTTTAATCATTTTTGGTTGGGTGGAAAAAATGTTGCTCTATTTTTTGGCATGAAAACGAGAGGGAAAGATGTGTTTTTAAGTGGGAATGGGTGCATGGGATGAAGCTACACTTGGTTGAAAAACGCTGAAATGGGATAGTTGTCAATACATACTGTTTTAGTTGTAAATATGACTTATATAGTTGTTAATACGAGCTGAATGTTAAAAAGTTGTAGGTTGCTCTGTTTTGGGCATGGAAACAGAGGGAGATCTGTTCGTTAGGGGGAATGACTAAATGTGAAAATGTTGAAATGAGATTGTTGTTAATGTGACTGTTAAAGTTGTTAATAATAACTTTATGTTGCAGATCATAATTAAATATGGCTAGTACTTCAGGGAAGAACATATTATGTTTCTTCCATGTGGGGGGTTTCTTTGTACATAGGGGAGGACAAGAAAGTGATTATGTTAGTGGAACGGTAAGAACAAGAGGCATCAAGGAAGGAACAACATATGAGGAGTTGCAAAGAATCATAGTGTCTTTTATTGGGGCAGAAAATATTGAAATTTCCGTGAAGTTTAAACTTAGTCTGGATACATCTACATTTGTTGATCTTGTAGATGATGAAGGGGTAGAACATTTAATAAGGTATAATGAAGAATATTGTCATGTGTACATTGAAGAAAATGGGAACAATGACAATAGACCACAAAAAATGAATATTCAAATGGAAGAATGAGAAGTGTAAGTCTTGTTGTGTTAAGAATTGTAATTTGTTCATTTATAAATTGTCATTACTTGGGTCTCATTACTTGCACTAATAATTGTTGTTTGTCGCAGGAGGGATCAAGTCTTTGGAGGTGCACCTGAGTTGTCTGTGTCTCCACCTCAAATGCACAATCAAACTCAAGAGTTGCCATCTTTGCCATGTTGTTCACAAAGTGTGCCATTAAACAGGCCTCAAATGAATCATTGTAAATGGAAAGATTTGATAATGGGAGTACGACAGATTTTTCCGAATGTTGTGACCCTCCATGAAACATTGTACAAATACAGCATTGCACACAAGTTTTCCTACAACTTTGTGAAGAACAAGGCAAAGAAGATAATTGTTAAGTGCAAGGTTGATGGTTGTCCCTGGTACATGGATGCATATTCAGCGGGAGAACGTCAAGATATAGAATTCCTAACCATCAAAACATACAGAGGAGCGCACACACACCATGCACAGGATAGCCTGATTGTATCTCATCTACCCAAGCGTAGGTTGACATCAGCGCTTGTAATTGATGATTTGAGAAATAATATCGACAAGACAGCGAATGAAATTCAAAGTGACATGTACAACGAGTATGGGGTACGCCTGAACTACAAACAAGCATATAGGGCCAAAGAAAGAGCGGTGACGCTATTACATGGACGAGCAGAGGACTCGTACAAGGTTATTCCTTGGATTTGTCGAAGACTCATAAGATAGTGATCCCGACACAGTGGTAAAATGGGAAGGCTCAGCCGATAATCGATTTGTCCGGCTATTTATTGCATATAGTTGCTCCATTAATGGTTTTGTAGATGCTTGTCGACCAATCCTTTATATAGATGGATGTCATCTGAGTGGCCCTTATAGGGGTACAATGTTGTCGCTTGTGCGTATGATGCCGACAACCAATTGTTTCCCTTAGCATATGGCATTGTTAGCGGTGAGACCTATGATGATTGTGCTTGGTTTCTAAACAATGTAAAACATTACAAGATCAATGATGACAACAATTGTGTCGATCGAAATAATTCCATTATTGGGGCCGTAAGAGATATATTTGGCATCGAGAGACATGCATTTTGTTACATGTGCATGTTAAGAAAAATTATAGTGCGAGTTCCTCAAAATCATGAAAGGGATGCCATGTACCGCTGGGAACAACAAGGATATTGCATTGCACCTCCTCGATGGAATTGCGTATGCAAGGTGGTTGAAGAATTCACTGTTGCAATGGGAAAATTAAAATGGTTCAATCCACGATTGACACAATGGGTTGAGACTCATGGGGACGTTGATCGATGGGCTATGAGCAAGTTTCCTTTCAAAAGGTGAGATAACATAACCACTAACATTGCTGAATATTCAATGCATGGATGGTGAAAGAGAGGATGCACACAGTATCAATGTTAATACATGAGCATAGGGAGAAGTTGGCTGCGAAGATGCTTGCAAGCAAGATGGCTTTGGTGAATTGGAAAAATGGTGTAGGACCTAACATAGAAAAAAAATTGTTGCAACATGTGAACTTTGCAGAAAACATGCATGCTCAATATTATGGGGAGAACCAGTTTTTGGTTGAAAATAGATGTTGTGATGCCTTAAATTATTTGACAGTTAATCTGGTTGCAAAAGAATGCTCTTGTTTAGCATGGCAAATGAGTGGACTATCTTGCCTACATGCATGTGCAGCAATTAAGGTTCTTAATGATAACGTGTACACATTTGTAGATGATTGCTTCACACTTTCAGCATAAGAGAAAATTTATGCACATAGCATGCAGCCAGTTGCAACACAAGATTGTCCACTTGTTGATGCACCCACAGTGACACAAATGCTAACAGAGACTTTCTTGGAGCCCCCGATTACTACAACACCTTCAGTAGACGCAAAAAAAAAAAAAAAGACGGGAATCTCAATTCCAAAACAAGAAGGTTTATCATTGTGGTAGATGCCATGAGCCAGGACACTCCGTCAAGACTTGCAAGAATCCAAATCCAAGTTGATCATCGATGGTGCCTTGGATGTTTCTTTTTAGGCATTCAAGGCCTCACACTCTTTGTTATATATGTCTTTAGATAGAAATCCACACCTAGGGTGGAAACAGTGCCAGCCAGGCTTTCCCCTTAATAGGCCTGGCCTGTTAAAGAACAAAGAGGCCTGAGCCTGGCCTGTGGCCTGTTTCAGGCCTATTTTTGGGCCTGAGCCTGGCCTGTTAGAGGCCTAGCTAGGCCTGTGGCCTGTTAGAGGCCTGTAATTTGTTTTGTTTTTTTTGTAAAAAGTATGAATGAAGTCATCAAACAAATTTTTTTGAAAAAAAAAAATATTAATATTACTCAAATATATTTTAAATTTAATAAAACTTATTCATCAATACTAATATTATTTAAAAAATAAAAATATTAATACTATCAGTATCCATTGCACCGTGATTCGTGAATACAGAATATTAATACTATCAGTATCCATCAATACTAAGTCTTTTTTCTCTATTCCATTTGAGAATACACAAACGCACAGTATTCATTTGAGAATACACAAATGTACAAGTTTTGACCTTCGTTTTCACATATCTTCATTCTTGAGCTTCATTTTTGTGTATTCATAAAGCCGGACCCACCACTTGCAGATCAATTCGTCTTCATTTTTTTCGGATGGGCTGATCACACAACCTCCATAGGTGCACCTGAAACAAGCCTTGTGATAAGAACTTCCATCAACAACCACCTACGAAAGAACAGAATCATCAGAGAACAAAAACATATATACATGACATAATATAATGAAGCAGAACATGTAGTTTGACTAATTGATAAGACCAATAATTTAACCCATCTTCCTCTCCATATATGTTTCTCGTCTCTCTGTTGCACTAACTTATTATGGACTCCTTTTCCACCATCGTGGAACAAGGTTTTAACAAAGTTAATCAAAGATCCGACATTAAGTTCGAGAAAACTTTGCCTCCGGACTACCAGATCGGGAAGATAGGCACACCGATTCGAGCTCCACCAGTCAGATCTGGAAGACGGAAGACGGAAGCCGAAAGACGGAAGTACTTTCCAGAGAATCACACGATCCGGAAGACGGAAGCCGGAAGTGCTTCTTTCTCGTTCCTCTTGGGACCGGCAACGAGAAAGGAGTGAGTGGGTAGTGTGAAAAGGGAAGGAAGAGAGACGAACTAGAGGAGACGGAGAAGATGAAGCTAGGCGAGATGAAGACTGAGCGAGACAAATCGAGACGATCGAGAGAGATGAGAGCAAAGAGCCTTGCAGTTGAGGGAGGAGAGGGACGGCAGAGGAGGGGAGACGATGGAGGTCGACGGAGAAGAGAGGATGGAAGGGGAGATGGCAGAGGGGCGTGGAAGTGTTGAGGAGAAGGAGAGAAGAAGTGTCTTTCCTTTTTTTTTTTTTTTTTTTTTGCTCGGTGAAGAAGTGCCTTTCGGGAATCGGGTGTTAGGTAGAAGCAATATACGCGTCGACTCTCATTGGAAAATAGAAGGAGTAATTATCATTTTATCCTTTATCGCCGCTGACAGCCTAAAAGGCCTCTTATAAGGCCCGAGCCTGGCTGTTAAACAAAACAGCCTTGCAAGAGGCCTAGGCTCGGCCTGTTAGCTGATAGGCCAGGCCTGGATAGGCCAAAAAACAAAGCCAGCCACGTGCCCCGGCCTATTTCCATCCCTATCCACACCATATTATTTTTGGAGATGGTGCGTGATGTTGACATTATGAATTTGTAGATGCATTTGGTGTTGTAAATGAAGGTTGGATATTGTTGTCACAATTGTATCCAAGTGTCATTTATATACACATATTCATATTTTGTTCCAAATGTAAATGACATTGAAAAATATATGCGGTTGGATTTTGTTATTATTAGGTCTTGATATTGTTGTTATTTGGTCTTGTTTATGTTGTTATTAGGTCTTTGTTATTGTTGTAATTAGGTACTGATATTGTTGTAATTAGGCACTGTTATTGTTGTAATTAGGTACTGATATTGTTGTTATTAGGTGATGTTATTGTTGTAATTAGGTACTGTTATTATTGTAAGCGACCCCTGTTATTGTTGTAATTAGGTACTGATATTTTTGTTATTAAGTGCTGTTATTGTTGTAATTAAGTACTGTTATTGTTGTAAGCGACCCCTGTTATTGTTGTAATTAGGTACTGTTATTGTTGTAAGCGACCCCTAATTTTATTGTAAGTGACCCCTGATATTGTTGTAAGTGACCCCTGTTATTGTTTTAATTAGGTACTGTTATTGTTGTAAGCTACCCCTGATTTTGTTGTAAGTGACCCCTGATATTGTTGTTGTAAGTGACCCCTGATATTGTTGTAATTAGGTACTATTATTATTGTAAGCGACCCCTGATTTTGTTGTAAGTGACCCCTGATATTGTTTTAATTAGGTACTGTTATTGTTGTAATCAACCCCTGATTTTGTTCTAAGTGAGACCTGATATTGTTGTTATTGACCCCTGATTTTGTTGTTAGTGACCCCTGATATTGTTGTAAGTGACCCCTGTTATTGTTGTAATTAGGTATTGTTATTGTTATAAGTGACCCCTGATTTTGTTGTAAGTGACCCCTGATTTTGTTGTTAGTGACCCCTGATTTTGTTGTTATTGACCCTGATATTATTGTTATTGACCCATGTTATTGTTGTAAGTGACCCCTGTTATTGTTGTAAGTGACCCTTGTTGAAGTTGTTAATCCTATCAATTATTTTGCATTTCTCAATCCATAACCACATCAAAACAGAAGCTAAAATTTCTTGTTCTCAATCCATGACCACATCAAAACAGAATCAAAAAATTTCTGTTGTCATTGAATAAAGATTATCAAGTTAGCATCAGCAGACAATTTAGAAAATAACAATAAGGTTTAATGTCATCCTCATGAATACAAAAGAGTCATAAATACATATGTCCTAACAACTATGCCCCCTAATGTCTCTTCAATTTTTTGTGGTAGTCTTCCATTAAAGACAACACTTTTTTTCTATGGTTGTAGCGAAGATGGGTGAGAGCCACCATAAGAAGCCCACCTTCAATTCACGGAGTTCTTCGTCGGTGTCGTGTGGCATTGTATACCCATCCGCCCTTGTTTTGAGCCATCCCACATTTGTAGCTAAGATATAAAATGAACCCCACATGAGTGCCTGAAATAAAATAGACAGATGAGTTCTAGTAAAATCAGATATCAAACTTCACCAGACACCACAAAAAATGCAAAGAAATAAAATAGACATACGTGTCCTTTTGGACATGGACTTTAGCCCATCTAACATCCTTGGGGATTTTGTCCTCATCCTTAAACAACTCTGGCTTGACTGTTCGTAGTACATCCAAGAAATGATTGCACTGAAAACGAAGTTCACACATTTAGATATGTTTACAGGTTTATCAACTAAACAGACATTGAATTTCAGTTGAACTTACCACTTTATTTGCCATCCATTGCTTTTCTTTTTGGGCTGTTTTCTTTTTTGGCTTTCTCTTGGTTGGCTGATTGTTTGGATGTTCCTTTCATATTCCATCCGATAATATGTATTTATGTCAACCAAGGAGTCAAGGGCGTAGAAAGTCATTGTTGTCGTATCGAGGACATAACAAAACCAGTGATTTACAAAAAGACGAGCCAAAAATGAAATGACAGTCACCAATGTTGTATCCTAAATGTTGAGGATCAATTTGCGGAAGAATGGATTGACCGTCCATTTCGGGTTAGGACTAATCATTTTACCCATGAATTCATTTGAGAAAATGTGTCTTTGGACAACACCATTGTGTAATTGATTGGCAACCAATATCCTTGCTACCATAGTCATCAGCTACATTTGGGATAAATAGGCAAACAAAAACATATGGTCATGTGCATGCAAATGTTTTTTTAAACAGAACTTTTTATATAACCTAGGTCATGACCAGAAGTTTTTAAATACCATGAAAACAGAGACGTAAGTCAAAGAACTACATTGTATGTGATTATGAATTTTGAGTTCAGATATTGATGCAAATATGGATGGAAAAGAAAGTCATATTGCAGCCATCAGTCACAAATAACGATTGTGTAGGTTGATTGGTAAACGAGACGTACCCAATCTCCTATCCAAGACCGTGCCTCAAGACATTGTAGGTCTCTCCTTGTGAGAAAATAGTGATGCATGTCCACAAATTCCCTAAATGACAACATATGAAGATGTTAATCAAAATCTGCATTTTTTTTAAAATACAAGTAATTCCATGTGAAATAGTAAATTAAACTTACTCCACAGCCTCATCTTCACTCACGCTCTTTGTGCACAAGTCATAAAGAGTGTCCTTCTCATCGTATGTCCTCTTTCCCTTGGACTTCCGTTGTGGATCGATCCAAGGGGATTTGAAAATGGCACTAGGGGTGATGACCCTCTGCGATCTCCTCAATTCGACCCCTTGTCCTTTGACCTCTTCTTGTATAGGTTCCTTCACATGTTCGGGAACAAAGAACGTGTTCAAATAGTTCCCCGCACGACCTAGCGTCCACATTGGGTGTCTCCTCTCCAAGTTCGGGGACATCGTCGACATCAATAATATTTTCATATTCATCTTCCTCGTCTACGTCATCTCCCTCCTCTGTGTCATGGCCATTATCATCGTCAGAGTCCCCGGAAGTAGATGGTTGTTTGTTTGGTGCGTCACCTTCATGCTGGCCTTCTTCATACAATGTATGTTGAAGTGCCAACATTTCTTGTTGCAAGTTTGATAGCAGCCGTGCATATGTTGTGAGCACTACCTGGAAAAACATATATCAATTATTACATCATATATCACAGCATCAATTTGTAATGAAACAGCCGCCTGAATTAATTTGTCACATTACCGGGTGTGTAAGCATCGTATCAATATCAAACGATGTTGACGGATTGACTGATGGATGTGGCTGAGGAGGTGGTTGAGGAGGCTTGCCGCGTACCAGGAGGCCTTTTTTGCCTCGTTTCTCAACCGACACTCTGCTCTTCACCTTTTCGTCGGTCCAAAAAGCCATGGCCGACTCATGTTGACAGCCTATAATGTCACCGATTGGGAAATTTTGGAAACAAAAGAGCTGCACATAAAACAAAATCAAACAATTATTAACAACATTTGTACATTAATGAGTTAGGATCACATACAAACATAGTTAAAGACAACTTACCATGAGGAAGTATAGGCATCCGCCTACAGTTTTGCTCTTTTTTCTGTTGGACTTTTAGGAATCCTTCTTGAGCTCATGTATCTCTTCGCAAAGTTCTTGAAGGACGAAGGAGGACCAATCAAAATCAGTAAGTGCACCCTTAGTCACCGTCATCACCTTCAAAAGACGGTCACTGACAATAATTGATGCACTGGGCGCCAATAAGGTACCCACGGCGAATAAGACGAATAAAAACTCAAAATTTTGGTCTAATTTTTCTCCCAACATCTCTCCAATTTTTTTGTACGGAACATCCTTGTATACTTTCCTATAGTCGCTGAAAGTGGTGTGTTGATCGTTAATTTTTCTCACATAAAGAACGATTGATCTGTCAGCAACTTATACTGACCAACCTATCAAACCTGATCTCCTTTAGCCTTCTCATCGCCTCGGGTCTTGCCTTCAAGTTATTGCAAACTTCCTTGAATGTCTTTGGCGCACATCTAGTTTGGAAGGGCACCAACTACTTCTTCAGTTTCCCCGAGGCTCTCAGTTGTTTAGCCCTCTTTGTGTATTCAGCTTTTTCATTAGAAGTTGGCCTTTTCCAGGCTTCTGTCATTTCTACACTCAATCCACCTCTTAACTTGGCCTTACCATTGCCCTTGCCCTTACCCTTACCCTTGTGGCGTTCCTCATATTGCTTGAAGAATTCTTAGATAAATAGGTTTTATCCAGAAAACCTTGGATCCCTTTGTGAGAATTTAGACATGATGTTGCTTCTTATATTATAGCTTTGTTGCTAGTGTACCTACAACAATTGTAAATGAAGTTCATTTAAAATTACCCTTGATCATAATTAACAAAATTTCACAGTTTTAAAACCAACTAAAGCTTTAAAGGTAATAAAACTTGAACAAGAGGAATGGAAAACATGGGGGGGGACCTAATTAATGGCAAAAAACCTACACATGGAAAAGAAAAGAAAAAATTGCATAATTGTTAGTCATTAATGGGTTGATTTCACTGGTTCCATTCCTCTGGGAAAGATAAAACTTTCAATAAGATCAGGGAAGAGAATGCAACTAGCATCTAGCAGCAATAAATAACCCTTTTGAGGACTAGGTACTATTGTTGCAGAACCTCTCACATGTCCTTTTCCCCTTTTCCCTCGTGCTCAGGTTCACAAAGATTTTAGAAAGCGTTAATCAAATGAAAGCGAAATAACACAAGAAAAAATTTCACAGACTGAGACCACACATTAGAGATCCAGAAAAGGTCATGCTACCCTTCATGCAAGTAAAACTAAACATTAATCCTAAATAAGTCCATTTCCCCTTTCTTTATGGTTGTATGCACCTTAGAATTCCCCCGGGGGGGAGCTAATTAATGGCAAAAAAAACCTACACATGGAAAAGAAAAGAAAAAGTTGCATAATATACGGAAGAAATGGACAAATAAATCCAGAAACACTTCGCCTACAAAGTCGAAGGAGTAAACCTCAAAGATCAATCAAACCCAGCATTGAAACAAAAAGGATTTGAAAGGTAGGTACTATATGCTTCTTAAAATTATCATTCTAAAGTCTCTATGTTTATTTGCTTGCTCCCTTCCATCATTCATCACAGAACCCAACACACACACAGACGGATATAAAGCTCATAATCATAGCATCCAAGCCTCCCTTTTACACTTATTACAGAATTTGACATTAAACATCAGAAACAACAAGCCTCGGATGAAAATCGACAACCCAGAACAAAACATCACATGGAAGGGCGTATACTCAAATACAAAGCCATTAAGTCACTCACACAACTCTTAATCTAACATTGAGTAAAGATTATTCCGTTGCTCCTTGGTTTTAAAGGTGAATTTAAGAAGCATATAGTACCTATCTTTTTTTGTTTCCCCAAGGTTTTGAAAACTCTAATCCCCAAAATTTTACCTACAGGCGAACCACGACGGCGACGGAGACAACACACGACAACGGCGACGGAGCACAGAGAAGATGGCGAGTGAGCAACGACCACAGAGGAGACGGCACAGAAACGAGAGTCGACCGAGCGAGGGAGGAGATGATTTTGAGATATGCGAATTTTCAAATTCTTTGTTCTTTTATTTTTCACACTCACTTGGTTTTTCAGTCATTTTGCTTTCCAATTCAATCCCAATCAAGGCCCTAGGGCCTGTTTTGGGCATATCAGATTGTTGGGGCCCTTTTTGGGCTTATTTTGGTTAAAAGGGTCTCTACAGTGATTTTCCCAAAAATTCACTTACTTCCCAATCAAACACCCAAAACCCTAGCCAACAAAACAGGTATGATCGTTTTCTCTTTAAAATTTCCTTGACAATATGTATATTCTAAAAATTGTTATCAATAATGAGAAGAGCCCCAATCTCCTTTGATAACTCATTTGTGATTTTTCGTCTCTTACATGCTAGGTAAATTCTCCCATCTTATTTCTTTGCTCGATTCAACTCCATATTTACTTTGTCGGTGGTCTTGAAGTTTCGTAATCATCAATCCCTAAATCTCGTTGATTATTTTCTTGTTTCTTTCTTTATCTCCTTTCTCATTAGAATTTTGAACCATGATTAGAATTGTAAAAATATTTTTATTGTAACTCTGAATATTTTAAACATCTTATATTCATAAAAAATTTTAATTAGTTAATGAGTATACATTTGGCCCATCGAAATATTTATCCCAAGATCAATCACCGATTGTAAGGAAACATCAAACATAAAACTATGAAGAACGATCAGTTGGTGGGACAGGAAGGCTAGGAGTAGATGAAGTAGGAGATGTTACTTACCCCTGTTGCATTAAGACAGCTAGAATCCTTTGCTCCATTTGTTTCATCTTCTCATCAAATTGTGCACGTTCTTCTGCTCGCTCTGCTTTCATCCTTGCACGTTCTTCTGCGCGCTCTACTTCCATCCTAGCACGCTCCTCATCACACTCTGCTTCTATCTTTTCACGCTCCTCCTGAAATTTTTTTATCAAACTCCTCAAGCAATTGGGTACGCACAGTCTCCACAGTTGAATTATCATTGGATTGAGAGCAATTTCTCTTCCTCAATGGCTTTGCTCCATACCCTTTTCCTCTTACATACCCTGATCTTTTACCAAGAACAGCTGTCAATATTTCATCAGAGGTCATTCGAGAGGAAGACCCTTTTGTAGAATAAATGTCAAGATCTTTAAATAAGTTGGAGGCAATAATCTAGGAACAAATTATCCAAGAACAGGGATCTAAACACATATTTGTTTCAAAGAGAGACAACTATCACAAAAAGGACAAAAGCGATAATAGAATCAGCATTTGATGATGGACTCATGTTAAAACAATGCGGATAATTTTTAACAAGAAAACTAAGATTTTGTGGATCTATTCTCTAACAAAGAGACTTAGTTAACCTTGAAGGTTTGGACTGGGCCCCAATAAGATAATTGAGGCAGCTTGGTTGGAGAGACCTTTTGAGAAGGAAGAGATAAGAAAAGCTATTGGTTGCATCTATATAGACAAGTCTTTTGTTCCAAATCATTTTTGACCATTCTCTACCTAATGTTAGAACTTATAATTAACTTAGAAGCAATTGAAGGCATATAACGACATGGATAAAATGCAGGGGGAAAAATTCCTGTCTTGTAAAACCATAGATCAAAAACTTCTATTTGACCATGTGAAACAATTGCATGGGAAAGGAATGCATTCATCTATCAAAATATAAAAGCATGGATTCATACGCTGAAAGATATTTCAATAAACGAGAACCGCACATAAAAAGTGGAATTAATGCTTTTCTTCTCATATTTTAATGAGAAGAAATTTTATTAAGGAACAGCAAGCAAATTAAGCTTTTTTCCCTTTGGAAAGAGGCATTTCATTTAATTCATTCTCATCCTCCCTAATACAAGCCAGTAACACTAACAATAACATCAAATACATTAAAAATCAACTATATCTATAAGTATCTATATTATTGTTAACAAGCATTACAATTGATAATTCCTAGTACACCAAGCAACATAAAAATAATTTTTGGCAAAACAATAAGCTTACATACACACAGAGAAACAAGAATTTCGTAACTATTTCAAGAAATTTCATTATTATAGCATGACCGAAATAGGAAGAGAGGATAAATTGAACCCACAGATTGTTAGAAGGATGTAGCAAAAAATAAGCATTGAAAGAAGCATCTCTAAGGTTTAAACAAGCATTTCAAATGCTGCCTTTAGTTCACTTCACCTCAACTTCAATCTTAACATCTTTAAGTCTAGACTCATAATATCTAATAACCCATTCTCTTTCAACCAGCTGTTCTTTTGTCCAAAATGTAAATAATATGCTAAGGACTACTTGCTAACTAAACTTCTAGTTTGTAGAAGTAAGCCATTGGCATATCAAGAAAACATCTGTTGTCCTGAGTTTGAATAAATCAAGTGACCATATTCTGCCGTCACGCATCATTAATATCCCACGCAACACAGTAATTGACTTGAATCCTATGGTCCAGCAAGCAAATTAATTTTTTTACCTTAGTTCGACAAGCTGAAAGACTATACTCAGGAGCAGAGCAAACAAGTCACCTAGTAGAGATGGCAGAGCAAAGATAAAGCAGTGACTCTGGGATCAAACTCAGATCCAAGGTCTCTAAGGGCAAACGCCACATGGATCTGGAATTTTTTCGTCGGAGAAGTGGGAGGATGAGTTTTTCGGATAAGGAAGCAATAAAATGGAAATAACAGGTTGGTGCTGTTGCAACCAAAATGCTGCTGCAAAGTAACTAGGGCTTGGACGTATGTGCTTCGTCAGAGATCGGAGAAGGAGGGGGAGGCACCGGAAACAGAGCACACAAGCCGAAGGACGACGTGAAGAGGGAAGACCAAATAGGGAAGATGGAGGAGACCGAGTGTGAGAGAGCTTTAGGGTCTGTTGGGTTTGACGGAGGGGGTGATTTTAATGAAGGGGAGGGGAGGAAGGGATTTTAACATTACCTTGTTTGGATTGGTCAGAAGGAAGTGGAGGGGAGGGATTTTAATGTTACATTGTTTGGTTTAAAAGGAGAGGGGAGGGAAATTTTTTTGACATTGACAACTTTACCCATATATATATTTGCTGAGAATCCTAATCCACAGAGACAATTTTTTCCCTGCTCCAGAATTTATCAAGGACAAAAGAATTCAAAATCCAAATAATCCCATCTTGGAATCACTTCTACTCAAGATACGGCTATATGTGGAGGGGAAAAAAGTCAAGTGTGATTGGTGGATTTGAACATTCCCAATTACCAAAGCAATGAAGGATCATCAAGAAACCAAAAGCGCTACCATACGCACTTCAAAATAATTAAGCCAGCCTCCGATGAATCTAACTGTTGTCTAAAGGGAGTAAAAGCTTATGCTCATCACAAGTTTTCCGTGACAATTCAATTTTTCTTCCATGTTTGAACACAGCATGATGTGAAAAGGATGTCCAATACTGATAATTTAATTCATGGCAGAACTTTTATGTATTCTTTTCCTATGAATTTGAGTTTTACCTCATCAATTAGATGAAGATACACGGCAATTAGCAATTGATACAACCACATTCGTAGATGAAGACAAACACACTGCAATTCTTTTGCTAAATCACTCGAACAGGACAAACAGGACGAATAGGAATAGGGTTTGCAGCTACACCAACTTGTAAAGGGGCAAAAGGGTATTCTAGGAATAATAGAAAAATTATAGGGGTATCTTAGTCCACTGACGCACCCATTCTAATCATCCCTCCAAATCCGTCCAATTTGGGGGGTGACTTTAGGAGACGGAGGGGAAAATTTTAAAATATTTCCCCTCCCCTCCTAAAAAGTATCATCACCAAACGAGGGGGGGGGCTAAAATCCCTCCATTCGCTCCCCCTCCCCTCCGATCCCCTCAAACCAAATAGACCCTTAGGGAGCGAGGAGGAGGCGAGTGTGAGAGGGACTCCTAAATTCCACAAAAATTCCGCCAAAATTTCTTGCCTCGCCCCAAAATTTTTTTGGTATTGGTTTTGATTATTAAATAAAAATCAAATCAAATATAATAAATTCAAGTTTTCCTTTGAATTTTTTAAATAAAATGAAATGTACAATTTTTCATTTGTTTCTGTAATTCTATTTTATATATTTAATATTTGAGATTATTTTAATTTAAAAATGTCACGAGTGAACAAAATTTACATTTTCAAAATTTAAACGGATATATTTGAGATATGAAATCATTGTTTAAAATGGTTCCTCACTCTACAATGGTAAAATTGCTCATGTCGATATTTTAATTATATTATATTATATCATATATTCTTCTCACTCAATTTTTTTAATTTCTTTTATTAATTAGCGTTGGAAAAAATAAGAATTTAAAAATAATTTTAAAATTTTACAATATATAGGTTGTTTTGATTTATAACCTTATTGAGAGTGTTTGAATATGTATATGAATTTTTCACTTATGATCTTACTTTCTATGTGTTTTTAGTGATAAGTTGGGACTATTGAGCTTAATTAAATTATATCTTATTTATTAGGGAAAAAGACAAAAAAGAGATTTGAAATTGTAAAATATCAAATCAAATATATTACCAATAGTTAAATTCTTCATCTCTCTCTCACACACACACATATATATATACACACACACACTAGTACAAACATACTTCTCATATCTCTCAAATACACTCATGTCTGCTATCACAAGTGCATGAGTCACACCAAGTAATAAAGTGATAAGTAGAGATATGGTTTCCATGAGGATTAGATTAACAAATGATAAAGCACACCCATGACAAATTTCGATATGGAAATAGTGATAAATACAAATGATTCTTTAACTTCAATGATTAAATTGAGACTAAGATTATTTCTCTCATTTGCATTTCATAAAACTAGATCAATTTCTTCTCTACTAGTATTTCAATGAATATGTGTTAGAAGTAGGTTTAAAAGCACTTGACAAAACTTTCTCAAGTCAAAATCATGTTTATCTTCTCATCAAAATGTACAATCTCTTGCTACTATTAATGAAAATCAACTTTAAGCAACAACATTAATGTGACAATGTAATGTTAGTAAATACCACTCTTCCTCTCACTCTCAAATGCGCAACACAAAGTATCTTTCAAACTCTCTTTATCTCACAATGATCCAAAAAAATAATTTATTTTTTCATAAGAAATGACATCAATAAACATATTTATTGTATCAATATTATTTTTTTTTTAAAAAAGACTTTTGGCGGGCGACATAAATTGTGAAAGACATACTTTCAATGGCGACTCTCATATGTCACCGCTGAAAGTTAGTCTTTTAGCGGCGACATCGAAAGTCGCCACTGAAAGTTTTTTTTTTTTTTGTAGTAGCAGTAGTGTATGCTACTGTTATCTGTAAAGTATTGTGAATGTATGATATTTTGAAGTACCTATATGGGAAATATTGTGGAATGACTAAAATGTCCCAATGTTGACATCTACACTTTCTTTGTGTTAAATTGTAGTAATATCTAAAGGTGGTGAGGACCTAGGGTAGAAATGATGGGCCCGAGCAAAACTCATGCAGCAAATCTCAAGTATGCTAAATGAACACATGGGTTTGTTAAATGAAATTCAAGAAGAATTACATAAGGTAAGGGCTAAGTAGAATGAGGACATGAAACAGACTGAAACACAAGAAGAGCAACTGAAAGGTCCTCACAAACTGTAGCATAATTCCGTGAACCCCAAAATAACATAGTACCTCTAGTAGCAAAAATATCACAATACTGGATAACCAAATTTTGTAAACATCAACCTCCAATATTCCGTGGAAAGTTTGACCCACAAGCAGCTGAAGACTAGATGTTGAGACAGGAAAAGATTTTTCAGGTTAAGGAGTGTTCCAATGAAAAAAAAAAGCGCAGATGGCTATTTATAAACTAGAAGGGGATGCTAATAGATGGTGGTAAAATACGGAAATGGCTTTTGCGAGCACCAAATATTCCTGTCACATGAAATTTAATGAGAAATATTTTCCCCAATCTGTCAGAATTGCCAAAAATTCGTAGTTCTTAGCTATTCAAGAGGGTAATAATAAAGCTTTTGATGAATACCTTGCTCGATTTATTCGCTTATCCCGATACTCTACTTATCTAAGATATCAGGATGACGAGAGTTGGATCTCATACATGTTAAATAGAGGGTTAAAACATGAGATAAAAGAGAAATTGGTTTCCCGACAATTCCAAGAATTTAATCAGGCAGTTGAAGAATGTCAGATTGTCGAGAGCAATCTGATTGATCTACATGTATCTAAGAGTAACATGAGTCGTGGTGATTCTTTTAGCCAGGGACTTTCTCCCATAAAAGGAAGGGGCAATGGTTTAGATCTCATAGAAGTAACAAAAGACCTTCTCAGCCTAGCAACGTGCTTATCAAAACCACCAGAATCTCGAAAATGTCCCTATTTGTGGTAAATTCCACCTTGGCAGATATTGTGGTGGACTAGTGACCTGTTTTATCTATCAGAAGTTGGGTCATACTAGTCGAGATTGTCCACAGCGTGCAGCTGAGAAAAGACCCTAGAATCAAGGCAGCGTCTTTGGCATAACACATAAGGAGGCTAGAAAGCCTCTAGAGGTAATTCAAGGTACTCTTTCTTCATGACAATATATTACAAGCATTATTTGATTCAGATGCTAGTCATTCTTTTATTTCATATGATTGTGTTAAACATTTAATTCTAAGCACTTACGAACTACCTTATGATCTGGTTGTGTCAACACCGCTTGGAGTCAAATCTACAACTACTGATCATGGACAAGAGCAAAGGCAGTTGATCATGGCTCCAAAGGCAAGGCAATAGACGCTGGCAACTGATGGTTGTTGTCTGATTGATGGTTTAGGAATAGTTATTTGCTATTTAGTTTTGATGTAACTGTTAGACTATTTGGAGTTTGTAAACAATATTTACCTTATATTTGGATGACTGCATTACGAACCCTGTGGGGTAACTCCTAATATGTAACCAAGGATTGTAATTTATTATCAGTATACTATGCTCATTTCATTTTGCTCACTATGTTGGGCTATATTGTTATGATGTACGACGTGTTATTGTGGGTGTGACAATTTACATAATTTGACCTTTGCATTCTATGACACAAAAGTCTCAAGGGACATGGCAACGGTTTTGCTTTTTTCCTGGGACTTTTTTGTAATTTTTTCTACCTTAGGACCTCAAAACGATTTTTCAAAAAAAAAAAAAAAAAAAAAAAAAAAAAAAACCCCTTATATGGCACTGGGTCAAGAAAACACCACATAAGGCACATAAGACGCATAAGTAGTTGTGGCACCTACCTAAAAAAGCGTCATAACTCATGACATCCCAATTTTTTTTTTTTTTTTTTTTAAAAAAACAATTACAGAGGATGTGGTTGTAACGAGGTGGCACAAAATGTGTGCAACTATTCCCTCTATTTGTAGTAGTGAAAGTTAACAAAGCTAATTAATTTTTTAAAATGAGAAATAATCACAAGCGAATAAGAGGCCCAGGAGAATACACAGAGATGTATGTTGCGTGTGACAGGCACTATGCCATATGACCAACAAGGATTTGAGCCTCACATGAGGGGCGGAGGGTGGGGATAAACTTTTAAGAGCAGGGCTGAGTTGGAAAAGAAAGAAAAGTGAAGAGAGAGGGATCAGTGTCAATGGCTGGTTACGTCAATTGTCATTTGTCAAGTCTAATTAGAGAATGAAACTGAGACTAGAGTGAGTAAAGAGAGGGGCTTTTAATAGCCGGACATTTGACTTGCAATGGATTTTGGTAACTCAGCCAAGAGCCGAAGTCCCACGACACCAAAGTTTCATGAAGCAATAACAAAGTGGGTTACATATGTCTCAAGAATAATGTTTGCAGATAAGAAATTAATCTTAGAAAAGCGAATCTCCGAGAAATCTCTTATTCACCTTTTTAAGATTTTTGTGTGGTATTAATTATTTTTACCATCATCATAAGTTAAATATAGCAAAAATAATAATAAACAAAATACTCAATGAACTTGTAGAGTTGAATTTTCCGATGCCACACATTCCCACTCCCACCAAACGATGATTTGAATCTTCATTGAGAAGATTGTTCTCCAACTGATTTGAGAAACATTGATGAGCTTTATTTCAAACTTTTCTTGAGGTGATTAAGGTCTGCACAGAAACAGAAACAGAATTATTTTGAGTGTGGGAACACAGAATGAACGATGTTGGGAAAGGAGGAAGTTAAATATCTCTTCTTCTTTTTTGTTGATATTAGAAGAAGTTATATAATTCTATGTAAAATCTGTACATATCTTTAAAAATATTAATTACTTACTTTTTATAATTTAAGATGGAGATTACTTTTTATAATATAAGATAGAGTTAGATTGTTTTTTAGAGATTAAAAAAATTAAATAAGTTAATTAATGATATCAAATGTTATATAACCTTAAATTACATATCGAGGCAGCAAGCAAGATAGCTTATTAAAAATAATAAAATAAACATTTTAGAACAATTTAATTAGTTTTTTGATATCTTAAAAAAATCAATCTTATATATCCTCATAGTTAGGATCTCTATCTTATATTTATATATTTAGGAGCCGAGTGAGCATTGAGAAGCGTATAAAAAACAGATGCATCAAAACTTCACTGCCCTTTCTTCAATAATTCCACCCAAAAAACAAGAACTTACTGCAAGAAATGGTAAATATTAGTAGCATACCCAAAAATTAGAATTAGTTTTCCAATTAACAAAGCAAAGCCTCCTCCCTCGAAGGGAACATAATATAATAGTGAAGACAATTTCTCAACCAATCCAAACATCAATAAGGAATTATAACCCAGAAACCTATAACTGACCAAATATTTTTCTTTTGGATGAATGCAAGTATTACGAGAGACGGAAGAAAAAGAATTTCATAAAGGAACCCAATTAAAAGTGAGAGAGGCTTTCCAAATCAAACCCAAAATACCAATTCTCAAAATGTTTCCACAACCCACACCCCAAAACTTTGAAACAGAGCAATTTATTTCGTAATTTTAGCATGTAACAGTTGAACGATTAATCGAAAGATAAAAGATGAAAAGACCAAAAGCCAACAGAAAACCCATAACTACGAGTAGATCCACTCCCAGATTCACCAAAAGCTTCGCGCGAAAGCTATAGCGACACGAAACAAAACCCTTTTTTTTTTCTTTTTTGGAAAAAAAAAGGTACCTTGAAAGCCAGTACGAGCACAGATCGCAGAAAGAGATAGAGGGAAGAAATAGGAACAATTTGGGCTTTTTTGCTCCGTTGGATTCTCCGGAACAGCAAGCAAGCTGGCCTTTCTTCTCCTAAATCCAAGTAAGGAAGACGAATATATTTGTTAATGAGAGTGGAGGTGTCGCCGCCGTAGGGTTCAGGGAATGACTGTCGCACTGAGGAGGGGAGGAATAAATAAGGACAGGCAGGAGAGCGTGAGAACGCTTATTAAGAAACGACGAGCGTATCCTTGGCTGGTAATTTTGGAGTTTTTTTCTTTTTACATATATTTAAGTAAAAGTTATTTATAATTATAGGTAAGCTTTAAACTTAGAGAAAATCTCTTTAAAAGACTGTTGAACTACCTATATTATAAATTGGGTTGTTAAATTTAACAAAACTTAAATCAAGTCAGATGTCCTAAAACAGGATTTTAGAATCCATATATTAACATTTAAGAATTGTATAAAAGAATCCACTCCCTGTTCGACCCCTCAACCTCTGCCACTGGCTAAAAAAAAGTTCCTATTCTTGTCCAACACAAACCCAACTATGACATTTTGACCAATTTGGCGTCTAACCCGGAGCCTATCCTTCAATGAATAGGTACTAGATAGGCACAACAATCAAAATTTTGATTTCCACTCGCGCCAGTCATTAGATTCCGATGAATTTAGAGCTGAAGTTGTTGTATTGCAAAACCAGTATGGAAAATTGAGGCGACTTTTTGAAGACATCGACTTCTTTGAGATGCTCTAATGAAATAGTTTTGTCGGCCATAAAGGGATGCTCCACGAGCTTCTCTACCGTCCATCTTTTTTCGGGATCCTTCAGACACCTCGTAAATTCTTTCCCATAATTCTAATTAATCAACGGGAATTTCAAGTAATTCTTCTCCTAGCCCAATTCACATCAACAACAAAACAATATTGGATTCATCATTAAAATTCCAATTGGATTTTTCCACCATGAGACTGAGAGAAAGAAGTGATCTATGATGTGAAGTCCTCTGCAAATAGTGTTGAATAGGAAACAACGGATGGGAACGCTATAGAGAGAATAAATTAGGGGTATTAAGGTAAAACTATCAAATTTTAAAATCCTGTTTTAGAACATCTGACCTAATTTAGGATTTGTAAAATTTATTAACCCAATTTAGAATATAGGTAATTCAACCGTCATTATATAAGATTTTTTTCAAATTTTATATTTATAACAGTTACATGATTCATGTTCAAAATAAATTTATAATTTTTGATTGATAATCATTTGTAACTTCACTGTGAATCTTGCTCAAGTTGATAATTAATTGTGATTTTAAGATAAATAATTTGTTGTTGTTGTTATGTTAAAAAGGTTTTCAAGGGATTGAGAAGCGTTTTTTGAGGAAATTAAATGTGTAAGCTGTACGAAGGTGGTGAAACAAGCAGGGAGATGTATCATATGAGGAGAAGAAAAGTCGATTAAGATTTCTCTATCATTTTCTGAGCCATAATGCACTAAAAATTAATGAAATCTGATTCCATGACGCGCGGAAAGCACAACCATTACCGAAGGACTAAAAACAATTAACAATTTGTAATGAATCAAAAGATTATTTATATTTTGAAAAAAAAAAGATTATTTGAACATTGAAACACTCACAATCCTGGATATACATTATCACACAAGAAATCCCAATATTCAGACACCAAAAATCCACACATCAATATCAATATATACATATATAATATCTCATCTTTCAAGCTGATCCTTCCATGGCTTAGTGATGACTTAAGACACAAGTCACTATTCATAAGCCATCCTCTTTTCTTTTTTTTGGCTGCGAGCAAGCCACTGTTACTCCTTCAATTTTAAATTTTTTTTCTTGCTCAACTTCAATTTTAAAATTGATGGGCATAGTTTCAGAAGAGATGGGCAAAGTCACGGGTATAGGAAGCTTAAAGAAGGGTTAAAGTTTAGGGAAAATTACGCACAGGTTCCAAAAAAGAGAAATTATCACAATAAAGTCCCTTAAAATCATGAAATTATACAGAAGTCCCTAAGGACTTGTGTATAATTATTTCATATTAGTAAAAGACATTATTGCCCATTCAGCATAAAAAAAGAAGGAAACAAACAGAGCAAATAAATGCGCAGAGATAGCTTTCGTCAAAAAAGGAAAAACGCGTAGAAATCAAGTAAGCAATATAAGTCGATCGACCGCAACGTAGAACGCAAGTAAGTGACATTTTCATGTCCTAGGCAAAGCTTAGATTTTGCGGTGACATCTTTTCTATGTTCGTTGAAAAATTTATTTTTTTGTTGTTTGTTCTTTGCATTCGAGAGTGAAGGGTTAGTAAAGGATTTAAGTTTGAGCTCATTAGTGGACATTAGTGGACTATAAGCTGGTACTTAGGTAAGTAATGCTAAGATTTGGCTAAAGATATCATTTTTACCATTGAAGTTGGGGTTTCATATTATTGGGTAGGGTTAATAACATTATGCTCTATTTTTGGGAAGGTAACAGAGGGATTGCTATGTTTTCATTGGTTTCTGGTTGATGTGATGATGGAACGTTTAGTAAAAAGTTCTGATAAAAGATAATAAAGTTGTTGTTAATACGTGCATTTATTGTTGTAAAAGTGCTTTTTCAGTTGTTAATACAATCTTGTTGTTGCAGATTGTCCTAAAATATGGCAGGTACTTCTAGGAAAAATCTATTCTGTTTCTTTCATTTGGGGGGGGGGGAGTTTTTAAATGATAGGGGAGATGAAAGTCAATATTTTGGAGGTTTGGTAAGAACAAAATTTATAAAGGAAGGCACAACCTTTGATAAATTGCGAAGAATCATATCATCTCTGATTGGAAAAGAAAGCAATGACATTTGTGTGAAATTCAAACCTAGCTTTGATCCATCAACATATGTAGATCTTGTAGACGATGAAGGGGTGGATCATTTAATAAAGTTTAATGAAGAATTTGAGCATGTTTACATTGAAGAGAGAGGGAATAATGACAATATACAACCACCATTGAATGCCGAAATGCAAGAGGAAGAAGTGTACGTTTAATTGCTATAACAAAGCTATTTTTTTTTTTTTTATTTTTTTTTTTTTGTATAAGTGTTGAATGAGGGCTCATACATTGTCATTACTAATACGGTAACTTGTTGTTTATTGCAGGGATGAGGACTTGTTTAGATTTCCAAATGCATTGTTTATGTCTCCACACTACTACAAAAATTGGATATTACTACCCTAAAAAACGTCCTTATTAAAAAATAGGAAGTAAAAAATGAAGACAAAGTGGCATTCTTGTAAATATATGAAAGGAAAATGAGCCTTAGGCGACTGAATTGAATTGTGTCGCCAATATTTGAATTTAGGCGACCGAATTGAATTGTGTCGCCCAAATTGGAATAATTTTTTTTTTTAGAATAAAATTTATTTGTTTGGCGCCGTAAGTGGGTTTGTTTTTTTAATTTTTTTAGCATTGGCGACTGAAATCAATTCAGTCGCCAATTTTTGATTTTAGGCGACTGAATTGCATTCAGTCGCCTAAATTCGATTTTGGGCGACCGAATTGCATTCAGTCGCCTAAAATGAATTGGCTCCAAAAAAATTCTTGAAAATTGATATCATTTTTGAGACTTTAGACTACCTAAATATCGATTTAGGTCGCCTAAAATTTTTTTGAGACTTTAGACTACCTATATCCAATTCGGGTTGCCTAAAATGAAATTTTGGCGCTATTTAGAATTTTTTTTGGCTCCAAAAAGCTCTTGAAAATTGATATTGAGATTTTAGACTACCTAAATACCAATTCAGGTCGCCTAAAATGAAATTTTTGGCGCCATTTAGGATTTTTTTGGCTCCAAAAAACTCTTGAAAATTGATATCATTTTTGAGATTTTAGTCTACCTAAATACCAATTTAGGTTGCCTAAATTTTTTTTTGAGACTTTAGACTACCTAAATCCAATTCAGGTTGCCTAAAATGAAATTTTTGGCGCCATTTAGGATTTTTTTGGCTCCAAAAAGCTCTTAAAAATTGATATTGAGATTTTAGACTACCTAAATACCAATCGGTCGCCTAAAATGAAATTTTTGGCTCCATTTAGGATTTTTTTGGCTCCAAAAACTCTTGAAAATTGATATCATTTTTGAGATTTTAGACTACCTAAATACCAATTTAGGTCGCCTAAAATTTTTTTGAGACTTTAGACTACCTAAATCCAATTCAGGTTGCCTAAAATGAAATTTTTGGCGCCATTTAGGATTTTTTTGGCTCCAAAAACTCTTGAATTTAGGCGACTGAATCAAATCAAATTGTGTCGCTTATATTTGAATTTAGGCGACCGAATTAAATTCAGTCGCCCAAATTGGAATAACTTTTTTTTTTTTTTTAGAATAAAATTTATTTGTTTGGCGCCGTAAGTGGGTTTGTTTTTTTTTTTTTTAGCATTGGCGACCGAAATCAATTAGTCGCCAATTTTGGATTTTAGGCGACCGAATGCAATTCAGTCGCCTAAATTCGGATTTTAGACTACCTAAATACTAATTCAGGTCGCCTAAAATGAAATTTTTGGCGCCATTTAGGATTTTTTTTGCTCCAAAAAACTCTTGAAAATTGACTTTAGACTACCTAAATACCAATTTAGGTCGCCTAAAATTTACTTTAGACTACCTGAATACCAATTCAGTCGCCTAAAATGAATTTTTTAATTTCATTTATCCCTTCTCTCCTCTCGCACACCATTTAATTCCCCCACGTACGCCCTCCTCTTCTCATTTTCGATCTGCACATATGCCTTCCTCTTCTCTCCTCTACACCCCATCTTCTCTTTCGATCTATTCCTACTCCTTCAACACTCTCTGGGTGGGCGAGGAGACCGAGCAACGAGATGCCAAAATCTGCACTTCGGAACAAGAGTCACCATCGATTTCATCCAAAACGCTACCGCTAGTAAGTGTTTTTTTAGATCTAAGCTAGTAAGTGTTTTTTTAGATCTAACTCTTGTTGATTTTTTAGATCCGAGAGGGCACCAATTTTTGCAGATCCGGAAATCTCCTCGTGGCTCCAAGACGATACTATGAACACCAAATCTCTTGAGATCCGAAATTACTTCGTTTTTGCATTATTGTTCCTTATTCCTTCCATTTTAGTTACTTGTTAGGTTTTTTTTTTTTTTTTTTTTTTCATTGTATCTTCCTTGTTGTCTTTGTTTTGATTACTCTCTTTGTGTTCTTTTCTTGTTCTTGCTTGGTTTTGGATTTTCTCGGAATTTGATTTTTGATTTGTTCTTCCATGGCCAACCCCGTTGGGGTTTTTTTTTTTAAAAAAAAATAAGGCGACCTGAATTTAAATTTAGGTCGTCTTACATTAGGTGACTGAATTAAATTCAGGTCGTCTTAGATTAGCGACTCCGAATTAAAGTCGTTTAATGTAAGACGATTCGAATTTAATTCAGTCGTCTTATGTAAGACGACTCGAATTTAATTCAGTCGTCTTATGTAAGACGACCTGAATTTAATTCAGGTCGCCAAAAGTATTTTTTTTACTACGCCTCACGAGACGTCCCTAGAAAAAAGGACGTTATATGGGTCAAATTTAGGACGTTTTTGATGTTTTTTGTAGTAGTGCCACCTCCTTTGTTAAATGAAAGTGAAGAGCGGCCATCTTTGACATGGTGTACTCAAATTGTGCCAACACCAAGACCGGAGATGAATCATACCAAATGGAGGGATTTGATTGTTGGATCGGGATGATTTTTGCCAATGATCGACCCTTTGTCAAACGTTATACAAATACAAGATTGCACACAAGTTTTCATACCATTTTGTGAAGAACAATCAACAAAAGGTAATTGCGAAGTGCAAGGTTGATGGTTGTCCTTGTTACATTAGTGCATATTCATCGGGAGAACATCAAGATACAGAGTTCCTAACAATCAAAACATACCGAAGTGCACACATCCACCAAGCATAGGACAACCTAATTGTTTCTCATCCACCCCTTTCCACCTTGACATCCTCAATTGTAATGGATGGTTTAAGGTGCAATATAGACAAGACTGCCCCTAAAATTCACTCAAACATGTATAGAGAGTATGGGGTAAGAATGAACTATTCCCAAGCATATAGGGCCAAAGAAAGAGCATTGATGGAAATACATGGTCGAGTACAAGAGTCTTATAGGGTTATCCATTGGATATGTGAAAGACTTATCGAAAGTGATCCTAACACAATTTCTAATGGGAAGCCTCATCAAACAATAGTTTTCGAGGCTATTTATTGCTTATGGTTGCTCGATTAAAGGCTTTTTAGATGGATCTTGACCCATACTTTATATTGATGGATGTCATCCGAGTGGCCCATACAAGGGGACAATGTTGTCAGCTTGTGCATATGATGCAAACAATGAAATGTTTCCCTTAACATATGCCTTTGTTAGCGGTGAGACATATGATGAATGGGCTTGGTTTCTATGGACTATGAAAGAAATAATTAGATCAATGCAGATAACAATCGTGTCTAATCGTAATAATGTCATTATTGGTGCGGTAAAAGACATATTTGGCAGTAAGAGGCATATTTTTTGCTACTGGCATTTGAAGGAAAATTATAGTGCCGAGTTCTTGAAAATCAAGTAAAGGTGTGAGACGAACATCGGGATATAGCAAGGACACTGCACTTAAGCTCCTTGATGGAATCGCCTATGCAAGGCTCCACAAGGACTTCACTGATGCGATGCGAAAATTAACATTGTTCAATCCACAATTGGCATAATGGGTGGAGACAAATGGGGATGTAGACCGATGGGCTCTTAGTAAGTTTCCTTTCAAGAGGTGGGATAACATAACCACTAATCTTGCCGAATCCTTCAATGCATGGATGCCGAAAGAGAGGAAGCACACCGTCATCCTTTGTTTTTAATACAAGAGCATAGAGAGAAATTGGCACGAAAATTGGTTGCGAGCAAGATGGGTTTGGCGAATTGGAAAAATGGTGTTGGACCCAATATTAAAAAAAAATTCTTCCTTCAAGTTCAATATGCTGAAAATATGCATGTGCAATATTATGGAGACCATCAGTTTTCAGTGCAAACTACATGTGGTGATGGTCCAAGATATGTTAATGTAGATTTTCGTGAAAAAAATGCATGTGTTTAGCATGGGAAATGAGTGGCCTTCCTTGTGCATATGCATGTAGCCATAAAGCACTTTAATGGTAATGTGTACACATTTGTTGATGAGTGCTTTAAAGTTTCGCCCAAGAGAAAATATATGCGAATAACATGAGGCCGCTTGCAACACATGATTGGCCACGTGCCGATGCTCCGACAAAGTGACACATATGCTAACACAGACATTCTTGGAGCCTCCCATTACTACAAGGTCAGCAGGGAGACCAAAAAGAAAATGAATTGAATCTCAATTTCAAAACAAGAAGCTTTATCATTGTGGGAGATGCCATGAGGCTGGACACACGATGAAGACATGCAAAAATCCAAATCCCAATTGAAAACACGATGTACATGCTTTTGATTGTTAATTGCTTAGTCATTTTGTCTATACACACCTTGTATTAGTGACTTCTTGTAACACCTTTTTTTATTTTGGTGGGTGGACAAGAACTTGTAATTACTGACTTACACATGGACGTGAAACTATATATGATATTAAGTTCAATGAGTAGGTGTAAATACCCACTTACTCATACAACTTAATATTTTGAAATGATATTCACTTCTTCAGCTAGCCTTATATAGCTGTCAAAAGTCTTAGAAGTTGTTGTTAATATCTTCTTTTTCTGTTGTTAATATAGCATTTGTTGTTGTAAATAGCCTCTGAACGTGATAGATGAAAAAATCCAGGTTTTCAAAAGTTGTAGTTAATATATGCTTTTCTGTTGTTAATATAGCATTTGTTGTTGTAAATAGCCTCTGGACGTGATAGATGAAAAAATCCAGGTTTCCAAAAGTTGTAGTTAATATATGTTTTTTTTTTTTTTTTTTTTGTTAATATAACATTTGTTGTTGTAAATAGCCTTTAGACCTGATAGATGCAAAAATCCAGGTTTTCAAAAGGTGGTTAATATATGATTTTTCTGTAGTTAATATAGCATTTGTTGTTGTAAATAGCCTATGGACGTTGTTGTAAATATGCATAAGTGAATTTAATTTCCATCAAAATTCCAATGAGTTTACCAATGAAAGCAAACAAAATCCTCGGATAAGACTTTAGCTCCATCGGCAACAAGATGCAACTCGACCCCGTATGATGTACTTACTAAACTTGAGGAATTCACCAAGCTCAAGCAAACAAGCAAGCATCGAGGTCTGGGCAAAGTTGGTACATTCAATGCAAAATAAGAAATCACCATAATGACTTGTACTAGTGACAAGATTTACTAAGTGCACATGCATCAAATTTTCATAGTTCTAACAAAGATTCAACAACAAAAGCTAATTGAAACTAACTAACAATTCATTTCTTAGAATCAAAGATAAAATTTCTTGCACAATGTACATTTGGCTCTAAGGTTAGTCAAAAAATAGTCAGTATTTGCTCTAAGGCTGCGCAAAGTTGGTACATTCAGTTCCAATACTTTCAACTACTTTACAATAAAACTACAGCTCTATTTCTTCTTCTTCGATTGTTGGTTGCCTGGCAGTCGGAACAGCACCTTCTATGCATGTATGTTTTTCTTATGCGATACAAGCCACCATAAGCATTCAAGCTTTATCGTCGCAATTGCTTACGAGATAAATTAGTCATAGTATACCCTTCTTTGTCTTGGGGAGAGTCATCCCATCCATGTAACCATGATAGAACATGGACACCACAAGAATCCCTAAAATGTGAAATGCCACGTACAATGAACCAAAAATTAGAAACCGATGCTCACCAATGAACCAAAAATTCTTATGTATCACATTGCAAATGCACTTTGGCCCAATTGACTTGGTCGAATTTGTCTTCCTTTGGCAAATAGTGTTGGTTTAACTCTTTGAAGAATTTTATGGAAGCAATCTCTCCGCATGAACAAAAAAGTATCTTCATGTCAAGATAATTGAATTCTTCTTACACAATGCATATAGTTTAGTAGTTGTTCTTACACATCGGCTGGCCATCCACTCCTTGGCTTTGAATTCTTCTTCTTGCATTTTAGTCAATCTCTTCGGTTTTTTTGTTTGTTGAGACCCTTTTGTTGCTTCTTCTTCCTCATTTTGTAACTTTAGATACGTTATGTTGTCCATATATGAGTCAAGGGCGTAGAAACACATTGTCTTCGTCTCTAAAACGTAACAAAACCAGTGATTCAAGTAGAATATAGGACCCAAAAAAAAGTCGCAATCGCCTATGTTATATCTAATATGTTTCGGTAGGATCTCTTTTTTATGTGCTTCCCATGAATCTAATATGTTTCGATAGGATCTCTTTTTTATGTGCTTCCCATGACCACTTATGTGGATTGTCGACATCTTTTCCATGAACTTACAGAGAAAATGTGCCTTCTCACATGACCTAACTTCTGCAATTCATCCCTGACCAAGATCTTGCCAACAATGCCATCAACTGTGCGCATTTAGGAAAATGTTACTGAATAGCAAAATTAAGGTAAAATTGAATTATAAAATTTTTACATGGCATTGACCCGGTTGTTTATCCATTTTGTTTCGCATAGACAATGAAGTTCACCACGGTGTGAAGAAATAGTCACATATAGCTACAAATTCTCTGATACACAAACAAGTGTAGGTAGTTGGTTGCCATGGTTAAATTTAATACAAAGTTAATAAGTTTGTTGACTTACTCCAGCTCCTCCTCTTTAGTACACTAGTGGTGTAGAACTGATATAAAGCTTCCTTGTCGTTGTCGTTTTTGTTCTCTTTTTACCTATAGTTGTCACCACCCATGGGGACCCAATTGCTAGTTGTTTTAGCTTTGTAGATTTCCTCAAGTTTTGAAATTCTTCCTCCACAGTCACTTCATCTTCATTTGAGTCATTATTGTCCTCACATTCCTCTCCTTATTGTGACCTACCACCGTCACTTTTAGACCCTTCATCTTCATTAGTTAACTAAATGTCCTCATCTTCTAAGACTATAATATAACATCACTCTCAAGATAAGGGATTAATTATTTTAATGTTTGAGTAGAATAATGTTTGTAGTTTCTAAGACTATATTGTAAAAGCACTCGAATAAAAAATAACCTCAAGAAATCTCTTTTTAACCTCTTTAACATTTTTATATAGAATTAATAATTTTTACCATTGTCAGCTTTGAAAGTATAAGTTAAAGATAGCAAAAATGATAATAAGCAAAAACTTACTTACCTTATGTGTGCATGCAGGTTGAGGAAGGGATATGTGTGTGTTGTTGAGAGGAAGCACATGTGTGTGTTTAGGTTGTGTATGTGTTTGGGCTTGAGTGTGTGTGCATGGGCTTGAGTGTGTGTGTGCATGGACTTGAGTGTATATATGTTTGGGTTTTTCCGTCCATTGCACCAATATTTTTGTTAGGGTTTTGTTGTTATTATTGACTGAATTTATCCAACAAACATTGGATAAATGAACAATATCACAATAGATATTTAATCTTGACATTTTATTAAATATTAAATAATATTCTGGATTTTTGGTAAAGCGTAAAACCAGGATATTACATTTTCCACCATGAATTTCAAAGATATCCTAAAACCCCCAAAGTTCCATGAACCCTAAGTACGAAGGCATCGCATAATTTGTGATTTAAGATGATGGAAGACCAACAACATGAGCAACACGAAAACAGCTTCCACTGTTAATCCAAGTAGGCACGATAAGGAAAAGAAAGGAAGAAATTGACGAGAGAGAGCTGCTAGAAAATAAGTAACACACTACTGCTAATAAGAGCTGATGAAGAAAGGTTTGGGAAAAATATTAAAAAATATTGTGTGGTGCTTTCTAACACAAGTGTCACACAAAGTCATTAGCAACACAAGCACCACATCTATTAGTGTATTTATTTATTTTTTCCAAAAAAACTTTTATGGCGCTATGCTAAGAAAGCACCACATAAAGCATAGTTATTGTGGCACCTACCTAAGAAAACGCCATAATATCTCTTTTTTTTTTTTTTTTTTTGAAAAATAAAAATAATCCAAGATGTCGAGGTCAGTAAAGAGGTGCCACAAAACTTGTGCAACTATTCCCTCTATTTATAGTAGTGAAAGTTAACAAAGCTAATTAAATTTTTTTAATGAGAAATAATCACGGGCGGATTATAGGCCAGGAGCATACATAGAGATGTATGTTGCGTCAAGACTATGTCGGTATGCCCAATAAGGATTTGACCCTAACATTAAGGGGGAGGGTGGGGGTACACTATAAAGCGCAGGTTGTGTTGGAAAAGAAAGAAAAAGTGAAAAAGAGAGGGATCAAGTGTCAATGTTTGCGTACAAGGGATTAATCTTAGAAAAGCACTTGGATTGAAAATAATCTCCAGTAAATCTCTTATTCACCTTTCTAAGATTATTACGTGGAATTAATAATTTGTATCATTTTCATAAGTTAAACATAGCAAAAATAATAAGCAAAATACTCAATTACCTTGAAGAGTTGAATTTTCCGATGCCACACATTCCCAAATAATGATTTGAATGTTCATTGAGAAGATTGGTCTCCAACTGATTCGAGAGAAACATTGATGAGCTTTATCTCAAACCTTTCTTGAGGTGAGTAAGTTCTGCACAGAAACAGGTTTATTTTGAGTGAGGGAGCCAAATCATGTACGATGTTGGTGAAGGAGGAAGTTAAAAAAAAAATTATGGCTTATATAGTTAGGATCTCTATCTTACAGTTTAAAAAAACAGATCCATCAAAACTTGATTGCCCTATCTTCAATAATTGCACCCAAAAAACAAGAACTTACTAAACGAAATGGGAAGATTTTAACAGCAAACCCAAAAACAAGAATTAGTTTTCTAATTAACAAAGCAAAGCCTCCTCTGTCTAAGGGAACATATTATAATAGTAAAGACAATTTCTCAACAATTCAAAACATCAGTAAGGAATTCTAACCCACAAACCCGTAGCTGACCAAATATTCTTCCTTTGGATGAATGCAAGTATTACGAGAGAGGAAAGAAAAAGAACCTCATAACGGAACACAATTAAAAGTTAGCGACACTTCCACTAAGACCTTAAGTAGCAAGCAAGATTGGAAAAGATAACCCAAGCATCCCTCCCCACGCCCGCAGGGTTCAACCCCCCCCCTCCCCTACCATGATGTATTAAAAAAAAAAGTTAGAGAGACTTCCCAAATCCAAACCCCAAAACCCAATTCTCAAAATGTTTCCACAAGCCACACCCCAAAACTTTGAAACAGAGCAATTTATTTTGTAATTTTAGCATAAATCAGTTGAACGATAAATCGAAAGATAAAAGATGACAAGACCAAAAGCCAACAGAAAACCCATATCTACGAGTAGATTCATTCCTAGATTCACTCACGCGAAGGCTATAGCGACATGAACCAAAACCATTTTTTTTTTTTTCTTTTGAAAAAAAAAAATGGTACCTTGAGAAGAAATAGGAACCAAAACAGATGTTGTAGTCGGGAATTTGGACTTTTTTCTCTGTTGGGTTCTCCGGAACAGCAAGCAAGCTAGCCTTTCTTCTCCTAAATACAAGTAAGGAAGACGAATTAATTTGTTAAAGAGGGTGGAGGTGTCGCCGCCGTAGGGTTTAGGGATTGGCTGTCGCGCTGTGAGGAGGGGGAAGAATAAAGAAGGACAGGCAAGGAAAGAGCGTGAGAAGTGAGAATGCCTATTAAGAAAGGCAGTCGGCTGTCGCGCTGTGGTGAGTTCTTTGTGGTGAGGCGCTACAGACATTACAATGTGCTTCCATGCGTGTCACGCGGATGTTTTTATTTTGGAGTTCTTTATTTTTCATGTATTTTTTAAAAAAAGTTATTTATACCCTGGGTAAGCTTTAAGCCTATAATTTATAAGCCATTAATTATTATATTGTGTCGAAAATTATGATAAATGCATTTGAAACAACAAAGTGTCTTACAAATATTTGTGTGTGCATACACCCTCCTGTCAATTATGTACGAATAAAATTCATGATTTGTTGATATAAAATATGCCCTCTTAGGCGCAGGAAGCAAAATATTGATAGACATCTTGAGGGTTTGGCACAAAGGAAAGGGAGGTCGGGGAAAATTTCAATGACTTTAATTTAAACGAAATAGATAAATAGATTTATAAAATTTTAATTGTAAGATAAATAATCTGAATATTGTGTATACATTCATGTAAAGACGGTACACATATATACCAGATATGAGAACCTTAATAATAATGGCTCTTAATGGCTGGTAATGAGGATTTCCCTAATCCCTAATTTATAAGGATTCTACTTGATTACAATATATTTTATGATTTTCTAACATTAATAAAAAGAATATGTAATACCAAAAAAATGATTAAAAGCTTTTGACCACATACCATAATAAAATGACTTGATACATAGAAACAATATCTTACATATTATATTAAAAAAGTCACTAACTAAATATTATTTATTAAATTAAATTATCAAACAAATGTTAATAGAATAAACTTGGTTACCAAGTCTTGCTCCTTCTAACACTTCTCAAACAAACATGACATATGATTTATCTTATTTTTGTATTATGTCCCTTTGTAATATTTGAAACATTGTAGGAGTATTATGGATATGAAAGATTATAGGTGCTTGTTGAGCATAATTATCCATATGCATCTTCCATTAAACATAGCGACGAAAGGGTTAGTGTCTCATAACGTGGCGAACCAAAGTTTGAATCCTCGTTGGAAAACATGCTTACATTTAGTGTCCTACAATGCCTCAAACATAATCACCTCCAATAGAAAAATATATTTGGGGGGGGGGGAGACTTCCATTAGGCCATAAATTTGCCTAAAATTATCCTCTACTTACCTTTATGGAAGATATGAACATGCCCACTTGTTCGTTTTTAGCTTGGATTTAAAGAGGAAAATCAATTCCTACGAGCTCTGAAAATCAATTCCTATGCGCTCCATGTCTAACTTGCATATGGTAATTCTTTAAAGTGGATTAAACATTTTTTAAAATATTTAAATTTTTTTAGATTGAATTATACAATTCATGACACTTATGCCACTGCACGTTAACTAAACATTCTCCAAAATAAGAGAGAAAGCATGTCGATTTACTCAATAATTTGCCTATTAAGAAAATTGCCCCCATCAACTTGTACTTTAGACATGCATAACACTAGAATTATGAACCTAAAAACTAAACAATTAATGATACAAAGCTAGTTTCACAATTTAGAGAGATACACCGTTACATCTGAAGGATCCTTCAAATCTGTGAATAGATGGTCATTTTTAATTATCAAGGATAAATCTGCACACAAAATTTCTTCAATAAAGGCCACAATTAAAAATTGTAACCTGTTTATCGGTAAGTTCTTTAAAAAACCTATGACAATATAATTGTTGGGAATTTTGAAAGCTCACCTGTTAAAAACAATCCTAACATTATTCTAAAGGATCATATATAGGATTGACCATTAATTCGGATGGAGAGTATAAGTATATGAATAACACAAATTCTTTGGCGGCTAGAGTATCGATTGGCACCGAGTTTTGATGGACAATCACAAGTAGCAAATCCGGCCCTAACGAGATCGATGACCAGGTCGCCAAAGCTTTGACGACTATTAAACTTTTTTTTTCTAAATAAAATAAAATAAAACAATGTCATTATTATTATTTTTATCCACACAAATTAATTTTATTTTGATCCATAAGATGCAAGGGAATTTATATTCTTTTAAGCGTTAACTAAAATAAAATTAATTGTAGGGTTTAGGGAAATTCTCCCAAATAATTATAACTATTTGAATGCCACATATATTTATCAAAAAAAGACAAAAGAGGGTAATTGCTAGGAAGATAAAAAAGACATGGCTTTTCAATATGGTAAGCCATGCACAGTAATTGCAGTAAACATGTTCTTCTTTTACCTTTGCCCGAGGCTTGTCTCATTGTTAGTTTCCTTCATGGTTAAGTTCACATGCATTTATTGTTATTCGTGATGCTTTCAGGTTTACTGTACATGACAGAAAATTTGTGGCGCCGGATGATGGGGAAACTTGTTCCTATGCGGGCGTTTCTTACTTATATTAACTATTAACTTTTTGACAAAAAAAAAAAAAACTATTAACTTTATTTGGATTAACTCTTAAATATATAAGAGGAGTTTATTCTTAAGTTGCCTCTCATTCCGTGGCCTTAACTACAACGACATTTGACAACTCTTTTAACTTTTTTTTTTTCGAATGAAAACTGAGGTATATTTTTTAGGGAAGGGATCGAGAGAATATTGATTAAATTAACATTAATTAAAAAATATTCGTTTTTATTAATTTTTTTTGAATATTCAAAAAATTTCATAGGTAAGTCTCTCACCAGAACATGATTAGACAAAATCTTCCAATCCCTGTGGAAGATTTTAGTAATCTTGCTTTTTCTATATCTACGATATCACTAAAAGGATGACTCAACCCTTGTTGATTACGTTAACAGCTTCTACGAAAATATTTATTCCATATGGAAAACCTGTATTTTAGTTTAAATCATCATCAACACTATTAAAAAATATCCTAAGATATTTTATATTAAAAATTATATTAGAATAAATCCTTTAGTAGCGCGAGTGGCATGGGAGCTTGGCTCCCTTCCCCCATGCCCGGGGTTCGAACCGCCCCCTCCCCCTACTATGTGTATAAAAAAAAAAAAAAGAATAAATCCTTATACCTATATTAATTTACCTCTCATCAAACTAAATCTCTAATATAGTTTTCATAGTTTGTTTAATATTTATTAGTTATCTATTTTTTTATTAATTGAAAAAATTTGAGTAATTTTTACTTAAATAATTAATTATTTGTTCAAAAATTTGCGAAATTTTTGGAATAAACATATATTTAAAGGAACAAACTATTTGGTTGTCGAAGCTCAAGTAGGCATCAAAGCTTCACGAGTCAACCACCGAGGAAGTTCGATTCTGGCGGCTATGAGTTGTCGAGCTCCAACGGTGATTAAACTCTTTTAAAAGAATAAAATAATAATAATAATAATGACATTATTGTCCTTTTACCCATAAAATTTAATTTTATTTTAATTAATGATGAGCAATGAAATTTCACATTCTCTTAAAGGTTGACTAAAATAAAATTAATTGTGGAGTTAAGTGAAATTCTCCCACTTACTTATACTTATTTGAATCCCATATATATTTATCAAAAAAAGACAAAATATGGTAATTGCTAGGAAGAGAAGAAGTATATTTTGAAAAAAAAAGAAAAGAAAAGAAAAAAAAAAAGAAGAAGTATATGGATTTTCAAGGATATTTTTGTGCGGACAGTTTCAAAAAAGAATACCTCAAATTGTTTGAAGGATGCGAATTCCGATATCGTGTGGCTCCATAGTTTTGTATCATGTGCGTACAGTGAACCTTTTCAATATGGTAAGTCATGCCCTATAATTGCAGTGTACCTGCGCTTTCCTTTACCTTTGTCCGAGGCTCTGTCTCATGGTTATGCCTCCTTCATGGTCAGGTTCACATGCATCCGTTGCTATTCGTGATGCTTCCAGGTTCACTGTACGCACATGATACAAAACTGTGGAGCCATAAGAATACGATATGGGAATTCGCATCCTTGAAACAATTTGAGGTATGCCTAACAAATGGTAACGATAATTAAGCTACTTTTTTTTTTTTTTTGCCAAAATATCAATTTTATTAATATCAAAAGGAGAACTACAATCACCAATAGCCGAAGCCAAATAAAGTACTCTGAAAAAACCTACGTATACAACCTATCACACACTTACCAAGTAAAACCTATACCAATTAAACAAATGCTATACCAGAACAATGTAAACCTATACCAAGTAACACAGAAAAATAAACCTAATCAAAGAATTATATCAGCTATTCATGTGCAGCAACCATATCAGTCAGCCTATACCAGTTCTATCATCCTTTATCACAGGACTAACACAGCAACCTTTAGCTAACCTGGAGTCCCAAAGCAAAATATCGCTTAAAGAAGATGTTGGTGTCACCAGCCAATCATGCTATATCATCTTTTTTGCCGCGTCACTTTGCAAGATAATGCGCTGACTCTATTTCCCGACGAGCAACAAGGGAGAGTGAAGTACCATTCAATGACTCGGATCATGCGAATCGCTCTCGGCAAGTCCCAAAGATTGCCATTCCACGGCCAATGAAGGATTTATTGACAATCAGATTATATAAAGTTTCAAAATCAGTTTCAAAGACTATACAAGAATCAGGGAATTTACCTCCAATTTTGACAGCTTCCAATAATGCCACGCATTGAGCCATAAACGGGGATTCAGTGCATATCAACTTCCCACATCCTCCTAAGAATTCGCCCAGTGAATTTCTGCAAACCACACCCACACCTGCCTCTCCTGTATCTGGACGGAATGCCCCACCACGTTAATTTTGATCACACCATCAGCTGGTGCCACCCATTCGGCATGTCGATTCAGGCTGGTTGCAAATAATTTCCTGGGTGTATTCCCCTCATGCCTTTTGGAGCCCCAAAATTCCTCCACTTGTACACCAACCCATTGAACCACCTCTCTAGCATCAGGCCAAATCCCAGCAAATACCCACTCACAGCGCTTCTTCCATATCAACCAGCACATCACAGCAAACACTGATTTTTCATAATTTCCAAGGTCATTCCCCACTAGCATCTCACATAGCCATTCCTCACACCTCTTCATGCCCCTTCTACTAAATTTTTAATCCCCAAGGGGCAGCCAAACCAGCATAGCCTGGTCCATGGGCATAAAAACAGCATATGCTCCAGAGTTTCAGGTTCACTTAAGCATACCAGGCACATCGGATCATGACCACATTTTCTCCTCACCAAGGCATCCTTAGTTGCAATGGCACCTACCCCAATCCTCCACAAAAACTGCTGGACCTTCGGAGGGGCTATTACCTTCCAAACATTCTTCCATAGTACTTTAGGCACCGAAAATGACATGCTTGGATCCCTGATTGGGCTACATTCCACATACTCCCTAGCCATCGCATACCCCGATCTGACTGTGTACCGTCCATCATTCACTGCTGTCCATACTACATAGTCATCTCGGCCACTTTGGGGAATCTGAATCCTCAAAATTTGTTCCTTCTCCTCACCACTTATCTGTGCATCAATCAAACTAAGGTCCCAACGACCATCACGGATCATATCAGTTACTTTCACGTTATCGTCCTCTGCAGTAGGAGAATGATTATGTAGCCTGAATCCCATCAGCCCCTTAATCCACTGATCCTTCCAGACCTTAATGTGATTGCCATTTCCAACATTCTAGCAAACCCTTTTCAGTAATAAATCTCGCCCCTCTAACAGGCTTGTCCAGCCCCATGAAGCATGTCTACCCTTCGTTGCATTGAGGAAATGTCCCCTAGGAAAATAAATTCCCTTAATAATTTTGCACCACAAGTCATCCGGCTGTGTCAATAGTCGCCATGCCGTCTTCGCAAGTAGGGCTTTATTAAAGCAAAGAAGATCTCTGAAACCCATCCCTCCATCTGCCTTTTTTTTAGTCAAGTACTTCCAGCTTTTCCAGTGCATAGATCCCTTCTCTTCCTGCTGGCCCCACCAGAAATTGGAAATTAAGCTATCAATATCCGCGCAAGACTTCTTAGGGAACAAGAAGCAAGTCATAGGATAAGTAGGTATGGCATTAGCCACAGCCTTGATTAATACCTCCCTTCTCGAAAATGTGAGAAGTTTCTGTTTCCAGCCCATAAGCTTCTGCCCAATCCTGTCCCTTACAAATGCCAATGCAGTCGCTTTTGATCGTCCCCATATCACAGGCAGACCCAAGTAGTTTCTTGTCTGATCCGAGTGGCTAATTCCCAAGCAAGCTAATACCTCTTCCCTCAAATCCAGAGGGGTATTAGCAGAGAAGTAGAGCTCGACTTCTCTAAATTCATCAATTGGCCTGAAGCAGAACAGTAGACCTCCAATATTTTCTTCAGCACTATGCAATTTGTCTCTTCAACGTTAGTAAAAAGGATGGCATCATCAGCGAAGAAGCAGTGGGATAAGGCCGGGGCGTTTCTAGCAAATTTAACTCCTTTCAGCTCTTTCAAACCAACATGTTTCAGTAGCATAAGAGAAAGGACTTCAGATGCGATAACAAACATATAAGGAGAAAGCGGGTCACCTTGTCGTACGCCTCTCCCAGGGCTAAATTCGCTTACTTTGCAGCCATCAACCTGGAGCGAGAACTCTGCCGTTGTAATACAAGCCATGATCCAATCTACAAAACCTTGACAGAAGTCCATCCTCAACATGGTGGCTCTCAAGAAGTCCCATTCTACACGGTCATATGCCTTGTTCATGTCGATTTTCAGCGCCATCTCATATTTCTTGCTTGTCTTCTTATGCCTCAAATAATGGAAGGCTTCATGTGTGAGGATAATGTTATCTTGAATCATCCTCCCAACAATAAAGGCTCGTTGATGAGGGGTGATGATCTTGGACATTATTGACTTCATTCTGTTTGTCAGGATTTTAGCTATCACTTTGTATGAGACATTACATAAACCCAGGGGCCTAAAGTGATGGACTCCCTCAGGTTTCTCCAATTTAGGAATCAGCACAATGTTTGTGGCATTAATCAGGTCCAGTTCTGCCCTGCCCTCAAAGAAATCTTTCACCATGTTACAAACAACCTCTCCAACCTCCTTCCAGGCTGACTGATAGAATAATGCAAAGTATCCATCAAGTCCTGGTGCCTTGTTGGCACCAATTTGAAAGACAACCTCCTCGATCTCTAGGTTTGTAACAAGTCTCATCAGATCCGCATTGTCTTCCTCCGTCACTACCTTCTTCACATATGATAAAGCCTAATCTAATGGCCGAGAGCCCACTGAGTTGAAGAGACTCTGATAGAAAGGGTCAAAAGCGCTGTTGATATCCACCCTTTCCTCCAACCATACGCCTCTATCATCCTTTAATCTCAAGATTTCATTCCTCATTCTTCTTTGGATTACAACTTTGTGAAAGAACGGTGTTTTTGTCACCATTGTTCAGCCATGCGATCCTAGATCTTTGCCACCAGTATACCTCTTCCTGCACCCAAGCCTCCTCTAATTGTCTCGTTACTTCCTCCATCATTGCTACTGATTGCTCAGTTAAGGGCCCAACGTTGCAATACTCCAGCCTTCGCTTCAACTCTTTAATTAGGCATTTAAAGTTAGGAAAAGCTCCCTTACTCCACTTCACAAGCTTCTTTTTACATGCCTCCAGCCGCCTTACCAAATCCAGCATATTATTTTCCACTTGACCTTCAACCTCACTCCACCCCTCCTTCACAACTTGCAAGAAATCAGCATGCTGAGCCCAGTTTGCCTCAAACCGAAAAGGTTTAGGAGATTTAACCTCATAAAAGCAACAATCAATCAGAAGTACATGGTGGTCGGAAGACCCAGCTGGTTCCAAGTGAAACACCAAGGCATGATCAAATTATACTCTAAATTCCACATTGCCAAGCGCCCGATCTAATCGTTCCCTCACTGTCGCACCTAAACGCTTGTTACACCAAGTAAACTTTGGCCCTTTGAACTCCAAGTCCATTATATTGCAGTCAGAAAGCAGCCTCTGAAAGTTCATTATCTTTCTCAGTGATCTCGGATCGCCCCCCTCCTTTTCGGCTTGAGTTAGCAAGTCGTCAAAATCACCCACTAGCAGCCAAGAATCCTGAATATTCGCTGCCAAGCTTCGCACCAGGTCCCATGTACGTCTTCGTTCCCTTTCCTTTGGCGGTCCATACACAAATGAGATGAATTTCGGAGTCCTCAGGCCCAAAGATTCCAATACCACATGTATAATGTTCTCAGATTTATATAAGACAGTCAGTGAAATGCTGTTGTGCCACCATAACGCCAAACCTCCAGCTAACCCCCTTGGTTCCACGTATAAGTCCTGACTGAATCCACATGTGTTTCTAAGTTTCATAATCCGCGTCGATCGAATTTTCGTTTCCATTAGGAAGATTATAGAAGGATTGTTTCTCTTCACCACTCCTTCAAGTTCCTAACTGTTAAGGCTCTTCCCAGGCCTTGACAGTTCCAGGATAGGATTTTCATGATGGCTTGGGGCTGTTGTTGTTGGCCGACCACGAGCCATCGCCGGGCCGCGCTCCCCTGCTTGCCTCCCTGTGCTCGGAATACAAAGTCAAACCTTGAGGAGTCCTCCATCTCCTTATCCTGCAAGGTATCGTCAACCATTTGGGGTTCCTTAGCCACCACCTCCCGTTTCCTGCCACTCCTCCTTAATTTCGCCTTAGCTTTCTTCAAGTTGCTCGCTAAGTTAGAGATATCAGATAGGGGGCTAGAGCTCATTGTATTCACTCTTCTTTTCTTCAGCACACTAGATTCCCAGTCCTCGTCAGCTTTCCTTTTCAACCCCAGGCTATCAAATCCTTTGATCATCTCCTTCATCCCCCCTCCGTCATACAGGACTATAGCCATAGGGTTTTCCACATCTACCTTCGGTATGCTAGAGTTTTCCACATCTATCTTCAGTATGCTCTCACGGACCTGCTGTTTGGTTGATTTCATTTGTTTAATCTGTGTTTCCTTGCCCTGTACCGCTTCAGCCCTCAGAACTGCATTAGTATTCCTCTATTTCAGGACAGCTTCTCCATCCTCCTTCCGTATATCTTCTTTTTTACTTCTGCTTGCTCGATTCTTACCACGTGTCACAGCAATTGGACCAGCTTGTGAGGCTTCTGTGCCGCAATCCATCTCCGTGGGTCTCTTATCTTTCATTACACTATTCTGTACCCCAGCGCAGTGTTAACTACTTTGATTGTGAACAGATCCTCGTCTGTAACAGGATTAGCCCTATGAGGTCTCAGCTGCTCTGTCTCTTCTCGCCTTCTCGCTACCTCTTCATGCTTCCTCCGAACATAGCTCGATTCAATATCCTCATTTTTAATTACTGCTAGTGTTTCCTCCCAGCTACGACACACATTTGTGGAGGTCCAATCACCAAACCGAGGTTCACTTGGATTAAGGCACGACATCCAATATCACAGATTGGCAAGTTCGATTGTCATGCCCTAATTTCCCACAGCTATAGCAGAATGATTGCAGCTTCTCATACCTGATTGAAATCCAGATCCTCCGTCCATCTGGCCTTGGTAGCCAGAAGCCATGCGCTAGAGGTTTCCTCAGATCAATAATAACTCTAGCTCGCAAGAAGTTGCGCAAGTATCACCCATTGTAGAGTGGATCTTCAGCAATCGTTACTTCACCAACATGCGATCCAATCGTAATAGCGTTCGCAAGGCATAAGGCTTCAAGCGGTATGTTGTGCATTTGAATCCAGAATGGACAGTGGCTAAAGTCAAATTCCTCGTATGACTTGAATTTAGCTCTCTCTAATAGATTTAATAAGCATCCATTGATCGACCATGGCCTACCTCAAAGAATCCGGCTATATTCTTCCTCACTCGTGAAATTAAACATGAAAGCATTGTCAGTAATCTTAGTAACAACTTTTTGTTGTAGATTCCAAGCTTTTCGCACGATCGTCTCTATTGTAGATCTCGTATAGGATCGGCTCGTCAGGATCTTCGCCGTCTCAACCTTGTTCCATGTAATTGGATCTGAAATCAGGTTCTCCTCCATAATCGCCACTCAATACTTCCTCCTACGGCGGAGTTGATCTAGATTCCAGCCCTTACCACACCGATCGCGGCGAAGAAGCACCGCCCGTCCCTCGTTCCTCCAAAACCTACCCAATCTCACGCTCAGCGGAGAGAAAAAGTTCCCACAAGTGTGCGCGGGGAAAAAAATCCTAAAGTAGGTGTCTTAAGAATCCTAAAGTTGAATCCAAAGTGTTTCCTCTATCACATAATTAAGCTACTTCAATGCGGGAAAAGTGTTCTTAGTGCGTGCGTTTCTTACTTAAAAAGTCACCCTAAAACTACACCTATATTAAGTTGCCTCTCATGTGTTGGTAGCTATCACATTACAAATGAAAACAACTACCCTTATGTGGGGCCTTAATTACAACGACGTTAGTTTGGCAACTCTTCTATCTTTTATTTTTTTTTTAAAAAAAAAAGGAAAAGCTGAGGTCTATTAAAACTCTTGATTTTAGATCAAGATATAGGTTCCTTCATCGGCTTCCAACTTTTGATTAAGAGGTCGAAGGTAATCAATGATACAAAAACTTTCTTCAAGTTTTATCTGACAAACTTAGCTAACTAATTAACCATGACAAGTCTTTCCCCATGAACATGATTAAACAAAATCTTCCCATCCCTGGGGACTATTAATCTTGCTTAATCTATATCTATAATGTCACTTATAAGAATGACTTCCGTCTACTAGCTATCACAACCCTTAGTAATTAGGTTAGCAGCTTCTATGCAAATATGTATTTTAGTTTAAATCATCATTAACACTAGGGTTAGGGTGTGCAGATTGAACAACCAAGTATTACACTACGAACACCGAGTACAAAAATGTTTTGAAGATATCAAAAATACCAATGAACAACGAAAGGAAGCAAAAATACCAATGAAGAAATAAATTGATGAAAGTAGCATAATCCCCGTTTTGATCTATTCACTGAAGTTTTAAATTCTTCATTGATATTTTTGCTCCCTTTCAATTATTCATTGGTATTTTTGATACCTTCAAAATATTTTTGTGCTCAATGCTCCTAGTATAATACTTAGTTGGCTAATCTGTATCTTAACTATTAACACTATTAAAAATTATTCTAAGAAGATATTTGATATTAAAGATTATATTAGACTAAATCGTTATACATAACTAATTTACCTCTCATCAAACTAAATCCCTAATATACTTTTTTTAAAGTTTTTTTTTTTCAAATTTATCACTTATCTATTTATATTTTTATTAATTGATAAAGTTTAAGTAATTTTACTTAAGAAGTTAATAACTTTTTCAAAAATTTGAGCACTTTTTGTAATAAACATATGTTTAAAGGAACATATAATATGTCTATATTTATGTTATTTTATAATCTTACAATATATTTGGTATTTCTGCTAATAAATTCCTTTGATAATTATCATATGTATTATTCCTCAAATTTAAAATTCTAGATAGTCATCTTCTAAGATAATCTATACCATGTGCTTGTGGATTTATATTTATATTCAAGTTTGATGTTGATGGTGTATTTATTCTTAATAATCTTTGTCCTATATTATTATTAGTTTCTATTCTTCTTGGAGTTGTTTCATGATAGTTTATTGTATTATCTAATTTTATATGTAATTGTTGTGAAATAGTTATATTAGTGGGGTCTAATCTAACTTCTTGTAATATTAGCATGAAATATTCATCTATAGGTACTTTTCTATGATATATATATATTTTTTTTATAAATTTTATGTTCATTAGTAAATACTAATCCAACCATGGCTGGTATACTTATTGTTCATACTCCTGGTAATAATCTTACTCCTCTCAATTTATGATATATTATTATTGGTTTATTCATATGTTCATCGACTCTAAATATTACAAAATTTATATTTAATGTAAACTTTAATTTTTGATAGATTAAATTTCCTGTTAATATTCCTAATATTCTATCTTGTACACTACTTATTATTTTTCCATATGTTTTTAATAATTCTAATATGAGAGTCTATTCTTTCTTTAAAATAGCCAGGCTTTTACTAATAATTGAACTTCAGCAATATATATTTCTTTGACTTCATCATTTAATGGTAATTCATATATTTTATTTTCTATTAATGTTTTACTTATTAGTAGTATCCTTAATACTCCTTGTTAATGTTGATTCTATAGGATGTTTCTCTTCTAACACTACACAAGAATTTTTTTCATTTTTCTTTGATTTTAATATTTTACTGTAAAGTTTTTTAGCCTCTTGAATGACATAATCGGACTGTTGAATTCTGTGCTTTGTTTTTATTGTGGTTAAATTATATCCAGTTCATTGCACTGTTTATGTTAAATGCTGATATTAATTTTTTATCCTCTAGTGATGATGTCAAATTATAGTTATGTTTTCTATTGTTGTTGATGTTTTTCATTTTGACATCAAAGTTGTATTTTTCATTTTATTAGTCATTACTATTTCTCATCATACAGTGATCTCAACTTACTGTTATGATTTCTATATATATATGATTGCTGAATTATTAACTAATGTCCTGTTCACTTACATTCGTTTTTAATTCCTATGAAGTGGGTAATTCCTTCTCGCCCTGGTGGAACAAAAGTATATACAAAGAAAGTTCTTGCGACTCCATTTGTGAAAGATAGTTTCCAGTGACAGCCAAAAGTTAAGAAAATTTCATGAAAACTGCTATATTCACTTTATCTCTTATCTAATTGTTTTATTAGAGGGGCTGTAGATCCATCCTTCAAATATAAATAGATGATCCAGCGGCAACAACTCATAATATTATTCTGTTTTGTCTTGGGAGATTATGAAAGCTAATATTTGAGTTATGGAGTCTTTTCTTAATTGAGTTGTATATAGTTTTAAACTTGCTTATGTATACAAAATCTAGGGCGTTTCATTATATTCATTCTCCTATTAATTAATCTTCAATGTTAAATTCTAACAAGCAAGTGCATATATCAGATTGGGTGAGCTGAATTACTCATTTTACATCATTAGCTTTTCAAATTTAAAAGAAATATTTAGATCTTGGTCTTCTTAGACCCATGAAACGCAAGGGGTTTTACCCTAATCATGACAGTGAGCACTAATTATTATTAGGTTAAGATGTGGAAGATGTGCCAATATTCTAAGAGCCTGTTTGGATGTTTTCAAAACCTAGGTTAGGTTTTGAAAATAAAATCTAGGTTTTGGCAAAAGTTTGCCACATAATAGAAAAATGTCCATAAGCTATTATGCAACAAAACCTAAGTTTTAGGGCCAAAACCTAAGTCGAGTATCATTAAATATCTTTTTAGTACCTATCGGTATCTTGGAATATTTTTTTCAAGATCCTTAAATAAATTTTGAAGATCATGAAGTATTTTTCAATACCAATCAAGTACCCTAAGATATTTTTTTAGTACCCGGTAACAATTATCCCGAAATATTTTTTAGTACCCAATCGGTACCACGAAGTATTTTAATTTTGTACTCAAATTTATGTAATTTTTGGTATTTATTATGAGATTTAATGTTGCAAATATTTAAAATAAAACTTGATAATTCATATGCAATTATCACAAAGGCTAATGTCCTTTTTTACAATTTGAGCATGAAAAAGCTATTTTGATAATTAATAATATCTAAATACTATCATTTTATCAAAATGACTTTTTTCAATAATCATTCTACAAAAAGCTATTAGAAAAAAGCCATTTTATCTTGTAAATCCTAAAAGCTATTCTCCAAAAGCTAAATCCAAACGGACCCTTAGGCCATGATCATTTCAGCGTTGTTAGTGGATTTAAATCGAGAATTGAACATATTGCACGTCAAACATTGGATTACTTTACTATGATTCCATACCTTTTATCTATGTTTATGTAATTTTTTTTATTTTGTTCTTTCATTCTTCCAAGGGTAAAGGTGTAAAAATACACATGTGTTTTGTTCTGAGGAGCGCCCAACACCAAATAGTTTCTTTAGGTGCAAAACTACCTATGGACTTTCAAAATTGGGGCAAAAATACCATTGACATCAGTTTGGCTTAACAAATGTTACTTTTGCAGTGGGCCTCTCATTATTAAAAGAAATAGAAATTCCTAGATTTTTTTATTTACTTTACTGCCCTCCCTTCTTCCCTATCAGTTGCTCATCAGTCATCACCATCTCAATCCCCAGACCACCATCCCAAGCCCAAAATGGTAGACACCAACGCCATCACTGGCAAAATCCTAGTCATTAATCTCTCCCTCGAAATGAAGCAGTGGTCTCTCGGGTCGGCGGTGCGTGCGAGGCTCGGGGATTCTTCTAAGTCATCAATCACGATGTGCCCGTCAAATTACACAAAAGATCAAGAACTGTTCCAAGAAATTCGCTATCAAAGCCTGGAGGAGAAGAAGAAAGTGGCATGCAACAAATCAAACTCATCAGGGTATTATACTACATTGGATTCTAGTTAAACCACTCCCTCATACCCTAATAGTCAATGTCGTCGACGTTCTTCAAGTATGTGGATGTTGGTGTTCGATTCTAATTTCTTCAATCTTCAACCTCAAACTGCTAAATGCGTAGGTCACTCTGCTTCATCATGTATATGATTTTTGGGCTAGCAATAACTACGCCAAATAAAAGAAATAATCCCTTTTGCCTTTTGACTTTCCAATTTGATTTTTATGTTGATTATTGGATTTGTTTTCTAGATTTGTAATTGGTATTCCAAAGGGTGATGAATCTCCTGGAATTTTTGTCAATGATTTTAACTAGACATGAACCAAAAAAGCAGTAGGATCAATTGTGTTTTAGAGGCGAGTGTTGAAGTAGATGATGACGAATTGAGATTTGGGTTATTTGATTTCCCGATTCATGGGCTTTACGTGAAATCATTGTTGTCCACGACTTGAGCTTTCAGTCTCTCTCGTTTTGTTTAAATATCCCTACTCTTTTCTTGATTCTTTTCATTGAACAGGATATCGGCTTAGGTTTTGGATAAGATCTTGCAATTTTGTCTCGATGATGATGAATTGAGGGTGGAGGGTGATGAATCGAGAGGCTAGAGGAAGAGGGTTTTTTTTTTTTTTTTATAAAAAAAATTATTTAAGGGGTATTTTAGTATTTTCAAAGTGTAACTAACGTACGTTAAGCCAATATGATGGTGATGATATTTTTGCCCCAATTTTGAAAGTTCATGTGTAGTTTTGCACTTAAAGAAAGCATTTGGTGTTGGGCACTCTTCGGGGTAAAACATATGTGTATTTTTGTCTTGTTACCCTTATTCCAATGATCAACGGTTTGTATTAATGCTCTGAACATAAGTGTTGGCTCTGAAATGATGAAGGGAGCAAAGCTTATAATTGGGTTAGGCATTTTTATTATATAGGCTGTTTTGGGTGTGATTTATGCTATGTATATTTTTTCTTTCTTTCTTTGCTTTCCTTCCTCATCTTTTTCGTGCGAGGTTCTCTTTGATGGAAATAGGTGTGTCTAAGAGCTGTATCAATGCTACATACTAATTGTCGTTGATATTTCATTGATTTCTCTATGATTTAGGACATGGGGAAGGTGAGCCAAGCTCCCATGCCACTGCGCTACTATGTAGACTAAAATGTAAGTGAGTAAAGGGTAAAATAGGAATTTCCATTGGTGGGTCAAGGATGTAAATAAGTACAGAAATAGTGGTAATATTACTATTCCAAGCCTGAAAATGAATTTGGGAAAAGTCAAGCCCAATTTGATAAATCAAAGGCCACACTCCCTTACTATTTATGAACTCATTTGGCCCACAAACCCCAACTAAACCTTCAGCCCATTTAACTCCATTGGTCCAAACATATATTCCCTCTATTCGTTATTTTTTTGGCACATATGCACAAACATTCAACCCAATTCTCATCTCTCTTGGCCAACAAGCATAGATTAACAAAAAAAAAGGTGACAACATTACACGATAAGACACACAGACTTCCTCCATTTGCATGATAGCCATATGCTCAACTCTCCCTCCCTTAGCTAACACGCACACTCACACTCAAAATACCCGCACACCATCAAACACAAATACGCCACACACACATATGACCCCCCTTCCTTCCATAACTTCCCTCCCCCTCCACGGCAAACTCTCCTCCTCCTCTCAACAATCGTTGGCCTTCTCTCCTCCTCCTTGCACTGTGATCATCACCTTCCTCCTTCTTCCAATGTGGCCTCCCTCTCCTTCCATGGTATAATCCCTCCATTCATTTCAGTCGAGAGATGAGATTATCACCGAAAGAGAGAGCGGCTGATTCGGAAAAGGAGAAGAAACCTTCGATCGTCACATGCAAGCCGAGAACTGGTGTTAGGAGAGTTCTCTAAACCTATCCCTGTCGATTTTTGGAAGTTGCTGAAGATTTAGAGAAAGAGTGAGCTCATGTTAGTGTTTTACTAGTTGAATGTTGAATCTGAAAGGTTATATGATTTTCTCTGGATCTGTAAACAAGCATTTAAGTCTTGCATGTCAACTAAATGCATATGGTGACTGATTCCATATAGCTATGAGTCACAAAATGAGCATGCAAGCTGTTTTCCTATCATTGGATTTTAGTCTGAAAGTAGAGGATCATTTTCAGGTTGTTTGTAGGGGTTAAAGGTTGAATTTTTCTCTAAAAATTTTACAGGAGATAGTACTCTCCTTAATCTTTAGAATGAGCTTTGGATCACCTAAAACGGAGGTCTTTAACTCCATTTATGATTTTTGGAAGTTGAGTTATGAATCTGAAAAATTTTCGGTATGGTTCTAGAGCAGTAAATGACGTTCTGTTTCAGAGTATGTAAACAAACTCCAAAAATTGTGAAATTTCCCATATATATATTAGACATAGAGGTTTAATTTGATAGGTAATTTGTTGAATTTGGATAAGTATTGAAGGAGTTATGATTTTTCAAAGATTGATCAAGAAATCTGAAAAATTCTTCACATTGCTTATGTTTTTCAAAATTTGGGAATTTTCTTAGCCATAAATTAACTTGGTGACTTTAATTTATGAAAATAGACTTACCAAGGTTTAAGTAGAAACTAGAATCACTCCATTTGGAGTTGTATTAGTCAAGTTATGAATTTTCCAAATTCCTAGAGAAGTTAGAGGTTGAATTTTTTATAAGTCTTAAAATAGTCATACAAGTTGTTAATTGTACATAACCGGTTTCTTTGGATATATTGAAAGGTTTAATGGCTAAGATGACATTTATTCAATAGTAAATAGTATCTAATTAAATAAGTCTCAATTGATATACATCCCTAGTCATAAGAATACTAAAGAACAAGTAATTTGGGGTGGGTCTAAAATAACATAATCTTAAGTATGTTATTAAGATTGATTGATTAATGACCCATTCTCCATATCAATGATAATTATAGGAAAAGATAACTACCCAAGCTTGAAAGACAAGCAGATTGAAAAGAATTTTGCGGAAGGTGTTTTGCCGGTAATACCAACAGGTAGTAACTTTAATTTCACATTCTTCGTATCGCTATATATGTATACCATATTGTATGTCCTGTCTGTATGGGACGAGCACCACTCATGGCTTGATTGAGCGTAAAGGCTGACCATGGGGCCAACTTCCCGGTTGCTAGACAGGGCCTAATGCATTCAGTTATTTTTAGTTATCAATTTACCAAAATAAATTTGAACACTAAGGTATTTGAAATCATTTTATGATTTACTTGTAAATCTGCATATGAAATGTAATACTTGTCGTTTGAATTTGAATGCTTTATATGTTGTGTACACTACTCTGTTTGGTTGATTTACATGTATTGTATATGCTTAGAATTTGATATTAACTTGTTACTCTGGAATTCATTTATTTGAATCTCAAAACCCTTAAATTCAAGACATAGGCGGTTTAGTGGGCAAGGAGGAAGAAGTAAGAGCGTAGTTATTGCTTGATCTTGAGATGAATGTGGTGTTGGTGATGTAGATGAAACATTTAGTTTCACTTTTGTATATGGATAACTCTATTTCCTTTTGACTTCAATAATATTTTGAGATAGCCTAATCAAGCTTCGGGATGTATATTTAATTAGATACATATGATCACATAGAAGTAGACATGATGCATACATACATATTATATATATATATATATATATATATATATATGTTTCTTTCTATTGCTGCAAGGATAGGCATGTATATAACAAGCCCCAAAACATGGTGAATGAATTAGTAGAGCACTAGGTTAAATGGAGAAAAGTCTATCAAGGTTTCAAGTATGATACATTTTTCACTTATAAGTTTGAACCACTAATAAAATGTTTTTAAATGTTTTAAATGTTTGAGAAAAGCATATTCGAACCATAATATTATTTTGAACTCTTCATTAAAAGCGATTTCAATTCCATGATCAAACCTGGCATGATGGTTTAAATTCTTTATTAAATAATACATCAGAATGCATGATAAGTGAAGATGTCACTCTGTTATGGGCTCAGAGCAGTGGGGTGTGCAGTGTTGGTATCAGAGTGTAGTTTCTGGCTATAGGATAGTGTACTTTACTAGTATGCAATACATATATATTATGATGGTTAGGGGGAAGAATTAGCAATCAATTGAATAGTGGTATCTAGGTGCAGATCGAAACTTATGTAGACAATATTTGATGTTGCATGGTTTGATATCTTAAAATGTCTGAAATTAACCCATAGCTAATGTTCCTAAAGGATGTAAGATAATTTATTTATGCATTTAGAGACTTTAAAGTATTGATTTAAACGTTGTCCTTGAATAGTGGTAGCGAGGATGCTTGAATTTTGAAGTAAAAAGAGATTCAACGTTTGTTTTTAATGTTTCTAAATGCTAAATAAATATCATAGATGATTAAATCATGCTTAAAGTTGTCTACACTACTACAAAAACTAGAATTAAAGACTCCCATATAATGACCATTTAAAGAAAAACATACATAGAAAAAGAGGCGGTGGCAATTTTGCAATTTTGTGCCGATATTCACCGACTGTTATATAAAAAGAATCGAGTAAGACACATATATAATGATCTGCTCAAAACTAAACTGTCATTAATCTTTCCTAATTGAAATACCACGACAAACAAAACAACATAATCATGGAATTTCTAATACCACTGGTTCCATGAGCGTCTTTGAACATTGCAATAACTACAATGTGCAAAAGGATTTGAAGAATGCACAGATTTTCTAAAATAGTTCATGTAAGACTTTTCTCCAAATTTCTTTTTCCCTTTCTTTTTATCAAAATCAGGTTTGTAACCAATTCCTGATCAATCATTTATAAACCTTTGTTGTTTCAAAATGACATTGAGCGTTTAACTACCTCTAGTGAATTTCTCAAGTGCCTTTGTGAGATGTAAATTCTTTTTCTCTAAATCAGTGCAATTCTCACAAATAGTATCGGGAGATAGTTTTTTAATTTGAAGTTCAAGAGTCACATTCTTCTTTTTCAAAGATACATATTTTTCAGCAAGTTTTTCAAATTCAGACTGAATAACAATGTATTCAGCAAATAATTCATCGTAAGATGATTTTGAATCATATACCTCATCATTATTGTCACATTGGTCTTCTTCTTCAGCAACTAAACAGATGTTAGCCTTTTCTTCCTCTTCATTTTCATCTTCATCAGATGAGCTATCTCCCCATATGGTCGAGACATAGGCTTTCTTTCTGAATTTAATGAACTTCTTCTTCTCTTTGTCCTTGTTCTTGATTAGGACATTCGGACTTGATGTGGCCAGGCTTTTCACACTCGTAGTAGATAATTGGCTTCTTTGCCTCAAAGCTTGAGCTACCTCTGTGAAATTTCTTGAATCCTTGGTCCTTCTTATAAAATTTCTTAAATCTCTGGACCATCATCATGCCCAGCTCTTCATCTTCATCTTCTTCATCATCACCGTCTGATTCCTTGGCTTCTTTGACAGCTTTGAGGGCAATTCCCTTGTTCTTGCCATGTGCTTCATCAAGTCCCTTTTTGAACTTGATCTTTGCCTCATATTCCGAAAGGCTGCCAAAGAGGGCTACTACAGATACCATTGATTCTCCACGAGCTTCTTTAATAGCAGTGACCTTGACTTCCCATTCCTTGTTAAGGATATTTAGAATTTTCCTCATGCCCAATGCAGCAAGCTGGTTGATCAGATGGGTGAACCTCAACTGGAACTCGCTAATGGTTTCATCAGGTTTCATGCGAAGAAGATCGTATTCAGTCATGAGAGTATTAACTCTATTCTATTTGACACCAATGGTTCCTTCATGAGCTATTTCCAGTGCATCCCACATAGCCTTAGCATAAGATAATGTGCAAACACGAAAATACTCTTGTTGACTTAGAGCACTTTGCAGCAGAAGGACAGCTTTACTGTTGAGTGTGATGTTTCTTCTGTCATTCTCATCATAGTCTTCTTCAGGCTTTGGAATTTTGAGACCATTTTCGAGGACAGTTGGATTGTAGTCTCCTCTCTTGAACACTCTCCAGAGACTATATTCTGTAGTGATCACAAAGACTTTAAACTTGGCTTTCCAGAAGGAGTAGTGCTCTCCATTGAATCCCGATGGTCGATTGATCGAAGCTCCATCAGGTAGAATACCTTCCATAGTAATCCTTCTCGAGATGTTAAGCTCTTTAGAGAAGACCTCGCTCTGATACCAAATCAAGGTGGAGCTAAATTACCAAGAGGAGGGGTGAATTGGGGATTTTTAAAAAAAACTTTTCAAAACTGCTCTGTTTTTTTAGCACTAAAAACAGAGATGAACAGAGTGTAGGGAAGAAGAACATGACACACAAGATTTATACTAGTTCGGTCTAACCTCTTGACCTACGTCTAGTCCCCAGTCTCTCTAGGATTTTCACTATCTTAATTGATTACACACTCTGTACTCAAGAGTAATTCTCTCACTAGAACCTACTTCCCCTTACAAGTTGCAATCAATAAACCAATCACCAAGTCCCTTGACTTGTGATTCTTTACAATAAATGATTTATAATCAAGAAACTCTCTCTAAGAGTGGGTAAGAATAAACATTAAATCTCTATGTATCAAAAGATACTTTACAAGTGGCGAAAGAATGAGTGTAAGACTTGAATGTAATTCATTTTCAGCAGATGTGTTAGTTGAGAAGAATTGAATGCAGCTCTATTTATACTAAGAGAGCATTAAATGACCGTTGTAATCTTCAATATAACCGTTGCCTTCATTAGACAAAGATTAGGTTAAGCTTTGGTCTTCTTCTCTCACTATACTTTGCTTAATCCAGTTACCTGAGATGTTTGTTCGACTTCTTGACTTTTAATCCGTTGGAAGAGCAGCTCTTTGGATGTGGAAAGGAAACATTAATCCTTTGCGATTGTCCGGAATCATTGTCCAAAAGGATGCAAGTTTTCTGAACTCTACATTTAATGTGATGGCATCACTTTTTGCTTTTGCTCAAACCTTCATTTAATATCCTTTAAATCATCTGAAACTTACTGACAAAGTGGTTAAACATAGCTAGGAATATTAATGAATGATGATATGAAGTATTAAGATCAAACAAGAAGGTTTCACAGATTTGTCGATTTGAATTTCAAATCGCGATGTAAACTCGAGTTTGTTCTTCCGAACTCGAGTTTTCCACTATGCACTTAAGCGAAACTCAAGTTTCCATAACCAAACTCGAGTTTCCTCCATCCGAGAGGAAAGTCACGATTTGAGCTTTGGAACACATTTTTGAATGAAACTCAAAACTCGAGTTTCCAAAACAAAACTTGAGTTTTGGACTTTTAATATGAAACATGAATTTTAGTCCAAAACATCAAAGCGGAGTTTTCAAAACATTGAAAAAGTGCAATGCTCTCGACTTGGCCAAAACTCGAGTTCCGAAACAAAACTCGAGTTTTCATTTAAGTATGAAAACTTTGAGAAATCTGTGTCAAGTCAAAACTTGGGTTTTCGTGACAATTGGAGTTTTCAAAACCGGGTAAAACTTGAAAACTCTGCACTTGAGGAAAACTCGAGTTTTCAAATCAAAACTCGAGTTTTCTCACATCTTTGAGAAGACTTAGAAAACTCATGGCAAAGTGAAAACCTGGAGTTTTAAGTCAAAACTTGAGTTTGCATATGTTCAAAATGTTGGAGACTCTATGTATGACCAAAACTCGAGTTTCCAAATCAAGACTCGAGTTTTGTCTTCATTAGAAAACAATGAGAAGTCTCTGTATAATGCAAAACTCGAGTTTTTCAGTCAAAACTCGAGTTTGTCTTGAGATGAAAAACTGAGTGCTCTCGTAAGTCCAAAACTCGAGTTTTCTATGAAAACTTGAGTTTTGCTTTGTCCATTGAAATTGAGCCACTCTCTGTCAAAGTCAAAACTCAAGTTTTGAAACCAAAACTCGAGTTTTCCTTTGACAAGATAAGTTTTTCAACTTACCAAAGACAAACTACAACTTGTGTTTACAATTGTCAGTTATCATCAAAACACATAGAGAACTAACAAAGGCAAGCTGTTACTAGAGTATATGTGTCTCAATTTCATATATGCTCTCTGCCTGAGATATACTCGAGTAATGATTTACTACTACTCGAGTATAGGAAAACGTTACTCGAGCACCAGTTGCCAATAGTTTCACTTAGTATTTTGTTTTAGCAAAGAACAGATGATACTCGAGCAATGGAGACTTAATACCCGAGTGGGATACTCAAGTACAAAGATATTGCTACTCGAGTAGGATCATCTCAGAGACCTTCTGATAAGTATTGTTGCGATAATACTCAAGTAGGAATAATTACTTACTCAAGTATGGTTGCTTTGTTGGGCACCTGTGAATGCTTTTTCACATAATTACTCGAGTGCTATGGTATGACTACTCGAGCATGTTTGGTCATCTACCTGAAAGCTTCGCTGTAATAGTAATCATACATTTGAATTATTTGGGTTATTATTCATTTCTATTTAAATATTACTCAAACATATTTATACTTTTACCAACTATCTTTTGAGTAGATTTCAGATGATTAACGAATGCTTAAACCACGATTAGTGGAAAAGCCATTTGATGTGTTAGAAGCATTTAATGCTTGCAGAAAATAGAGCCTACAAACGAAATGAAGCTTCATAGCAAACGAAATCATTCTTCGAGGCATACCCATTCTGGTAAATGGTTTGAGTCAAATTCTGTGCCTAATAGAAGCTTGAAGAGTCTCAACGGCTACATTCAAAGCTTCACAATGGCATTAATGGAATATGTTATAAAAGCTCAACGCATTCATTTTGCTAACTACCGAAACTCTATGCATTCAATTTGACATTATTGCGATTAACTGTTTCATTCATTTCATTTAATATATTCGGATATTATTATATTTCACTGATTATTATTCATCTATTCAGTGAGGAGTTAAACACTTATCTGATTATTTATTTGTCTGGTTAATCTCAAGATAGAGGGACTTTGAGTGTGGGCATACGATTACAACTTGTAAAGGGGAGTGAATTCTAGTGTGAAAGGATTGCTTCGAGTACAGAGTGTGTAATTGTATTTTTAATTTTGAGTTAGTGAAAATCCCAGAGTATCTGGGGATTGGATTAGGTCAAAGAGTTAGACCAAACTATTATAATTTCTCTATGTCTATTCTCTATATCTCTATCTCTGTCTCCGTATTTACTGTTCCTCAACCAATTCCGAAAAAGAATTTGAAATCCCCCTATTCACCTCCCTCTATGTGATATTCCACTTTCAAAATGAACATAAAAGCAGCCAATGGTTAAGGCTTTTGCAACCAACCAAGATAGGGTAGGTTCAAATCCCAATTCCACCACTTGGCTACACTTTTTTTTTTTTTTTAGAAAATAATTTAATCCCTTCCCCCCCAAAAAACCAGCCATCCTGAGCTCTAGTGGCTGCTGGGTGTAGGCTGGCCTGTACTAGAGCTCCTGTGACCGACCGATGGTGTTCTAGCGAGCTAGCCCGTACTAGAGCTCGCGGCGGCCCGATGGTGTTCCGATGAGGGTACCTTTCTTATTTCTTTTTCTAATAAAAAAATATATATATATTAGGGGCATTTTGGTAAAATTGCAAAAAATTCAAAATTTCATATTCCTACCATATCACCTTTCTGTCATTTGCAAATGTTAACAGATTTTTTGGGGTTTCATAAATTCAAATTTTATTTTATTAAAATTTGCCCCAAAAAAAATTAGACGAATTGTGGGGACATGATGGGGTGGGAAGAGAGTGGAGGAGGCATGATGTGGGACCTATGACCATTTTCCAATCTTACTATGATGCACCCACCGTAAAAAGCAACAAATTTCAGATTCAGCATTGTCATGGCTTTTATGTCAGAAGCAAGATGCCACTGTTGCCAAGATATCGCTATTGCCTTCCCAAATAGTACTCGCAACTCCCATTGTGCTGTTTTAGTTTGACGGTGCGTTTTAAGGCCCCCACCACCTTCTCAAATAAACCCTAACTGGCTTTTATTAACTTATACCACATAATCTTTTCTGTCATATATTGGACCATTTATAATCACTGACTAAATTTTTTTCCCAAATTCACAAATCATTTTTACACTAATTTTATTAAACAGCCTGTGGATTGCATGTAGTAATCTGTCTAAATGGTGTATACATTATGCCACTAAGTCATTGTAGGGTGAGATGAACAAGTGAGCTGAAATTATTTGCTAGAACAATTCTACAAGATATTTAGTTATGAATTGTGGACATAATGTTTTAACTATTTAAGTTTACTTATTTATGTTTAAAATAAAATCTTTATAAAATATTAAACTTGAGAAGATGATACTCTCAAAATCATTTTTCCCAATCTCATCTCCAACCTTAGATAAAATTTCGCACAATCTTCTTTTGAGTGCAATGAAATCCTCGAAATCAAATTTAGCTTTGGTCGTCTCATAGGAATCTTGCTGTGATAATCTTCGCAGGATCAGCCAAGAACTTAGTTATTAGGTATTTGCTTTGGCCATTTGAGGTAAGACAATTTGGTGCTACTTGTATTGGCGAAAGCATATTTTCTTATTGTGGACGGCTCAATGTTTTCTTTTACAGATTGTCCTTTTGGGCTATTGATGATTTTGAATCGCCCGCACCAAAAAAAATAAAAAATGAAAATGGAGAAGAAAACTTACCCACACGCATTAGGGCCTCAATCTAACACTCAATGTTATGGCTTCCATATAGTTCCAAATATTTTAATTGGTGGATTAAATTTCATCATCATATGATGTTAGCTAGTGATAAAAAGTAATCTCCTTTGTCATATGCATTTAAATGGGTTGACTATGGTAAATTCATTCTCGGTTTCTTTGAATGGCATCTAAACCTTCCATTTGATTCATCACTTGATGATGTCAAAAAGCAATACCGCAAGGTCATCTGTCAAAAAGCAGTACTGCAAGGATCAATTATTTATGCTAATTAGCAGTTGTCATTGATGGTTCACCCCGATAAATGCAAGCATCCACAAGCAAAGGAAGCCTTTGGACTTATGACAAACTGATCCTCAATGTTCAGACAGAAAAAGGAAGAGGAAAGCATGGGAAGTTTGGAAGCACACCGAGGAATTGGTATAGTGGATGGAGCTGCATGAAGACAATGATCACAAAGAGTTTAGTTGTAAAATCCAGCCGTCCAGTTCTATTTAGCTTTGCTCATAACAATCTCCTAAGGTTTTCTATGATTTTTATTGTTAAATGTATTGCTGAAGTAGATACTCCTTGTATGAACTGAATTGATAATTATTCTTAAATCAATCATCTTATTATTTAGAATCTGAAATGTCAAGTGGTTTTGAGCAAGCAAGTTTAAATTCTATCATACCATTTTTACCATAGATACAGTTATTGTGGTATTGAGCTGTTATTTGATATGGTCTCCAGGTTTCTGGTATTAGATTCTAGTACTGGATTTTCTTAAGTTGAAATACTTCATATCTGTATGGATTATTTTTGCTTTTATTCGTTTTTCAAGCACATGCTAACTAAAGAAGGTAAGGAAGTAGCACGTGAATGTCTCAGAAGATCTAGAATTGAAGATTCCCAAGAGAACTCAGTTACTATAGAATGTTGTGGTATGGATAAGCAGAACACTTTAGACATTGAACACAGTGATCATGGGCATACTAAGTGATTTCACCACCAACCCACCAAGAGAGGGTATATTATTTTGGCTATCAGTTAAAGCTTTTCTTTATCTCAGATCTGTAGGAGTATTACCTTTATTTTTGCTTCTTTAATTTTGTTATCTTGGCCCCTTCTCTCTTGGAAAATGCTCAAATGTTTCTTTACACTGATTTATATGGTATTAAGTGTAAAGTCATCTTCTGTTCCATCGTATCATTTGATGTTGTGTCATGAGATAATTTCATTAGACGTCTTGACAAAAACTTTGCTATTATCTCTCTTTTCCATGGTTTCTGAAAAGTAAGTTGGTGCAAACCTTGGACAGTGATATATTTTTTACCCTAAACAAGGTTTTATCTTCTATCTGTATTAAGTTTTTAGTTCATACATGTTAAGTTGGTTGACCTCTTAGCATTTCTACGCCTAAACTTCTCGTAAAAGAGACAAGATTACAATTTCAAAGTTACTTGAGGCCCAGTTACCTGCCATTCCAACAGCTAATCTTTGATTTTTGTGTGTCTGAATATTAGTTGATGTTAGTGATTTTCTTGTCAAGTCATGTTACTTTTGGACAATCGTTGTTGCTTAGTTTAATAATTTATATGCATCTACTGATCCCCTTTTGTAGTTTACAAGCATGGGTTGCTCCAAGGAACGAGTTGTTAGTGCATTCACTGATGTTTCGATATGATTTATAAAAACAAAAATATCAGATTCATTTTAAGACACTATCTTAATAATCTTAAAATGAACATCTAAGATCAAAAAATTGCAAATTGATAATTATTCAATATACAAAGTGATGCTCAAGTAAATTAAAGAAGACACTAATCTTAATAAAGTGAGCTAAGTATCTTAATACTAAAACTAGATATGAGACCTAAATTTGCTGTCCCTATTGTTGCTGAAGTAAAATAGAAATGGAGGAGGAAATTCAATTCTGCCCCATGACAATTGTGAAAGCTGAAGAAGCAAAACACTAGAAATAAAACATTTTACACCCAACACATATTTACAATGAAGATCCACGGAATGCATTTATAACCCAATCAGATTGTTTAGCTAATGTGGAAGTCATATATATTGCTAAAAAATCACATTTATGCTCATTTTCGGATTGATATTATATAAATAAGGAGATATACTAGCTAGTGAAAAAATGACAAAAAGAAAAGAAATCCTTTACCTCAAGGAAAAAGGTATATAAGTGGAAGTCTGCAAATATTTAATTCATTCCAAAAAAAAAATATAAGGGAATGATTTTTTTTTTTTTTTTTTTTTAACAAAATAGATCTGAAAATCTAAAACCCCATCATAAAGTACATTGTGTGTTTGTGTCTATATATATATATAAAATTAATTCAGAACTTCAAGAATATGGAGAAAGGATTAGTTAATCTCTCAACAGCTCTTGACTCAATCACTACTGAAAGCAGAGCAATTCTTCCTGAGCTCCTTTCATATTGTCTAACCTGATAATATCAAAACTAAGACTCAGATCCATTGAAATTAAATGCTTTTAGATGTTTTCATAAGAAAAATTCATTAAATATTAGGGAAAAAAATAAGAACTATTACTTAGTCTCAACAAGCAGGTTAGCTTCTTGCCCGACTTCCTTGCATATCATATCTCTCTCGCTTTTATTTAAAGCACATAATTTTTACTGCTTCCTCATCTTTCCTAACCTGGTTTACCAAAACATAATAAATCTCATAGAAACCATAGAACAAACTATAGAAACCCATCAGGAACAAAATGAATCCCTCTGTGACAGGTATACATGTATGGTTCAAATCACACTTCATTCATACATATCTTATCAAGCATATATATTAGAGCCAAATAATGAAGGAAATGTTCTGAATCTTTTCAAATTTCATAATTAACTCATATCATTAGTATCACTTGATAATTAATTGACCATTTCAAACCATAAATGACCTCATGGATTATTCTCTCATTTTTTGATGGGCACAAATAGCATAACAAAATGCTTATTCAAACGAAAATCTACAATATCAATTTGGTAGAACCAGGAAAAAAAAATAAAAAGGTGAAAGTTGCTAGCTATTAAATCATAAAAAAAAAAAATCCCATAGCAGTGATGTTTTTATTAGTTTGATAAGAAAGTATAGTACATCTAATTAAAGCACATGCTTCAGAGGATTAGAAGTTTTTAAAGAAAATAAATTGCAGACGCAATGATGGTCCTTGCTGAGCAAATTTAACACCTCGTGAGGTATACACGATGCAGGTACGATGTTTTCTATAATATTGATGGATGCCATGATCATAAAGGGAAGACAGAATTTTTATGAGCGTTGTGGAAATGAGAAAGTTTTTGTGAAAAAAATACTGAAATGCTTGACTGTTTTTGGAAATTGAGAACTCACCTTTTGAAGCAATGCACCAAGGATCATAGTATTCACCATTAATTTTTATGGTGGGAATGTGAGTGATCTTGGACAAGTGTTTGCCTCCTTGAAAATCATATCTTGCCTCTAATTTAGGACAGCTCCAAATATCCAGAGACAAAAGAGAGGATGGCAGGGAATGTTCAGGCAAGGATTCAAGGTTTGGACAGCCATAAATGGAGAGTTGCTCCAGAGAAGTAAGACATTGAAGCCCTTTTCCATCTAACAATTTAAGATCATGGACATGAGAGATGACCATATGCAAAAGAGAAGTGGGCAGCATTTGATTCTTTAGTAAATTCTGGAGAATACTTTCAATTCCACCACCTTCAACCTCAAATTTAGACAGAGAAGTCAGCCGATGAAAACCCCAATTATCAAAAGGTATAGAAGATAGTCCCTTGCAGCCACGAACGATCAATGTTCGCAAGTTAGAAGGCAAGCCACATTGAGGTAGTGATTCCAAATCTGGAAGCCAATAAATAATAAATAGTTGAAGGCTGGTAAGGGAATTAACATGTACTTCTGACATTGATCTAAGTTTTTGGCAATGGAGGACCCAGAAGATTTCCAGTGAAAGATCGGACCTCCCATCGTGTGTAAAGGTCTCCAAATCATGACAATGACAAACCAGAAGTATTTTAAGCTTTGGAAAACAGCCTAACGGAAAGGATGTCAAGGAATGGCAACTATTATCAATAGTCAATTCTTCAAGTGATGTATGGCTTCTCCAAGATTCCTGAGGCATGAACTCTAATTTCTCAGAGTCTTGAATTTGAAGTCGCTGTAAAGAAGTGGGTAAACTGTCAATTGGGAATAACAAGATTGATGGGATACCTATGAGAAACAACTCTTGTAGATAATGGCAACTCACTATCATTCTTGGCAAAGATTGCAAATTGTAACACCTTTTAATTGTTAGACGTTTTAGAGAGTTGAGAGAATAATTATCAAGGGCTCTCAATAAACCTTGTTCCCCTTGTAAAATTTTTAATTCTTCAATGGATGCAATCCATTGCAAAGCTAATGATTCGGTCTCCAACTGTTCACAATTTGATATATAAACCTTTGTCAGTGATGGAAGTTTGACAGGCATGTCTCCCCTCAACATAGGACAATAAGATAAACGCAATTGTTTGAGACAAGGAAAAGGGAATTTGGCAGCTTCACCTTCAAATGGTATCCATTCCTCCCAAACTGGCATACTTTCAAATTCCAGAATATCCAAGGATGGAAATGGCTGAAATGAAGAGGACTGCGCATTGCCACAATAGAACTCACGTCCAACTATTTGTACTAATCCTATTCCTCTAATAAAGAGCTCTTTGAGAGAGGGTAATTGTCCAAATGGTGGGAGTGAATAGCAATACTTGCAATTACTGACACATAAAAAGGAAATATTCATAAATGAAGAATCTCCAACCCACTTTGGAAAGCTAGTGCCACCATAACAGTCAATTGTCAATCTTTGTAAATTTGTTGAAGGTTGTAGCATGTCAAGTAAACTTTTCGCAATTTGTGAATCTTGAGTATCACCATCCCATTTTACCACTAACTCCTCAATTTTTCTCTCTCCTCCTCAAGTTTGCCTCTAAAGCATCCTTTGAATCCACGACATTTTGTAGCTTCAAGATAGAAAGTTTACCTTGTAGATGAGGGAGCTTGTTTAACTCTTTAATTCCTAATCCATTGGGCAGTTTGCCCACCACAAAGCTACTCAAACTTTGAAGATTTTGTAGTTTTGTAATTTGTATGGGCATCTCCTCCAAAGCAGTGCCACTAATATCCAGGTGACGTAGATTAATAAGATTTTTTATCTTTTCTGGTAATTCAATGAAATTCCTGCAATATGATAAAAGCAAGGTCTGCAAATTGTGAAGTGTAAAAAGTGCATCAGGCAACCTTTCAATTGGAGTGTAGGAAAGGTCAAGATATCGTAAATGCAGCAAGCCACCAATTGAATCAGGCAACTCATTGACATTGTGATAACCAGACAAAGATAGTACTCTTAAACGCTTTAGTTTGGGCAACAGATCATGTGTCACCTTTTGGGTCATATAAGATGATATCGTCCAACTATACTTACATTGTGGTAAAAAAGTCCTCAAACAATTTAATTGATAAAAATTCTCAAACACTTTAGAGCCATGATACCTTTGTCTTGCATATGATAAATGACGAAGAGTTTTTGGAATTTCATTGCCTTCAAACCATAGACAACTCTTTCCCGATACAACTTTGGCTAAATCATTGATGAGATCATGCATGACAAACTTTCTTGGATCACCTTCATATTGTTGAATGAATGACCTGGACAATAATTCATTGATGCAATCATTTGCTTTTGTCTCCAATGATTTCATCCCATGGGAGTGTTGATGTACAAAGCCTTCAGCCATCCACAACAACACCAACTTCTTCTTCTCCAACAAAAGATCTTTTGGAAAAATAGAGCAATAAGCAAAACATTTCTTCAAATGTGATGGAAGATAGAGATAACTTAGACGCAAAGCAGGTAGAACATCATCTTTTAGTATGTCCCACTGGTTGTCACTTAGAATTTTATTCCATTCCATTGCATCCACTTTTGAACGCAAAAGACCTCCAATTGTTTTAGCAGCAATCGGGAGGCCACCACATTTTCTTGCAATTTGCCTTCCAATTTCTTCTAGCTCTGGATATTTGAATGGATCTTCATTTGCAAAAGCATGCTTGGAGAGTAAAAGCCAACAACTATCATCTGAAAGACATCTTAATTTATGTACAGGAAATGTATGTGTGATTTCAACAACTCTTTGTTGGCGAGTTGTTACAATGACCTTGCTTCCCGTTCTTCCATTGTGAAAAGGAGTTATGAGATCATCCCAATCGCTATATTTTTCATTCCATAGGTCATCTAACACAATCAAAAACTTTTTATTGCTCAGGCTATTTCTTAATTCAACACGAAGAAAGTCTATATTTGTACTATTATAGACTTTTGAAGTGATAGACTCAACAAGATTCTTGGTCACCTCAGAAATGTTAAAATCATCTGAAATACATGCCCAAGCTTTCAAATCAAAATTCTCTTGGACCTTCTTATCATTGTAAAGGAGTTGTGCAAGCGTAGTTTTACCCAAGCCTCCCATACCCCAGATAGTGACCACTCCTATAGCATTACCCTTTGGATCTTCATCACACAAAAGCATTTTCAATAATTTCTCCTTATCATCATCTCTACCAACCACAACAGATTCATTTACCAATGATGTCGTAACTCTTTTATGGGCTCTCAAGCTAACACTTTGCAAACCAAGGACATCCATTTGTTTGGCAAAGTGTTCAAGCCTTCGGGTGGTTGTTTCTATCTTAGAGTTCATCTCTGAGTAAAATTGACCAAAAGAAGAAGAAAAGAAGGAACTCACCTTGTTAGCAAGGTTTTGAGAATCTTTCTCCTCCTTGCATCTTAGAGACTCGGTGTTGATTTCATCCACTAAATCCTCTGCATCATAGACAGCATCTTTCAACTCTTCAAGCCATTCTTTGATTGCACCGTTTGTGATCTGCTTTTGTTCTGCATCATTGAGGACAACATCAAGCATCAACAAAGTTATCTTCAACTCATCCAAGAGAGATACATTCAACTTTCTGTTTTTCATGAAATCTCGAAACTCGCTTGAGGTAATCCTATCTAGTAAGGTCTGCAAAGAAGCAGAGAGCAATGCTTGTCCCACAACTGCTGCAGCCATGCCTTCTTTTCGTATAATAACTCAAAGGTATTGCACAGATAATGGATGAGATAAAGAGAGTGAATAGAGTTATAGGAAGCGATAGAGTGAAGCTGGTATAAATTGATTGAGAGAACCATTCAACGAAGAAGTTAAATGACTTTTGAGTTTTGACCACTTTGTGCCTCACAATATGCTGGGAAATATCCATGAAGAGATATCATAATTACATGAATCCAATTTGCTTCTGAAAATGACATAAGAGGGCAATTGTAAGGAAGATAAGAAGGACGTGTATCTCCAATAAGGAAGGCCATCCACAGCAACAGTAATTCATTTTCCTGTAGTTTTTATTTTTAATCGTTATTTTCAACTTTTAAGGTCCTAAATTATTTTGTCCATTAGATAACCCTAAGTATCATTTTTCCTTATTGTTTTGGTTATAAAAATACCCTTTATTGTACATTCTTCTAGCAGTATGGTTGAATTAAAAACATTTCATGTGCTTCTAAATGTAGGAGTTGAATAACTAATTTACAAATATTAAAGATATTAATTAACTTAATTATTTATATATAAAAAAAAGGTGTGTTACTTTTCCTAAAACACCTCATTTTTTGCCAGCCTAAAATACCTCATTTAATCCTTGGAAACTACTCCTAACGAAAACCTTTCTTAATACATGCAATTAATAGAGATGTCTTGGAGTTAGCAAAAAGAAAATAGAGATGTCTTGGAGAAAAAATTATAAATTCAGAAGATAAGTAAATTGGGGCCTTACTTTTTATTTATTTTTTGAATGGCCTTACCTTTGATTAACTGGTATACTTAATTATTTAGAATTGGAGAGAGTATTAATTATTTATCATGGAAGGTTTCAAATTCTAAAATAATTTCCTATAAATTAGAATTCTATTTGTTGTGGGTTAAAGTGCTAGATAATGGTTTTGGGAGCTAAGGAAACGTAAGGACAATTCCCTGGTTTATACTCAGCAATCTCACATTATTCTTGGGTTTAGAAAGAGAGCTTTCAAAAACTAATATGAATTTGCTGAACCAGATTCATAAGTTTACGTTTAACCATCAATTCTTAAGTTGGAGTAAAACATTAATTTTTTTCCCTGGACTGTTTGGTTGATTAAACATGCATGGTCCTTAATTGTGACATATTTGAATGCATTTATAAATAAAAAATATCAAGTCCTAATGGAGATGTTTGATTGGAATAGAACTGTTTTGGGGCGTGGAAATAGAGAGACCAAACAATCAAAAAGACAAAGGAGGATAAATGCAAGGAAGATAAGAAGCGCATGTATTTTTCAATATGGTAGGACATCCACATTAACTTCTTTGTTCATTCATGAAACTATTGAAAAGACTACCCAACAACCATTCATTTTTCTAGCATTATCTTTTCGTGATATTATTGAATGCGAAAATATTAACTAGGAAGGGTTTTAAATTTTAGATAATTTCAGAGGTCTTAATCGATGACAGAAATCGCAGCCAATATTTTTCTTAGATGAAGTCTGAGAGAGATCATGCCAATAAGCAAATTTGGGTTTTACCTGTCATCGCCACTACCTCGCTATTCTCTACCCTAACTGCGCCAACAACAGCTACTATTCCTTCTCCGCCGCCACCATCTCCTCTTCGCCATCCTCTTCCACATATTCTTCGTTTCTCGACTCTACCACGGAGGCGAAGCTGCCAGATTATCCAAGCAATCGCGGTCTGTTGGTCGGTGAAGACTGTGTGAAGAGTGTAGATGGAAGAGTGTTAGACACCGGCGGCATTGGAGAATCAGAAGAGTGAAAAAGAGAAGGGGATGGAATCTTCTGAGTTCGACGCTGTGGCTTGTGCACAGAAGTGAAATCCAAAATGAGATACATTGTTACTGTGATTGATGCTGCTTCGTTTAATTGATTAACTATGGCTTATAGGATTCTGGGTTTTGTTCATGAACGTGGGAACTGGGAAGCTAATAGAGAAATGTCAAATGAGTGAATGAGAGGGAGAGAGAAAAGGTGGGATGATGACGTGGAGTGTGATGATGAGGTGGGGTGTTGATTATGCCACGTGGTTGCCATATAAATGATTTTTTAAGAGTCAAACTTGACTTAAAGCCAAGTGCCCAACGCACGCTGCACTATTTGTTTTTCAAAGATATATTTTTTTAGAAAATAATTTTAGGAAAAAAATGCTTATTAATTTTTATTTATTTAAGAGAGAGGACGTTAAATTCTAAGGATGTTATTCAAGCCTTTACAAGTTACAACCAACTTAATCACTTAAACTTTTAACTCTAGATATAAAAAAAAAAAAAAAAAAATTGAAAAAGAAATCTTATTAATGTGGACATGAGCTTTTCAAAAATTGGCAAAATGAGGTGCCTAAAATAAATCTCAATAATTTTTTTTCCCACAAAATCACAATAATGATACTAGAAGATATGAGAATGCAAAGCCAATAATAGAGATAATATTACTACATTTGAATTAACTTTGTTTTACCTAGAATTAACTTTTTTCTTTTAGTTTGCAAGCCGCAATAAATAATTTGTTAGAATGATACAGGTTATTTATAAGTAATTTTTCTGTTAATTTTTTTCTTCCAAGATATTAGTTGAAGTTTCATATTATGATCTTATTATATTCAATTTAAAACACTATGACATTGTGTTATTAGATGAAATGTGTAACTAAAGTTATTTGATAAATAAAAGATGAAGGAAGAGAGAATTAAGCATCAGAGGAATTATCCTGGTTCGGTCCCCTGACCTACATCCAATCCTCTTGACAAAATATTCAAGAGATTTTCGCACTATAAAAATTCAACTACAATCCTATATATGATTTACAAACCACACTCACAGCTCTATAATTTTTACATGGAGTTTTAGGCAACTCATCACCCCAAGCACTATTATACTCCAAGCACTCAAATACTCCAAATTCAACAATCATGAGACTGCTTCATTTTGCAAATCATTCCTCAACCTCATTAATGTTGAAACCTGAAGAAAATCACAACATCAGGAATCAAATTTTCTATCCAACATATAAAATGATTGATTAATGACCAACAAAACAAAGCTTCTTTTCTTCGGGTAACATACAATAATAGTGATAATTCATAATTTGTTTTCCGGTAACTCTTGGATTAGTGTTCTTACTTGTCCAATTGCTTCTCACATGGCATAACTCTGTTCTTCAAAACAGAGCACTCAAACAAGTTCCCCTCACCTATTTTGACATGGTTCATTAAAACACAATATTAGATTAAATTCAACAACGCCTGCTCAGTGGGATCTTCAACAAGTTTTCATCAAAATGATTAAAAAAGTGGGTTATTTTTAACAAAATGCATTACCTAATTAAGATATCTGAGATCTTCAAAAAAAAATATTTGGCCATTGCTCTGCTTATTCAAAGCCAACGGCATTCTCTTTTTGAAATTTTAGATCAAGTCACTGCAAAGAAAAAAAAAAGGGAAAATTCCATTTAAATACCAAATGAATTTGTAAAACCCCCAGAAGTCCGTCGAATTTGCAAAAAGACTTAGAGGTGACAAGGACTTTTAAGGGTTTTGCAAATTCGCGCCAAATGACCATTTTGCCCTTAGTTCTAAATAATTAAAAAGAAACAAGAAAAAACCCACGGTGGGCCCCACCGCCGGCGGCCACCACCCCGTGGCCGGCGACCGGCCACCGGTGGGAGGGTTTTTTTTTTTTTTTTGGCGGGTGGGGTGTTTTGTCAAAAATCAAAAATGTGTTTTGGAAATGTAGGGGGTGGGGTTCAACCCCCCACACCCCCACAAAAACCAAATAGCCCAACCAGTTGGGCTACTTGGTTCTCTTATTATATATATACATTAACAAATATATATATTCTTCTTAACATTTTTTCAATGATAATTACCATTCCACAAGTGAAAATTACCATTCGTGAAGTGAGAATTACCATTTTTTCTCCAGGGTTCACTTTGTTTACTTGCAGCATGTTTTGTAAAAACCCAAAAAAAATGAACTTTTACAAAACCTGAAGTGAGAATTACCATTCGTGAAGTGAGAATTACCATTTGAAGTGACAATTACCATTTTTTCTCCAGGGTTCACTTTGTTTACTTGAAGCATGTTTTGTAAAAACCCAAAAAAAATGAACTTTTACAAAACACGAAGTGAGAATTACCATTCGTGAAGTGAGAATTACCATTTCAGAAGTGACAATTACCATTTTTTCTCCAGGGTTCACTTTGTTTACTTGAAGCATGTTTTGTAAAAACCCAAAAAAAATGAACTTTTACAAAACCTGAAGTGAGAATTACCATTCGTGAAGTGAGAATTACCATTTCAGAAGTGACAATTACCATTTTTTCTCCAGGGTTCACTTTGTTTACTTGAAGCATTTTTTCTCCAGGGTTCACTTTAATTTTTGAAATGGTAATTCTCACTTCTAAAATGGTAATTCTCACTTCACGAATGGTAATTCTCACTTCAGGTTTTGTAAAAGTTCATTTTTTTGGGTTTTTACAAAAAATGCTTCAAGTAAACAAAGTGAACCCTGGAGAAAAAATGGTAATTGTCACTTCTGAAATGGTAATTCTCACTTCACGAATGGTAATTCTCACTTCAGGTTTTGTAAAAGTTCATTTTTTTGGGGTTTTTACAAAACATGCTTCAAGTAAACAAAGTGAACCCTGGAGAAAAAATGGTAATTGTCACTTCTGAAATGGTAATTCTCACTTCACGAATGGTAATTCTCACTTCAGGTTTTGTAAAAGTTCATTTTTTTTGGGTTTTTACAAAACATGCTTCAAGTAAACAAAGTGAACCCTGGAGAAAAAATGGTAATTGTCACTTCTGAAATGGTAATTCTCACTTCACGAATGGTAATTCTCACTTCGGTTTTGTAAAAGTTCATTTTTTTTGGGTTTTTACAAAACATGCTTCAAGTAAACAAAGTGAACCCTGGAGAAAAAATGGTAATTGTCACTTCGAAATGGTAATTCTCACTTCACGAATGGTAATTCTCACTTCAGGTTTTGTAAAAGTTCATTTTTTTGGGGGTTTTTACAAAACATGCTTCAAGTAAACAAAGTGAACCCTGGAGGAAAAATGGTAATTGTCACTTCGAAATGGTAATTCTCACTTCACGAATGGTAATTCTCACTTCAGGTTTTGTAAAAGTTCATTTTTTTGGGGTTTTTACAAAACATGCTTCAAGTAAACAAAGTGAACCCTGGAGAAAAAATGGTAATTGTCACTTCTGAAATGGTAATTCTCACTTCACGAATGGTAATTCTCACTTCAGGTTTTGTAAAAGTTCATTTTTTTTGGGTTTTTACAAAACATGCTTCAAGTAAACAAAGTGAACCCTGGAGAAAAAATGGTAATTGTCACTTCTGAAATGGTAATTCTCACTTCACGAATGGTAATTCTCACTTCAGGTTTTGTAAAAGTTCATTTTTTTTGGGTTTTTACAAAACATGCTTCAAGTAAACAAAGTGAACCCTGGAGAAAAAATGGTAATTCTCACTTCTGAAATGATAATTCTCTCTTCACGAATGGTAATTTTCACTTGTGTAATGGTAATTATCGTTGAAAAAATGTTAAGAAGAATATATATATTTGTTAATGTATATATATAATAAGAGAACCAAGTAGCCCAACCTGGTTGGGCTACTTGGTTTTGTGTGGGGTGGGGGGTTCGAACCCCACCCCTACATTTCCAAAAACACATTTTTGATTTTTGACAAAACACCCCTGAAAAAAAAAAAAACCCTCCCACCGGTGGCCGGTCGCGGGCCACGGTGGTGCGCCGCGGTGGGGCCCACCGTGGGTTTTTTCTTTTTTCTTTTTAATTATTTAGAACTAAGGGCAAAATGGTCATTTGGCGTGAATTTGCAAAACCCTTAAAAGTCCTTGTCACCTCTAAGTCTTTTTGCAAATTCGACGGACTTCTGGGGGTTTTACAAATTCATTTGGTATTTAAATGGAATTTTCCCAAAAAAAATGTCACTCAAATTTTAGCTTTGTGATTTACAAGTAATTTCGAAGCTTCATATATACGATGATTATATTAAATTAAAAACATTGAAATTAGTAAATTTCTTTGAAATCTATTGGCAAACAGAAAAAAAAATTACAATCAATCTGTTTAAAAATAAGAAACTAAGAGAATGGGAATATAAGATCACACTTCCTCTCCTCAAGTATAAATAAAGAGAAATTTTTAAAAGAGAAACAGAGACAGAAGAAACTCAAGCGCAAAAAGTTTATGAAACTTTTATGAACCTATTGAAGCCTTATTTTCTAAGAAAGAAATTCTTCAAGGAAAAATGTTGATACTCACATGAGCTTCTCTTGAATTAAATCCCAAAGACAAAATATATATATATATATATATATATATCGATGATATCAAATCGGTGAATGAGAAGCAGAGGATTAATTCGAATGCACTTCGTCTTGTAGGTCTTCAAAAGGCTTTTTGGTGATTCCAGAGTTTCAATTCGCAACAAAGCTTTTAATAATCTGCAACTTAAGAAATATAAAAAAATTAAATCAAACTCCTCTTGCTTTTTGTAAATAAATGAATGAACATAAAATAGGATATTTCTATTCGCTTAAAGAGTAGAAAGATTAGACCCCAATATAGAGGTTCGGATTCAAATTAGAATGTTATATCTTCTTGGGTACAAAACAAGAGATTTTTTTTAAAAGAACTATATATCGTAATCATGATAAATAATTTAGAAAAGACTCAGACCTTTATTATCAACCTAAAGAATGTTTATGGAATCTTTGAAATCTTTTATGGAAAACAATTACTACAATATTTACAGGGACCTTCAATCTTTCATAAATCAACTGGCAACACATTGAAAATAGAAAATTAGAGAATGCAAAATAGAGAATAAGAGTTTCAATGATCTCGTACCAATTTTGCCACAAAGCTTAAGAATCTGCAAAAATGACGAAGAAGTGACACGAAAATACAAATCATTTTGCAACCAAATATGTGCTCATGTATGGCAGTGGAAGATACATGTTTTCTATTTTTTTAACAAAAAATATGATCAAATATTAAGTATATATTGGCTAGTATGAAAAGAAAGTTGGTGAAATCAAGATACGATTTATTTTTAGACAAAAAGATTTAACGTGCAAGTTATAATTGTAAATTTTGACACAATAGTTATCATGGTACCACTTTTATTTTGATAAATCATATGTTTTGTTGTATACAAAGGAAAATTAATCAACTTGTTTCACAATATTCAGAGTTTTTCCCCTAAAAAAATGTTGCAGAAAATTAATCAACTTGTTTCACAATATTCAGAGTTTTTCACAATTCACAATAACTTCTTTGCTCTTTCATGATAGAGACCACCAAACAAAGTACAACCATTTATTTTTCCAAAAGTATCTTCTCTTGGTGTTGAATATAATGAAAAATGTTAACTAGCTAGGAAGGGTTTAAAGTTTTACTCCTAATTATAAGGACATATTTAACCGATTTTGTGGAAATTAGGGAAAGAAGTTAAATTAGTTAATTGTACTCATTTTCTTAAAATGCCATTATATAAATTTAAAATGATATAAGTGAAAGTAAATCAATAATTCTTACCACATACCTCTCTAATTTAAAATTTTCCTTTCTACACGCAATATTTGTGTGTAGACATACACATATATACATACATACATGTATGTACAAACAAACACACACACACACACATATATGTGTGTGTATGCGTGTCTATATATTTGTGTGTAGACACACATATATATACATATATAGATACACACACACATATATATATCTAAAAGTTTCATTGATTAGAAGAGTCTACGTGATACATACACACACACACATATATATCTAAAAGTTTCATTGATTAGAAGAGTCTACGTGCCAATATACATATATTCACCAAAAACCAAACACACCTGAGAGAATAAAATAGGGATATTTTAGGAAGAAATTGACAAAAATTAGAATGTTGTCTTATAATTAGGATCAAAACCAACTCTCAAATATTGTCTTATAATTAAGACCGGAGGGAGTATAAGATAATTTCAGAGGCCTTGATCAATGAGAGAAATGATTGTTTCAAGCTTTTTCTCTGTGTTATCCACCCCGCAAATAATCTCTCCATTCTTCATTTCCTTTCTATTTAATCTCTATTTAATGAATCCACCATTAGATCAAGTTTTAATGGTTGAGATTTATTCTATTTACCATATTTGTGCATCCAATACCTTATAGTATTTTTTAAATATATCTAATACCCTAAATTATCTAGATTGTTAAGTGTAAAATTACACAAAAATACTCTACAGTTTTAAATGCACCACAAAATATTTTAGAACACCGGATACATCGAAAGAAGATTTCAATGTGCTAGTCGAACCTTAACCCATCTTTTAAAAGAGGGGTGCTAGCTATATCATTCTAATCTCATTTATAAATCTAAATTATTTAATTCTCACGTATTGAGGAAAGTTAGCTAACTCAATAATTATTAACTAAATTAATACTTTTCTCAATTTTTCCCTTGTTTATAAATGAAAATTTTTCATCTCTTTCTTCTCTCTCTATCTTTGATATAGGAAAAATTGTAACACTTTCATTTATTAATTGAAAGTAAATTTCTAAAAAGGATCAATTTTATTTCCCTAAATTGAACTTAGAAATAGAACAGATAAATATCCATGATAACATCTTTACCATTCAATTCTAAAGAATTGTCACAATGATTAGCCTCCTTTGAAATGTGTTTGTAGCTTTTGCGTGACGAGCTCATTTGGGAAACACAAAAAGTTGCTATTTTAAGTGCTTTTTCAGAAATGAAGACAAAATTAATTAGGGACAATCGCAATGAGGTCCCAAAGTACATAAATTTTTTTTTTTAAAAAAAAAAAAATCTCATACCTAATTTTCCTCACAAGAAAGTCTTTGAAAGAATTGTCACAATGATTAGCCTCCTTTAAAATGCGTTGGTAGCTTTTGGCTTTAGTTTATTAATTTAATCTTAAAATATAAAAATTATTATATAAAAAATAAAATTTAAGCATCTTTTGTCAATATTTAATTGTTCAGTTAATGCTGAATCAATATTTTCTACTAATCAGAGTTAATGTTATCAATACAAAAGAATTAAAAATATACCTTATAAACTTAATGGACTAAATTGAACTTCCATCTATGCAAACTTAAAGGATTAAACATATACTTTATCTTTAATTTTTCAATTAGTTGATTTGGCACGTCTTATATCGTGTCTTAAAATAGCTCTTAATACCATATTAAAATTAGAGTTTAGTAAAAAATTATATATACATTAAGTTTGTCTTCCATCAAAATAGCTTAAACCAATTTGATAAATCTTTTCTAAAAGCTGTTTATATTAAATTCATTTTAAATTACTTAAATACAGACAAACTCCAAACATGTTAGAGAGCGCCAATCACTGCCTCAGGCTGATGTTCGATATGTCATCCAACCTTGGTTGTTAATTTTCAAGCAGGGGAAAAAAACATAGATGAAGCATGAAGGTGGAATATATATTCCGCCTTAATTTAAAGTGTGATTTTTTAATTAAAAAAAAAACTAATCTCAATAAATTGAGCTTAATTTAATGCTATTAATGCTAAATCTATCATACCTTAATTTGTTGTCCTTATTGTTTCAGAAGTAAAATAGCAATTGAGGAGGAAATTCGGTTCTGCCCCATGACAATTGTTAATTGCATACTACCCACAAAGTCCTTAGCGTTGAAACCTGAAGAAATAGTATGAGCAACAAAGCAATTCTTCTTTTATGGTAACATACAAAAATAGTGACCATCACTACTAGAAAAAAGGTCTATAACGTCCATTTATTTCGCCTTTTAACGTCTAAAAACGTGGGGACGTCTATCTGGGAGGCGCAAAACGTGGAGACTTACGGAGTCTAAATATTTCTTAGACTCCATAAGTATTTTTTCTTTTTTTTTTAAAAAAAACAAAATAGATGGGGACGGTGACGGCGTTAAACACAAATATGAGAGGTTTGAGATCTGAAAATACATCCGAACGAAAAAAAAAAATCCAGAACGCAAAGTCACTAATGTGACCCCCTGCTCCACGACGTGACCTTCTTTTCTGCTGTACGACATGATTTTTTGAGTCTAAGTTTAAAACTTAGACTCCAAAAGCATGTCCAAAAGCCATGCTTTTGGAGTCTAAGTTTTAAACTTAGACTCCAAAGGTGTCTCTCTCGAGACTTTTGGAGTCTAAGTTTTAAACTTAGACTTCAAAAGTGAACTTTTAATTACAAGAATGCTACCCCTTTTATTTTTACTACCTTTTTTTTTTTTTTTTTTTTTTTTTAAAGGACGCCTTTTTGGGACTCGAAAACCGTTTTTTGTAGTAGTGCATTGACAATGTTTTTCCTATAACTCTCAAATTAGCTAAAGTGGTTCCTATATATATTATATAGTAGTGGTATTAATGATGAGGGAAAATAAGTGACCATTGAATTAGCTTTCTTACCTTTCTTCCCCTGCTTGTCATGTAACTCTGTTCTTCAAAACAAAGCAATTCAACTAGTTCCCTCACCTATTTTGACATGGTCTCGTTAAAACACAATATAAGATGAAATTCAACAACACCTTAAAGCTTTCAATCACAGTAGTTAAAAAGTGGTCAGTTCTATCAAAATGCATTATCTAAAATGTGACATCTTCAAGAAACATTTGGTCATTGCTCTACTTATTGAAAGCCATGATAACATTCTACTTATGAAATTTTGTATCAAGTTGAAAAAAAAAAAAAAAAAAAAAAAAGCAACATCCGAGAAGGGAAAAAAAAAACTCAGTCCAATTTTAGTTTTGTGCTTTACATGCAATATGTAAATATAAAAACAAGTTATTTCTGTTCATTTGAAGCTTCATATGATGATTATATTAAATTAAAAACGTTGAAATCAATAAAAACAATGGAGCCTCATACAAACCAGGATAGCAAATCAAAATACCAATCTTCAGACGGTGGGGCCATAGAACCCTCACAGACAAAAGCATACCAGTAGAAGTCTGCAAAATTTTTATCATCTATACCTTTCATACTAGATTTTCTAGACCTCATCTTACTTTTTAATTAGATTTTAATAATCTTTAACTAAAATGTTACAAAATATAAAATAATATCAAATATCCTTTTATAATAATCAACTTATACAATACATAATGCAAGTATTTTTCTTTAATGGTTAAAAAATTAATTCATCTTATTCATAAGACTATTTCACTAGTTCAGGGTGTGTAAGAAACTTGCAATTAAGTAATTGTTAAAAAGTTAATTTATCTTGTTTATGGTGTTTAAGACGCTTGCAAATTAGTAGCTGTTAAGAAATTTTATTTATCTTGTTCACAAGAACATTTCACTTGTTCATAGGACTATTTAACTTATTCATGAAGTATAAAACCCTTGCAAATTTGATTTTGTTCATGAAGTGTAAGAGACTTGTTAACTATGATATAAAGTAGGTAGCTTGGTTTGCATTGTTGGGTTAATGTGCTCTTTGGTCACTTAAGCCCAATAAGGCTTAATTGAGACTACAGCCCAAGAACTCTAAGGCCCATGTGGATTAGAGTTAGGTCTTGGGTGTAGTAGCATATAAACTAACTTTCAGTCGCTTGAAAAGAGATGGCCGCACAAATAGTTAGGAGGCTCTCATCAGAAACAAAAACCTGAGGCAGACGTTCATCATCTGAACGGTTGCCCACACAACCATCTCATCCCCCTCGAGAGATAGTCTGGAAGATCAATCATAGATCGCACGAGGACTGTTCGTACACGAGGACTGTTCGTATACGAGGACTGTTCGTAGACAAGGTTTGCTCGTGGAGAATTTTTCAGATAACTCTTCAATATCCGTGTAAGCAAAACGATGAAGGTTTCTCTTTTCCTACATCGCGTGGTACGATACGCTTCGCGTTTTCTGATCAGTTTCCTACAATTGCCATCAGAGCCAATAGCGATGAGGAAAAGAACCGAGTTTTGAAATTTCATGTGATTATCTTCGAAAATTAATTTTGAAAGGATGGCATCTGTTTCTATATTTGTTATTTGTTTCATAGTAGTTATCGTTTATAAATCATATGAATACTTTAATCCATGATTAGATTCTCTCGTGTAATTCTTGATTTGTAACAAGGAGGCTAATCCCATATGATTAGGTTTCCTCCTTGCTGTTTTTATGATTTCCTTTCGAATTTCTATGTATTTTTCGAATTCCTGTAAAAGTTGGAGATCAAGAAACGCGAAGAATATGAGCAAACAACACCGTACGACACTTTTCGTGGACTTCTGGATCTCGGATTTGGACAAACCATATATGGATGGAAAGAGGACGGAAAGACGAACAACTTGGCGGTCGAACACCGCCAAAGGACAACCCACGCGCCGCCACGCGCCTCCACAAGTGGCTGCGCGTGGCCGTCACGCGCGCGGCAAGAACAGCCGGCGCGTGAGGGGCGTGGGCCACCCTTTTGGGGTGTTTCCGGCGGCCGTTTGATCGTCTCCGTGCCGGTGCTTCCCCGGAGTTTCGTCTTTGAGATGACTTCGGGCCGCTTGCGTGGCGAGGCGAAGGCTAGGGTTCCTCTTTTGTGTCCTAGGGCTTCTAGCCAAGGATTGGGTTTTTGGGCTTTTGGGCTCATAGATACCCCGAAGGGGCTTCGATAAATCCTATGGGCGGGACAAAAGAGAAATTCCAAAGTTGTAAAATTTTTTAATTTTTTTTTTTTTAGGAAAACCATGGATTAAAGTTATTTGCTTAATTAATTTAATGCTTTTCTTGGATTGTATGAATTATATGTACGATTAACGTGATGTTTGAAATAACATGCAATATAGAATAGGAAGATGCCATATTGTTGCATAATCACATGTCATAATAGCATAATAACTATTATGTTTTCAATCGACTAGTATGATAGTTATTATGAGGGATTATTTAGATTGTCCACTACATTAATTATCATTTATTATGATTTTGAAATCTTGAATAATGATTGTATTAATTAATTGTGGAATTAAAATCTCTACATTAATTAACATTTATTATGATTTTGAAATCTAGAATAATAATTGTATTAATTAATTGTGGAATTAGAATCTCTACATTAATTATCATTTATTATGATTTTGAAATCTAGAATAATGATTGGATTAATTAATTGTGGAATTAAAATCTAGACATTAATTATCAATTATTATGATTTTAAATTAAAATCTAGAATAATAATTGTGGAATTAAGATTTCTAAGAGAATTGTACCTTTTAGAGTAATTTGTGGGTTATTTAAAATGGTCATGTGACGACACTCGCTAATCATGACTAGCTTTTAGATACCTAATAATTTACTCTAAATTGAACAAATTGTTGGAAATTGAAAATTCTAAATTTAAAATATTGAATGTGTGAAGGTTTTAAATTAAGCATTTAATTTTAAAACCTACGGGCCCCAATTGTGGGTTTATTAGTGAAATGGTTATCGCGAAGCCCCATCGGATAAGGATAATCGGATTTCGCTAGATTAAACCTTAATATTTTCAAAATTTTAGTAAAGTTTTTGTACGGCCCATCGTCGGCAACACTTAGACACTAAAGATAATTTTGAAAGTAAACTATGGTTAAATACATTCAACTTTGGTAAAATTGTTAACCCTCCCATCGAGGCTCGACAATGGAACCGAAGGCCCAAATTAACAATATTAGTTTTACAAGAATCTTGCCCATCGTAAGCCTTGTAAAGATAACTAATGGATTGTTAAACAATAAACGAATAGTAGTTATTAGAATCTACTAGCGCTATATCTGTTTGTTGTTAATTATAGTTTGTAATTAGTGTGCTTTTTCCTTAATTTTAGAAAAATGTCTTCATTCAATCCTTTAGCTACAATCTTGAGCCAAAAACCTATGGATGGTACAAACTACAAACAATAGAAAACTAATTTGGATATTGTTCTTCAATATGAAAAGCTCAACTTTGTTCTCACTACCCCTATGCCAAGACCGCCCATTGCAGATGCGTCGATGCAATTCGGACTCGATTTCAGCGGGGAGAAGGAAAGATGGGAGAAGGCGAATGTGTCGGTTCGCTGCTACATTTTGGCCAGTCTCGCCAATCACCTTCAGGAGCAAGTGAGCATGATTGAGAGTGGAGCATCAATGCTCCAGACTCTTGATGGCATGTTTGCTACGCCTAGCAGCTCTACTAGGCAAAATGCTATGGGTAATTTAAATGTGATTGAGGCTAGTTTAGTGGAGAATCACAATGATAAATGGATCGTTGATTCAGGAGCCACTAACCATGTTTGTTACTCTTTGCGTGGTTCAAACATAGCTTGCCCGTAAGTAAAGGACAAAGAGATTTGAAGCTTGAACCGGGGAGCTTGTGTCCGCACTAGCGGTGGGACAAGTTATTTTATCTTTTGATAATTACGAACTTTGGTTTTAGAAGACTGTTTATTTATTCCAGATTTTAAGAGGAATTTAATTTCGTTAGTTGTTTGGATAAGCATGGTTTGACAGTTCAGTTTACTTCCTCGGTTTCAATAAGAAGTTCATCTTCTTTTATTTGTTCCGTGTAAAGTTTAATGGCCTTTATTTCCTTAGTCCTATTCCCCGTGAAGTTAATCATGTTGAATTAAAAAATGTTAAGCATATCAATTCGTCAAAGAAAAGAAAAGTTTCCAATGAAACTTATCTTTGGCATTTGAGATTGGGTCATATTAACTCTAACAGATCCAAGGTTTGGTCAAAAGTGGGATTTTAAAAATCCCCGAACTTTGAGCCGATACCAGTGTGTGAATCCTGTTTAGAGGGTAAAATGACCAAGAGATCTTTCAAGGCCAAGGGAAAACGTGCCACACTTCAGCTGGAATTGGTACATACTGATGTATGTGGACCAATAAATGTCCAAGCCAGAGGCGGGTATCAGTATTTCATCACATTTATTGATGATTACTCTAGATTTGGACATGTGTACGATGCGTCACAAATCGAAGCTTTTGGAAAATTCCAAGAGTTCAAGGTGAGGCGAGAAAAGCATCTAGGTGTTCAAATTAAGACTCTTCGATCGATCGAGGGGGTGAATACCTATCGGGAGAGTTCAGGTCTTACCCGACCAAGGGGGGATAGTTTCGCAATTATCTTCTCCAGGGACACCCCACAGAATGGAGTTGCTGAAAAGAGAAATAGAACCCTTTTAGAAATGACAAGATCTATGCTCAGTTATTCATCACTTTCTGATTCATTCTGGGGATATGCCTTAGAAACAGCTATGTATCTATTGAACTTAGCTCCGTCCAAGTCGATTTCAACGACACCAATTGAATTGTGGAAAGGGTGTAAGCCCACCATGAATCATATTCGAATTTGGGGTGCTCCGGCACATGTCTTGAAACAGAAACCAGACAAGATGGACTCGCGTACTGAAGTATGCATGTTTGTAGGCTATCCTAAAGGAACCGAGGTTGGTTGTTTTATAGTCCAAGAGAAAAGAAGGTCATAGTGAGCACTCACGCGACTTTCTTAGAGGAGGACTATATGACAAACCATAAGCCAAGAAGTAAGGTTATTCTTGATGAGCTAGTCTCAGATCAAGTTTCACCACAACCTCAAGGGGTTCCAGCTTTTGTTCCTGTGGTTGTTCAAAGAGGGGAAAATGTATCCGAACATACGGGAATCGAGACAACCAGAAGTTCAGCATGATGTTCAACTAAATGAAGAACAAAATCATGAATTAGTTGATCCACTTAATGAGGGTCCTCATCTAGAAGTTGTCAACCCACAAAATGTGGACCCCCCCGTAGATGCACGACATCAAGTGCGACAAAGTCGTAGTGGGAGATTGATTCGTAAACCCGCAAGATATCTCTTGTTGGGTGAGTCAAATCGGGATGACATCATCGCGAGAAGATGGTGATCCCACGAGTTATGACGAAGCACTAGGAGATGTTGATGCTCGGGAATGGATCGAGGCTATGAATCGTGAAATGGATTCTATGTATTCCAACTCAGTTTGGTCTCTTGTAGATGCACCTAAAGGGGTAAGACCCATTGGGTATAAGTGGATTTACAAGAAAAAGAGAAGATCGGACGGGAAGGTTGAAACCTTCAAAGCTAGATTGGTGGCGAAAGGGTACTCCCAAAGAGAAGGAGTGGATTATAATGAAACCTTTTCGTCGGTTGCCATGCTCAAGTCTATTCGGATTCTCTTAGTCAAGCGGCCAATCTTGATTATGAGATTTGAGATGGATGTCAAAACTGCTTTTCTAAATGGAAATTTGGAAGAGGAAATCTATATGCAGCAACCAAAAGGGTTTACAACCAAAGGGCAAGAAGAAATGGTATGCAAGTTGCGAGAGGTCCATTTATGGACTTAAGCAAGCATCCAGATCATGGAACATCAGATTTGATCAAGCCATTGAGTCTTATGGCTTTGAGAAAAGCCCTGATGAGCCGTGTGTGTATAAAAGGATCCAAGGTAATACGGTATCTTTTCTAGTACTTTATGTGGATGATATACCCCTTATCGGAAATGATACAGTGGTATTGTTGGGCATAAAAACCTGGCTGAGCAAACATTTTGATATGAAGGACCGGGGAAGCCAATTATGTTCTTGGTATTAAACTCTTGCGAGACCGGAAGAACAGGGTTTTGGCATTATCCCAGGCTCAATACATTGACAAAATACTTGCCAGGCTCAGCATGGAGAATTCAAAGAGGGGAATTATACCCTTCAGGCATGGGATTCATCTCTCTGAGAAGCAATCTCCCATCTTTTAGGATACCTTATGCTTCAGCAGTAGGTAGTCTCATGTATGCTATGCTATGTACCAGACCAGATATCTGCTATGCACTGGGAGTAGTAAGCCGGTACCAATCGGACCCTGGAGAGCAACACTGGGTAGCGGTTAAACATATACTCAAGTACCTACGGAGAACGAGAGATTATATGTTGGTCTACTCAAGTGGGAGTCTTGAAACCATTGGTTATACGGACTCGGATTTCCAAGGAGATATTGACTCAAGAAAATCCACCTCGGGATATGTGTACACCCTTAATGGCGGTGCCATTTGTTGGAGAAGTGTAAAACAAACATGTGTGGCCGACTCGCCACGGCAGGCCGAGTATGTAGCTGCTTCTGAGGCCGCAAAGGAAGCTACATGGTTAAAGAATTCCTAACGGATCTTCAGGTGATACCAGGTATGAATTGTCCTATCACACTCTACTGTGACAACAGTGGGGCGGTAGCGCAGTCTAAGGAACCAAGGTGTCATAAGAGACAGAAGCACATAGAGAGGAAATACCACTTGATCCGAGAAATAATTAAAAGAGGAGATACAGTGGTAGCAAAGATAGCATCAGACGAGAATCTCGCTGACCCTTTTACTAAGAGTTTGCCTGAGCGTGTGTTCGAGAGGCATGTTTCATCTATGGGTCTTAGGAGGATTCATTTGCCGTAGCTTTAGGCAAGTTGTTATTTTACTCGTTATTTTGTGCTTTTGAGCATGACATTATGGCATTGCATTTCTTTTCCGAATGTTGATAAATGGAGTATTTTTTTCATTTATTTTGCACACTATTTACAAACTCTAAGGTCCGGATCAATTGTAGAGTATATGATCATATGAATACTTTCATAGAGGACATGGTCATAGGTTCTCACAATTGATGAAATGATTCACGACTATTAAATTAAGTTGGGCACTTTATTTAGGCCGCAATGTTTTATGAAATGGTTTTGTCCGAATCATTATAAAACATTGGTGTGAGTTAATGCTCACATTGAATGGATCAAGGAGAGATTTGATTAAGGTTGTTCTTTTGTCATAAGGAATCAAATCTCCGGATAACTATAGTTATGTAGTTGCTCTTAATCCCGAGTTTATTTTAAACGGGTAGTCGAATAGTTTTCATTCTTTGATTTACCAACGGGTGAGGTTTGATCTATATGACGGCCAACAACTCGGTATTTTGGGATTGAGACTATTTGGTTATCGGTGTTTATGAGATAAACAACAAGGAATTTATAGGAAATGTCCCCTTGATATGTTTCAAGTACACTGGATATTGAAGACACCGGCCGGTGCATGTAATCCATTAGAGAAACTATCAAAGTCAAGGGAATAAATAATTGATTGGGTTACGTAAAACTAGTCAATCAAATTATAGACATTCTATAAAAGGGCGTGCATATTCTTGTTATAAGTGTCATTGTTCTTGGAGATCACGTTCGGGCTTTTAGTGGAGTAGCACCGAACTAGATAATCTTCGTAGATTATCATGAGCCTTGATGAATGACAAATGGTAGGTCCCCAAGCTAGCTTGAGACAAGGGATGGGGTATATTATCGATGATGATGGCTTATGGGCTATATGGTCTTGGGTTTACGAACTCAAGTTAGTATCTTAAAGAGCAAGTGGGAGATTGTTGGGTTAATGTGCTCTTTGGTCACTTAAGCCCAATAAGGCTTAATTGAGACTACAGCCCAAGAACTCTAAGGCCCATGTGGATTAGAGTTAGGTCTTGGGTATAGTAGCATATAAACTAACTTTCAGTCGCTTGAAAAGAGACGGCCGCACAAATAGTTAGGAGGCTCTCATCGAAACAAAAACCCGAGGCGTACGTTCATCATCCGAACGGTTGCCCACACAACCATCTCATCCCCCTCGAGAGATAGTCCGGAAGATCAATCATAGATCGCACGAGGACCGTTCGTATACGAGGACCGTTCGTAGACAAGGTTTGCTCGTGGAGAATTTTTCGATAACTCTTCAATATCCGTGTAAGCAAAACGATGAAGGTTTCTCTTTTCCTACATCGCGTGGTACGATACGCTTCCGCGTTTTCTGATCAGTTTCCTACAGGTTTGCTGTGAAATGGGCGAATTTTAGGTAAGTGCAGGACTCAGAAATGCATATAGAGCACATTGGAGAAGGCCAAATAAATGGGTGGTTGTGAAATTCCGTAAACCCGGCGAGTTAAAGCTTGAGCGAAGCAGGAAGCCACCTTCCTCAATCCTCCGGCTTGAGACGCCACAAGCTTGCCCACATGCTCCACAAGTGCTTGAACTAGCTTCAAATTGTTCCGCTGAACCGCCCCTCGCACATGCACGAGACTCACCTTGTTTTCTTGGGAGTCAATGAGAGCCACTGTACGTGTTTGCTCCGACGTAACAGATTCAGTTGAAGGTGAACTTTTCAATCGCTTATGGTTGTTTTAACTATATATCTGTCATTCTGTTTTGTGGGAACACTGCCTTGGCAGGAATTGCTTGGAGGTTGTACTCGGAATCATCGTTGTAAACAGTCAACTTATCCCCAATCGACTGCTGAGAATTGGAGAAATTTCCGATGGATACAACAGTGGCTGAAAAATGTTGATTTTATTTATAAAAAATAAATGAGGGGTATTGATGTCTTTTTAGCATAACTTTTAATTTCATTTTTCTCCCAAGTCCTTTCATAAGGTTTCAGAATTTCTTGAGTCATTTGATATTAATTGGCTACAATATTCCTTGAGTGAAATTTTCCCATATTTTTAGTCATTTATCAGATGCGTATAGTGTGGGTACCTAACAAACTTCATGCACACACGTACACCCCTATATAAAACAAGTCTGTGAAATCAAGGTATGATTCATTTATTAATGTAGCCTTATAATGATATCAATTCGATGACTAGGAAGGGAATATATCATACTTTTCTTGTGCTTGTGAAAAAGTAAAATAAAAAAAAGTATATACCCAAATAAATACTAAAATGTTTAATTGTTGTGAAATTTGAGAGCTCACCTTTTGAAGGAATGCATAGCATATTAGGAGTTGGCTCCCATCCACTTCCCTTCCCATCCTCTTCCTATCCTCTTCTTCATCTCAACCGTTAGATTGGAAGATTAACGGTTCAGATTTAATCTTTTATAAAAATATTAATAAAAAATTAAATTATTAATAAAATATTAATAAAATATTTAAAATAATAGTTTTATAAAAGATTAAATCTGAATGGTTAAGATTTAAATCCAACGGTTGAGATAAAGAAGAGGATGGGAAGAGAACGGAAAGAGAAGAGGACCGTAGCCAACCCCAGATATTAAGGATCATAATATTCACCCTATGTAGCACGGACGCATGAAATCTTGTGATTTAAACGTACCTGACACGTGAACGACACAGACACGCATATGACACGGCAAATCACGAATCGGATGGTCAACAAGCACGAAGCGAGATCAGAAATCACCTCCGTCTCTCAAGAATCAATATGGGCATCAACATGAAGCAAGTCGGAATCCGAATTAAAAATAGATCTAAGAATTTTTGGAAACGAAGTAGGGTTGGGGGAAAAAGAGAGATTTACCCAGACGAAAGCGTGTAATGGAGATCAGGGAAAGAGGAAGAGGCAGATTCATATTCAGAAGGAGGGAGCCACCGGATCTGAGAACAAAGTTCAATTTTTTAACATAAATGGAGGAGGGTTTCCATTGGTGGGCTAGGCGCTGGCGTGAATGGGTGAATGTAAAGTGTAAATAACTATGAAGGCAAACATGCTCAGACCCATTTTATGTTAGTTCTCAGAGTTTTGATTATAACAAAACTTGAAAGTTGTTAAGGTTTTAAATTGAAAATGGTTAAGGTTTTAAATCAGTAAATATTGCCTAAGGCAAGAGTGTACTCAAGTATGTCCTTAAGCTTACTCGAGCATGATCAATCTAACTATTTGTCTAAGTATTCTCAAGTCACTTACTCGAGTACGGGTTCATTGGGTACTCAATAGATATCAGTTATAACTCTGCATTGATATCAGAAGATGAGTACTCGAGTAAGGTTCTTATGTTACTCGAGTACATGAAGATTCAGAGCAAAGTTCAAAGATGTTCAACTCAGTACTCGAGCACTACTCCTGGCTTACTCGAGTATGATACTCAAGTAAGGACTTTGGTCTACCTGAGTACAATACATTTGTGTCTGAACAAATCAACTTCTTCAGAGTATTACTCAAGTATAGAGTAAGTAGTACTCGAGTATAGGTAATTTGCTACTTGAGTATATATGTTTCAATCTTACATTTGCTCTCTGTTTCAATCTTACCTCTGCCTCAGGGAGCTCCGGCTCCTCTTAAATTTGCCATCCTTAATCTTCTATAATTTATTAAGAAAAATATACATAGATATCAAGGATAAGTAATCATTGAGAATATACTGCAAACATATTTATATTCAACATATCCTTAATTTATTACAATCATTAGTGCTTCCTAACATACTTGTCAAACTAGCTAATATGTTATAGAACTTTTCTGAGACATATAAGGTATTTTACAACTTCTCAAGTGTTTTAGAGAAGCGTTATTACACACTAACACCACAAACTACACTACATTACTCATTCAATTACAATATAGCTTCTACCACTATTCTCCACAGCTTTCTTTCACTGGCGCCGATCTCGCTTCCCGTCTACATATGGTTGTCCACCAACAGTTTAAGATGTAGCAGAAAAGAGTGGGAAATGGGCCATAGGTTCTCCATCCAGCAGCTCGTTTGTCTTCTCTATCCGGAAGCGGGTTCGAGAGAAATGGTACAAAGTAGACTTCGCCCAATCTTCACGAGAGTAGGAAGGGATGAAGTGTACGTTCCTCCGATCATACGTCGTCTTTACACACTCTAAGTATTGGTAGTATTCCTCCTTTATAGTTGTTGTACTTTGCTCAGCAAACATGTACTCAGTTTGCAGGATATCCACCAATGTCTTATGTTGGTCCAAAACGTGGTTCAGGAAGATAGGTTCGTAATAAGGGTTGGTATAGAACTCATTATCAGAGGTTTCTGGGCTGTCAAACTGGGGGTCATTGAAGTTATCTCCAACAGACGAATCACTAGATGGATTTGGTTCTTCCGGCTCCGACGGAGGTTGTGCCATGTCCAAGGGTGCAACATTTAGGGGTTCGAGATCATATATAGGTTAAAGTAGGTACTCAGATCCATAATGTTACACGCTGGTTCATGTATAGGTGTAGGGGAATATAAGTTCAAGGGTTTAGGATTTTGTATGGGTTCAAAAGGGTAATTTGGTATGGGTTCAGGGTTGTACTCCGGTGGTGGGTGGTATTCAGGTTCAGGAAGATACCCGGGTCCAAGATTGTAGATTAGTTCAGAGTTGATCTTAATCCTTATGAATCCGGGCTTCACCGATTTCTGTGCGGTACATCAAACTCGTCCATAGTAGTTTATGTAAGAGGGTCTATCTCCATCCATCTTTATAGCATCATACCACAAGGGTTATATCAGTACTCGGGTTCTACAACTACCCAAACCATGCTCTAGAAACCAGCTCTGATGCAAAAAATGTAACACCCCTAATTCAATACTACCCATTATGTATATTAATAAAAAGTATATATGAATATCATTATAGTGGAGCGATTGAGCGTAATAGTTGAGTTGAGCAGATGAGTAACTGATACATGACTATAACTTAAACCGTTTGTGGTGTATCCGGTTAAGGGAATATCAATACAGTTATCCAAATATACAGACACAAAATATCTAACAGTATAAATACAACCCAAAATATCAAAACTCCGGCTAAGTCCTTACGCGTGCTGCTTACCCTTTTCACCGGCTCCCGATCCTCCAGATCTTGAGCTAGGGTCAATTCTGAGATTCAATACCCATTGAATCTCAAGTAAAATTAACCTCATGCTCAAGTAATAACAATATATATGACAGATATTCATTATATTTCAGCATCAACCATACATAGCACACAACAGATATGAGGTTACAACAATACATAGCACACAGCAGATGTAATGTTAACAACACAATAATACATAGCACACAACACATGTAATGTTATCAACATTTGCACTAACTAATGCCATGACTCCTCGTGTCCTCAACGCTAAAAAAAACAACCTACGGTATTATCATGACTATAACTCGCACAAAGCTGAATATATATAAACAGGTGACCTAAGACCGAGCCTTAGTTACGGTGCATGACCCAAGACCTAGTCTTGTCCATGACTCTATGAATCATACAATCACATATAAGCATACAAGACACACAAGAGTTAAAGTTACAGTACGCATCCGTACCTTAGTCTGCGTAGCTAGCGGTACGTTCGCCTTTCGATACCGATCCTTGACCCTTTTACCCTATAATGTCATCGCCACATTATTTCCTTCATAAATTAATATCTTAAGAGATACTTTAGCCACAATTGACCCTTTTACCCTGGTGGATTTGTTATTCAAATTATACACTTACATTTCCTTAAAACGGAATTTCAACATTTCGCTTGATTTTTCAATAACTTTGAAAAATCATAACTAATTCTACAAAAATCAAATCAATGTGCTTCCAAAGCCAAAATGACCATTCACAAGTCTATTTTCTTGTAAAAATAATATTTTTTATCTTGAAATACATGAGTCAATACCAGTTTTAGTTTTTCCAACCACTTGTTTAGATTATCTTCCAAAAATGTGACCCAACTTCAAGAATTTGTATCTCCTGTACAAAACTCAAAACGTTAGAAATTTTATATCAATGGAAAACCATACATGTCTACTTTAACCTTATAAAATTTCATGATTTTAGGATTCATTTGATACATAAAATGACGCCCTTAATCCGAGGGACTTTAAAAACTGAAATTTGGGAATTTTCCTAATTTTCACAATCTTGCTTCATTGATTCCAAAAATTATTTTCTACCATATTTTTACCTCATCTACCATTTTAAATGCAATGGAGGCCTAAAAACATCTAAAATAATTTACTTCTTAATTTTCTAGATTAAACTATAATTTTACTAAGAACTCAAGACTCAAGCTCAAGCACTCACCACAAGAACTTTGCTCCTTCTCTTCCTAAATCCCACGTCTCACTCTCTCAATCTAAGGATTAGAGATTTTTTTTTTCCTCCCGGTGTTGGTGTGAAGAATTGACACTACAAAAACACCCCATATTACCCACGAGAAATTAGGGATGGAATTCCGTGGGTAATTCAATTTATTTGAGCAATTACCCACGGAATTCCGTCAGTAAACAATTTCTGATAGAATTTCCGACGGAACAAAAAGCGTCGGTGAAAATGTCATGGCTGATCACATTACCGACAGAAGATAATTCCATCAAAAAATTACAGATGGATTAGGGACGGTATTATTCCGTCGATAATTAGCATAGCTTGCATTCCATGGGTAATCCGAGACAGAAATTCCCAGGGTAATTTGACCAAATTTTAACATGTACATTCTCATTTGCATTTTTTTTAACTTTCAAAGCAAAAACATCTACTTTTTTTTTTAAGCGGTTTTTTTTAATAATTAAAATGCACTGAAACGAGAAAATAAGTAAATAGATATAAATGTCACAATTTAAAGTCACTAAAAGGGCAAATAGATATAAATAGTCTCCAATTTAGTTTTTACAACAAAGAATCAAAATATTCAACTATCATTTTTAATGTCTTCATTTGCATTGACGGCAGCGTTAGAGAGATTAGGTAACTAAATACAAGTGCTTGCAATGCTGACATAATCATTTCGTTCTATTGTTTCAAGCTTGCAACAACTTCTTTCATTTCAGTCATCTCCGTCTGCATTTCTGGATCCATCGTAGAGTTGACAAAAGGAGGTGTGGCAGAAGAACCAATATGTTCATCTTCAGATCCAAACCCATAGATTTGGCCCTTCTTGTTCTTACCACCAGTAAACTCGAACCACAAGTTAAGTTCATCTTGATTAGACAGGATACCTCCCTCAGAATTGATAGATTTCTTTCGTCTCAGAAATTCATCCTGCAAACGAAGTACATAAAAATAAAGACAACAGAATATTAATCTTTACATAGTTCGATTTATAATATGCAACTTCTACTGCATGATTACTTGGATAGTGGGATACATAAATCACGTACATTGCAAGAAGTTAAATAAAAGCTAAGCAATGGACTTGAATATATAATACCCATAATAATATTAATCACAAAGTCAAATAATACTATAGACTATTTGATTTATGCAAAGTCAGAATGGAAAGCAAAATAATGCACGTTATGTATATTATTCACTTCCTCTATATTTTGTGCTAACTCACATGCTAATCAAAAGTAAACTCATTTTATATATATAATCACAATCAAATCAGTAATATCAAATCTGGTCGTTCTGTAAGGAATAAACGAGTTGTAAAGAACAGTCCCTATTTTCATCACTAATATAAACAAAGAACATCACTATTTTCATACATCAGCTAGCATTTTCCTTCATTTTCCAACCTTCTTAATTAAGAAAACTTCATTTTCTGAATATTCTTACCTTTTCAGATTTCAGGATTTCATGAGGCACGTTTAGGAGCCTTGGAATTATTCAGACCCACAAGGCAGATAATAATAGGATTAACATGCATCTCCCATCCTAAAGTATTTTTCAGATGCGCGTAAAAAAAATATTGCATGAAGCTATATACACAACAATATAATTTAATATACTGAATGTATATTAACCCTTTTAAATACTGGATGTGCCTAAAAAATATTTTAGAGTATCATATTCATATGCACTTGAACCCTTTAATTCACATGAACCCTTTAATAATGTTAATATTAGATGAAAACGTAGACAACGACAGCAACGGGAGAAATTGTCGCTAGTGCAAACAAATAAGAAAAATGCCAGTTGTTCATTGACAAAAACTAAGGGCAAGTAAAATGACACGATCGATTTAAAAATGAAAACAAGACAAAAAGACAAAAATAATAAATAATGTCGTCTTCTACCGAGCAAGATTTTGAAATATACATGCCAATATTACCTGCTCCAAAAAAAGATTAAACAACCTTCTACTCTTTATTATCATTAATTTGTTTGAAAAAAGTTCACCTAATTGAAGGGCATGCAAACGCAAATATCTGAATCATCCGATCCTTATGCTAATTAATTAAGAGATAATACAAGCTAGCTACCAAGTGAGAAGTTTGACTCAGAATCATGAGGTAAAAGATCAAATAAAAATAAGCAGCTTCAAAGAATAATAATAATAATAATAATAATAATAAAAAATCATCTTTATGCAATCAAAAGGACAAACTCATAAAAAGATCCCGCAAGTTTAAACCTTTTCCTTCTCTCTGTCAGTGAAAAAGAGAGAGAGAAAAGGAAAATGTTATGGATCTTACCTGGAAAAAGGAGAGACAGATCCTAAAGAGCGTAGAGAGAGAGAGAGAGAGAGAGATCAAAATTTGTGGAGATGATGCATTATGTTAATCATATAAATAACAGGACTCATAATTTAAGTTGCAAGCAATAGACCAATTAGAAGCCAACATATAATAATATTGTGATTTGCATGATTCAAAATTCGTTACATAAATAAACATGAATGACGTCAGGAACTTACATGAATTGCAGCTGCACGATGATCCGCAAATTGTCCAGTTTTCTCATTATAATGAGTCTTTTTAAACAATTCAAAGACCGAAGGCTCTCTTCCCAAATTATCAGCCTGCAGATATTTATAAAGATGTATTACACGAAGCATTACATAAATATGAGTGAATCAGTTGAAGAGAAAGTCTTACCATCCTCCTCTTATACTCAGTATTAGGAATACTACTCTCTTTGTATTGAGTTCCTCCTTTGCTAGATGCTCGATTGGCCATTGTTGTCTCACAAATGCTTAGATACTCTGGTGATGTCCAGTGGCTCTCTAATTGATTCATCACTTCATGTGATATCTGCTTAGGCCTAACTTGCTTGTGAAACAAGTCCTGCCTAACACCATACATTGTTCGTCTTAAGATCTCTTTACACTTTGCATTCCAAATTCTCCCGACATCATTTTCATATTGAGGCAGCCATTTATATTTTCTCTGCATAATTGACAAAGAAAAAGGATAAAGTATAAAAACATAATAAGGAAACAAAAAGACATAACACAAATATAAGAGATTAGGTATACCGCCCATTCTTCAAACCACATTTGCCTATAATTGGCAGGGGTAACTTTCCATGAGTGACATGGATAGTCAAATTTCCCTTGAATAACAGCAAGAATTTCCCGACAGAACAAACAACATGATTGAACCTAGTAAAAATTGTAAAAATACCAATGTAAATTTGATAAAGGATTTATGATATACTGCTTTATGCAACAAATTAGTTTAAGGAACTGATGACTTACATTTTTTTCTCAGGATATATCCAGATTCGACCATCTATGGATCACGACCCCAAGGTGATAATCTATTACCCACACCCTGTGGAGTGGAGGGGTGTGAAGATTCTATTCCAGGAGATGGGACTTCGTCTGGAAAAGGTCTAGGTGATAAAGGATGGGAAGATTCTATTGCAGGAGATTGCAATTGGGGGGATAATGGGTGTCTCACAAATGCTAACGATGGTCTAACTACCTTAGGTATAGACGAAGTAGTTGTCATAGGAGGAATAGGCAACCTGGGATGTTGTTGAGGAATTGACGACCATGGAGAACTCGATCGGCCGCTATGACGCTCTGAGCCATGGCTAGACATCTACAACATTGCTTACCAGTAATATCAATTTCATAGCATACAATTGCAGACAAGAAAACAAAAACAAAACGAAATGAAGGAAGGACAAAAGGAAATAATAGGGAAAAATCTTGGACCAAACATATTCAGAAACAGGGAACTCAGAGGGCCGAAATTATATATGTATCTTACCTGTTTGGCAATACTATGGGATCAGTGGCTTGCACTTCTTGCTCGCACTCCCACCTTCACAAACACAATAGACAATGGAGATTTAGGGATTTTGAATGGGATATAAATTAATGGGAAAATTTTCGCATGGGAGATTTAACACATGGGCTTCTTGAACTTGAGAGAGGTGAAGGGAGATTATTTAGGGCTGAAGTTTCGCATGGAGGGAAAGAGAAAATTCGTACGGGGGACGAAAACGAAAAAGGCTCGGACTGAAAATGAAAATGGGGCACTCGAATTGTATTTAGGGAGATTTAGGGTTTGCACATTTTTAATATAAATAAAATAAATTTTGCAAAACAAATAAGTAAATCTCCTAGATCAGTTGGTTAGGCGGTTTTGCTTCTCCCCTGTCTCGTGTTCGAACGAGGCAACATGCAGCTTGGTATTTTTATTCATGAGTTTTAACAATAAGAATGAACAAAAAATTTAAAACCCTTAAAGAGAATCGAACTCGGATAGTTGTACTATGCACTTCAAAAACCCACCAACTTGGCTAGTGTATCAAACGATGGGTCTTGACAACAACAAAATAAAAACAAATACTTGTTCGATCAACTTTTCTCAAAACACGTAAAATCACCCACGGAATTACGTAGGTAATGGAAACCATCAAATTACCCACGAAAATTCCGTGGGTAATATTTTATTTTTTAAAAAAAAAAATCATGTAATTTTTTCCACGACTTTCCGTCAAGTAATTCGTCACTAATCACCGACGAAATTAATTCCGTCTTAGATTCCGTGGGTAATTTCGGGTTTTTTTGTAGTGTGAGGATAGGTTGATGGCCTATTTATAGGGAAAGCTTCAAGGATAAAATGGTAATCCTCAAGGTTATCCAAAGCTCCATCCTTCCTTTCAACCATAGGATTTAAAACCACTTTATAACTTCAAATCTCCTCCCTTGGTCTAGCTGGTCGACATGCCTCCCTTTTTAGCCATTTAATGTGTGTTTTTTATTAACAAATTATCCCATGGCTCAAGCTTCTAATTCGTGAGTTGATATTATTGACTTTTCAAAGCTAAGGCTTAAAACATGTGATCTTATTATTGGAAAATCTGACTCTAAATCAGCCCATATACCAGCAAAAATGAAGACCCCTTGGCCTTTTGGTGATGTCATTTGATAATATAGTTAAGGGTTTAAATGTCCGTTAATACTCCATGTCATTGTGCAATTTGTTTGGCAACTAATCAAGGTCATTTGTGCCTTACTAATCAAGCTTAATCTTGTCTTATTTAAGTGTTTCCATATTACTTTCTTGCCTCTCTTGGTTATAAATTAATTATTATTTTATGTGTTAATTATGTCACATTTTATTTTCCCTAATTGTAGTCTCATAATTAATCATGTGTTAATTCATTCCAATATAAAATTTTCCTAAAATTAAAATTGATAAATTATAATAATTTGAGACACATTCACCTTCATTTTATTCATTAAAATAAAAGGTTAAGGATTTTAGGGAAAATCCTAGATACTACAAAGCTTTTCAAATTATCTTTAAAAAAACAATAATTTCTTGGATCCTAGAAATTATTTTATTTGTAATTCATATGTTAATAAAATTTTGAAATACAAATTAAAATTGAAGATGTTTGACCTCCTTAATCACTCATTCACTAGAGTCGTACATCCTTAATCAAATCAATATCATATAAAAAAAAGTAAACTTTCGAAATTGTCTTTAAGAAAACAATAATTTCTAGGGTCCTAGATCCACTGACTTGCATATTTGTGTGGAAAAATGTTGCAATTTCCCATCCATGAATTATAGTTCACAATGAAATTTATGATTATATGCTTGTATATAACTGTATATGCTTGTTTAAACCATATTTGTGAGTCTTGCCTGTATGAGGCTAACGCCACTCATGAGCCATTTGGTTAGAAGGGCCGACCATGGGGCCAACTTCTCAATGGCTAGGCAAGGTCTAGTGCATTCAGTTATTTTTGGGATATTAATTCACCCAATTGTATTTTCCTAGCACTAAGGTATTGAATTTTATGATGATGTTTATATTACAAGTTGCATATGAATTGTGGCACATGTATGATTTTTGAATGCTTTATATGCTGTGTGGATTGTTCAGGTGTGATTGATTATCATACATTGTATAAGCTTGGTTTGTGAGATTACCTTGTTACTTTGAGATTCATTTGAATCTCAAAACCTTCCAAAAGTTTAGGGCGTGGGTATAGTAATCAAGGTTCAAGGGGCAAGGCGGTAGAAATTGGTCACTGAAGGTTGCTGGAGGAATCGATGGTTTGAATTTAGTTGTTTGTTGTGTAGACTTAAATATTTTGGTAGTCTACACAAAATTTGGTGGTTGTTTGAAATATATATATATATATATAAAACTGTAATATACAATATTAGAGAGTGGATTTGGTGGATGAATTCTCCACAATTTGATGCCCAATTCGGCAAGAAGGCGGAGTTCGGGAGGTTTGTGACCGGTTACTCCAAGCACTTAGAGAGTTTGGACGAGTTGTCGAGCCTGGTCTCGGTGTACCAAGTGGACTCTTGGTGTACCAGATCCCGCTTTAAAGGTCCCGCCCCATGCGAAGGAGGGATGGGGGACCGGGTCAACAACGACCACGTAACAAGATGGAGGCATATGAGATACCCCGGCCTACTCTACGTGGCGGAGGTGTATATAGACCACCCGTATGGGCCAATATGGCCTATACTTTTGTTTCGTGGTACCCAGAACAGTTGACAGGGGAGATGCCAACACAGGTGCCTCCAAAGATGCATGCACCGATGCCTCCTTCCATGCCTTCTTACCCACAACCAGATACATCGTTTGCTCCACAGACACAAGTTTCTTATTCATATCAGTGGCCATCACAAATTCCGCAGCCTGGTTTTCCTGCATTCAGTTCTTTCCCACAGCTAGAGACATCGCTTGCTCCGTAGACACAGGTTCCTTATTCATATCAGTGGCCATCACAAAGCTCCCAGCCCAGTTTTGTTGCCTTCAATTCTTACCATCCTGGAAAGGGTTTTACTGGATTCAGTGCTTATCAACCGCCACATGGGTTCCCTGGCTTCAGTTCTTTTCAGACTGCGCAGGGTTTTGATGCCTTCCCTCCTGGCCATCATGGACAGGGTAGTGGTGATGCAGGAGCACAAATCAGGATCTAAGAGGGTACACTCCAGGTGATATGTCAGGATCTAGTCGTAGTCCGTACTAGTCAGGATACCACACATCCGATGACGAAGGTGACCATACCGATGACTTCATAAGGGCAGCTGCTGAGGATTTCGATATTAGGCATGATCCTTATGCACAACGTGGACCTGATGGCATCCGTAGGAACCTTGAGCATGATCCGCGTTCAAGACCGTGGCCTACATATACTCCACCCTAAGCGTATTGCTTGTTTAAGACTTCGATGTTATGGATGACTGTATTTATGGATTACTGTATTATGTTATACTTGCATGAATTACTGTATTTATGGATTACTGTATTATATTATATTTGCATGGATTCCTGTATGTGAACCAAGTGAGTATTGATTGTTATTTATCATGGATTACTATAAGTTAGGAAATTTGAGATAATCAATTGAAAAGCAAATAGGAATGCATTATATTAAACTTAAAATTACAACATCTAATTCGAAGGTAAGTTATGATAGCAAATGAGAAAGCAAATTTGAACTAATTAGCTATGCACTTCGTAGGACATGAACGCTTATTATGTCCAGACTGTTTACATATACTACATCTAGTTCGACTGGAGATAAGTTGGCCTCCACCTCATCTATTTCATTGTGAATGCGTGTAGATTTAGGGCGCCCCATACCACACAATTTTGATTTATCGATGATAATCTTCGGTCCGGAAGCAGGCGGTATTCCTTATTCACTGCCGATTGGCTAAAATGATGAAGAGTAAACATGCATAATATTGTAGACAAAGAATACTGGATCCACGTATTGTTCAGCATCATGGGATACATTCGAACATGCAGCAATTACATGACTACATGGGAAATTTGAAGGCCTGAAACTTGCCGCACTGGCATTTCCCCTTGCCCAAGTTCACTGAGTATGTGTTTGCCCTGATCATCAACTTCAAACGTTGTACGCAACAAATTAAACTCCCGCACACGCATCAATGTGACTCGCTCTCCATTCTGTCATAGCTGATCCAATAACACTCGAAAAATGCTTTTCGTTCACTGCATCGTTTTGTGCTTTGGTCCCTCTTTTGAACCAGTAACGAACAAGTCGACCATAGGTACATTTCACCAATGATGTTATTGGCATGTTCCTCGCTCCCCTAAAAACCTTATTGATTGATTCAGACAAATTGGTTGTCATATGACAATATCTTCGTCCATCCTCATCATAACTCCGACACCATTTCTCTTTTGGAATTCTTTAAATCCATACAGCCACTTCATTACTGTAACTGTAGAACTAGGCATACAAAGCATCAAAGTGTATTTTGTTTGGAACATATCCTGTAAAAAAGAGAGAAAGACACAACATTATACGATTCTAGTAAAGAAAAATATGAACGTCATTGCACATCACTTGGAGTATATTACCTATCTTCGTTAAATTTTTCTTCAACTCCTGGTCCTTGAAGCGGGTATTAAAATTGCTCGCAACATGACGAATGCAAAATACATGGTACGCATTAGGAGGCTGCCAACCAATGGCCTCATTGCTGACTGCTGATATTATGTTTTTGTGACGATCAGAAATAAGACATAGACATTATCAGAAAACAGATATGGGATAAACAAAAGAAACTGCAAGATAAAAATACAACATGATGGAACACTGAGTGTGAATTTGTAAAGCTTCACAACACAGAAATATCGTATATATAGAGAATTATAGGGAAGGCGTGAATGAGAGAGAGTGGGAGAGGGAAGGCAGAATGAGGGAGCACACAAATGTCGTATATATGGAAGAGAGAGGGAGAGGGAAGGTGTGAGCTAGTGTCAGCAGGGGCACTAGTGTCGTTAAGGTGTGTTGTCATGCCATGGGGCGCCGTTGGTGGCATCACATGCCTTGACGCCATTGGCCAATGGCGTGACCTACCTTGACGCCACTCGTCAACTTTTATTAAGTAGTGTTATTGATAATGACGGCACTAGTGCTGTTCCCTGACTTTACGGCACCAATTACCTTATCCCGATAAAACTTTTCCCATGTGCTTTAACTGAACACAATATTTGGTGAAAGCCACTACAGTAGTGCTTTTCCCATGGTAGTGGCTATATAATGATTTACTGTATTTAATTAATTGGTCATAATAGATGAAATGAGTATGTGGTATATAAAATTGTGGATTTATGAATATATGACTATGGTGATTATATGCTGAAATGTAAGACATGCAAATGTTTAATTTTATACTTTTCCACATAATTTATCTACTTAATTAAAAATGATAATAATTATTATACATTTTGGATGCATTATAAATAATCTCATTTGCATGCAAATACTTTGATTTTTTTTTTTTTTTTTTTTTTTTTTTTTTTTAGATAATGGTTTGCTTCTTTTTTAATTGTATGAAATTACACTGTTAAGTTGTTATTGTGACAGAAGCATTAAATTCCTGTCAAAAATGGTATTTATAAAAATACACCCTTACATATAACATAATCTCAATGCATAACCTACAATTCCAACCCTTTTTGAATTCTTTTTCGTTGAGATATTGGTTTGCTCTCTCTTTTAATTATATGAAATTAAATTTTGAGATGTTATTGTGGGAATGAATTTGAGACTTTAACGCTTACACTATGCTTACATATTCAACTTTAATTTCAATATAATCTTACATCAGATTTTTAGTGTTTGCCACTTGCACTTCTGTTGTTGGTTGATATTTTTCTGAATTTCAGGCAGTTATAGAGCATCGAAGGTGGCGACAACTCTGTCAAACACCTTGTCCAAGTTCCATTGAGGTGTGCAAGGAGTTTTATGCCAATGCATTCTTCATCCGTATAAATGACCAAGACAAGTGCGTGATCTATGTTAGAGGGAAAGATCTAGCTTATGATCCAGACAGTTTTGATCGAGCGCTTCAAATCAACATCCGTCAGCCAAATAGTGATTGTGGGTATAAAACCGCTTTAGCAATATTCAAATAGGAGAATCGGAAAAATATTTCGAAAGAGAGATCAGGGCTGTGTTGGAAAAGAAAGAAAAAGTGAAAGAGAGAGGGATCAATGTCAATGTTTGCAGATAAGGGATTAATCTTAGAAAAGCACTTGGATTGAAAATAATCTCCAGAAATCTCTTATTCACCTTTTTAAGATTATTATGCGGTATTAACAAAAATAATAAGCAAAATACTCAATTACCTTTTAGAGTTGAATTTTCCGATGCCACACATTCCCAAATAATGATTTGAATCTTCATTGAAAAGATTGGTCTCCAACTGATTCGAGAGAAACATTGATGAGCTTTATCTCAAACCTTTCTTGAGGTGATTAAGGTCTGCACAGAAATAGAAACAGAAACAGGGTTCTTTTGGGTTAGGGAGCCAAAGCATGTGCGATGTTGGTGAAGGAGAAAGTTAAAAATAACTTTACTTTTTTGTTGATATTTGGGAAAGTAATATAATTACTGTGTGATATCTGTACATATCTTTTAAAATATTAATTACTTGCTTTTTATAATTTAAGATAGAATTTATTTTTTTAATATAAGATAGAGTTAATTTTTTTTAAAGATAAATAAATTAGTTAATATAAACATCTCTATCTTATATTTGAAAAAAAAAAACAAATATAAAGATTTTAGAATAATTTAATTGGTTTCCTAAAATCTAAAAAAAAAAAAAATTAATTATGGCTTATATAATTAGGATCTCTATCTTATATTTATAGCGGAGTGAGTATTGAGGCCTATACAAAAAAAAAAAAAAAAAAAAAAAAAAACAGATCCATCAAAACTTCTCTGCCCTTTCTTCAATAATTCCACCCAAAAAACAAGAACTTACTGAATTAACAAAGGATTAGTTTTCCAATTAACAAAGGAAAACCTCCTCTGTCGAAGGGAACATATTATAATAGTGAAGACAATTTCTCAACAAATCAAAACATCAGTAAGGAATTATAACCCACAAACCTGTAGCTGACCAAATATTTTTCCTTTGGATGAATGCAAGTACTTCGAGAGAGGAAAGAAAAAGAACCTCATAAAGCAACCCAATTAAAAGTTAGAGAGACTTCCCAAATCCAAAACCCAATTCTCAAAATGTTTCCACAACCCACACCCCAAAACTTTGAAACAGAGCAATTTATTTTGTAATTTTAGGATAAATCAGTTGAACAATAAATCGAAAGATAAATGATGACAAGACCAAGAGCCAACAGAAAACCCATAACTACGATTGGATCCATTCCCAGATTCACCGAAAGCTTCGCGCGAAGGCTATAGCTACATGAACCAAAACAAATTTTCTTTCTTCTGGAAAAAAAAAAAATGGTACCTTGAAAGCCAGTCCAAGCACAGATCGCAGAAAGAGATAGAGAGAAGAAACAGGAACCGAAACCGATGTTGTAGTCGGGAATTTGGACTTTTTTCTCTGTAGGATTCTCCGGAACAGCAAGCAAGCTAGCCTTTCTTCTCCTAAATACAAGTAAGGAAGACGAATTAATTTGTTAGTGAGGGTGGAGGTGTCGCCACCGTAGGGTTTAGGGATTGGCTGTCGCGTTGAGAGGAGGGGGAAGAATAAATAAGGACAGGCAGGGAAAGAGTGTGAGAAGTGAGAACACTTATTAAGAAAGGAAGTCTGTTGTCACGGAGCTTATTAAGAAAGGACGAGCGTGTTGTCACGACCTAGCCGTGAAAAATCAAAATCTCTGGGTATTTTCACATCATGATTAGTGACTCGAGATGGTAAGTTGTTCGTGGTGAGGCTTCGGGCGTTACAATGTGCTCCTATGCGTTTCACGGGGATGTTGCTATTTTGGAGTTCTTTTTTTTTTTTTTTTTTCATGTATTTTTTTTTTTATAAAAAGTTATTTATACCCTGGGTAAGCTTTAAGCTTATAATTTATAAGCCATTAATTATTATATCGTGTAGAAAATTATGATAAATGCATTCGAAAGAACAAAGTGTCTTACTAATATCTGTGTGTGCATGCAACCTCCTATCAATTATGATGTACGAATAAAGTTCATGATTTGTTGATATAAAATCTGCCCTCTTAGGCACAGGAAGCAAAAATATTGATAGACATCTGTAGGGTTTGGCAAGAAGGAAAGGGAGGTCGGGGGAATTTCATTGAGTTTAGTTTAAATGAAATAGATAAGTAGATTTATAAAATTTTAATAAGAAAAAATATGTAAGATAAAAAAAAAAAAAAAAAAAAAAAGGAATGATTAAAAGCTTTTAACCACATACCCTAATAAAGTGACTTAATACATAGAAACAATATCTTACATATTATATTAAAAAAGTGACTAACTAAATATTATTTATTAAATTAAATTATCAAACAGATATTAAATAAACTTGGTTACGAAGTCTTGCTCCTTCTAACACTTCTCAAACAAACATGACATATGATTTATCTTATTTTTGTATTATGTCCCTTTATAATATTTGTAACATTGTATTATGGATATGAAAGATTATAGGGGCCTGTTGAGCATAATTATTAATATACAACTTCCATTAAACATAGTGAAAGGGTTAGTCTCTCATAACATGGTGAACCAAAATTTGAATCCTCGTTAGAAAATGTGCCTACATTTAGTGTCCGACAATACTTTAAATATGATTGCCTCCAATTGACAAATATATGCACCTCACAAGAGAAAAGGGGGGGGGGGGGGTTCCATTAAGCCATAAGTTTGCCTAAGATTATCCTCTACTTACCTTTATGGAAGATATGAACATGCCCACTTGTTCGTTTTAGCTTGGATTTAAAGAGGAAAATCAATTCCTATGAGCTCCGAAAATCAATTCCTATCCACTCCAAGTCAACTTGCATATAGTAATTATTTAAAGTGGATTAAACATTTTTTAAAATTTTAAAATTTTTTTAGATTGAATTAAACAAATCATGACACTTATGCCACGCACGTTAACTAAACATTCTCCAAAATAAGAGAGAAAACATGTAGATTTACTCAATTATTTGCCGATTAGGAAAATTGCCCCCATCAACTTGTACTTTAATTTAGACATGCATAACACTGGAATTATGAACCTAAAAACTAAACAATGAATGAGGTCAACCTTGTTTATAAGAGATACACCGTTACAGCTGAAGGATCCTTCAAATCTGTGAATAGATAGTCATTTTTATATATCAAGGATAAACCTGCACACAAAATTTCTTCAATAAAGGCCACAATTAAAAATTATAACCTGTTTATTGGTATGTTCTTTCAAAAAGCTATGACAATAGATTTTTTGCAGCTCAATTTTCATAAAGGAGCCCATAATGTTATCTTAACCATGAGACGACTACATAGATAATACAGGGATATAGAACTTTATGATATATTGATCAAGGACAATGTGTATCGTGAAAAAGAAAAAAAAAAACATATATACTAATGGATGATAAAATGCTTAATATAATTGTTGGGAATTTTGAGAGCTCACCTGTTAAAACAATCCTACCATTATTCTAAAGGATCATATATAGTATTGACCATTAATTCGGATGGAGAGTATAAGTATATGAATAACAAAAATTCTTTGGCGGCTAAAGTATTGATCGGCACCAGAGCTTCGGTGGTCAGTCACAAGAAGAAAATCCAGCCTAGCAGATGTTGATGACCGGCCGCGAGCTTTGAGGACGATTAAACTTTTTTTTTTTTTTTTTAAAAAAAATGTTATTATTATTATTTTTATCCACAAAATTTAATTTAATTTTGATCCATAAGATGCAATGGAATTTCATACTGCGTTAACTAAAATAAAATTAATTGTGCGGTGAAACTTAAAAGGACATGGATTTTCAATATGGTAAGTCATGCATCGTAATTACAAAGATACCTGTTCTTCCTTTTACCTTTGTCCGAGGCTTGTCTCATTGTTAGTCTCCTTCATGGTTAAGTTCACATGCATTCATTGTTATTCGTGATGCTATCGGGTTTATTGTACATGATAGAAAATTTGTGACGCTTGAGATGATGGGGAAACTTGTTCCTAATGCGGGCGTTTCTTACTCATATTAACTATTAACTTTATTTAGATTAACTTTTAAACATATAGGAGGAGTTTTATTCTTCTCAAACATGCACTCATCTAAGTTGCTTCTCATGTGTTGGTAGCTGTCACATACTACCCTTCCGTGGCCTTAACTACAAAGACAATTTGACAACTTTTCTAACTTTTTTTTTTTTTTAATGAAAACCGAGGTCTATTAACTCTTATAGTATATTTGGTTTGAGGGGATGAGAGGATATTGACTAAATTGTCATTAATGAAAAAAAATAATTTTTTTTTGTTGAGAGTACAAGTTTTAGAATATTACTCCCTCCGATCCTAATTACTCTATAAGTTATAGTTGACTTTTTTGAAGAAATTAAGGAAGCTAATTAAATTACTTTAAAGTATTTTTTTTAAATTTTTTTATTCAAAATAATTAGTTTGACCAATAAACTAATATATAATCTAAAGATATACAACATATAAAATGATTAAGTAACTTATTTAACTTCATTAATCTCTCCAAAAAAAAGTCAACTATGTTTTATAATTAGGACCGGAGGTAGTAAAAGTTTTTCATAGGTAAATCTTCCACCAGAACATGATTAGACAAAATCTTCCAATCCTATGGACTAGTAATCTTGCTTTTTCTATATCTACTATATCACTAAAAGAATGACTACATTCTACTACGTACCTATCACAACCCTTGATGATTAGACCCTTGATGATTAGGTTAACAGCTCCTATGAAAATATTTATGCTTTTTGGAAAACCTGTATTTTAGTTTAAATCATCATTAACACTATTAAAAAAATCCTAAGATATTTTATATTAAAATTATATTAGAATAAATCCTTATACATATATTAATTTACCTCTCATCAAACTAAATCTCTAATATAGTTTTCATAGTTTGTTTGATATTTATTAGTTATCTATTTATTTTTTTATTAATTGATAAAATTTAAGTAGTTTTTACTTAAACAATTAATTATTTGTTAAAAAATTTGAGAAATTTTTGAAATAAACGTATATTTAAAGGAACACATAATATGTTTATATTTATGTTACGTATTTTATAATGTTACAATATAATTTTAAGAAAGAATCAGCTACAGTGTGTTCATTTGCCAACATTTACAAATTCCAATTTGGGGGAATTTGTATGAAGAAGAATACGGATAAAAAACCAAATTCAATCAAACTTCTAGTGCTATGTAAATAATGTATCAATATAAAAACAAGATATTTCTGTAGTAGAAATATTAGAATTTTATATCCTCTTCTCAAGCTCAGAGCAAGAGACTTCTTATATTATAATAATAATAATAATAATAATAATTCTCAGGCCTTTACTATAAGGCCAACCTAAGGAATGTTCTTGGAATATTAAATCATGGTGAAAAAAATAATACTTATCCAGGTTTTTCCCCCTAAACAAATAAAGGGTTAAATGCCTAATTTGCCACGGAAGTTTTGCTAAGGGAGCGCCTAGCATCGGAAGTTTTTTGGGTATCAAATTTGCCCGGAAGTATGAAAAAGGTAACAAATTTACCCTGGAAGTATGAAAAATGTAGTAAATTTGCCCGTCCGTTAAGTTTGACTGAGTGTACACGTGACATGCCACCTCATGACACGTGGCATGCCACCTCATCAACCCAATAAGAGTTAAGTATCATTTTTGCCCTGGAAGTTTTCATTGAGAGCAAGTTTGCTCCGGAAGTTTTCACTAAGGAGCAATTTTACACCAGAAGTTTACAAAATGTATTAATTTTGTCCTTTCCCACATATTAAATTTGAGTATTAAATCAATCAAAAACCACACATGTCATGCCTTGAAAAGGTCGAACTTGGAGTCAGAGAAGGAGATCCTTAAGATGTTGAGCTCAAAGGCCCGAGAATTTGTGAAGCCGAACCGTCACGTGAAGCATCACTTATGATCTAAGTAAATGATCGGCCTCACGTGCAAATGTAAATATTATCACTATTGATTTTTTTTACCGAACCAATTTTTGGAACAATTCATTTCTCGTTTTTGCGTTTCATTTGCTTAGATCATAAGTGATGCTTCCTCCGGGTTTTGCGACAGACCTTTCGGTCCTCGTGACCGGTTCAACTTCACAAATTCTCGCTTTCTTGAGCTCAACATCTCAAGGATCTCCTTCTCTAACTCCAAGTTCGACCTTTTCAAGGCATGACATGTGTGGTCTTTGACTGATTTAATAGTCAAATTTAATATTGGGGAAAGAAGGGTAAAATTGATACATTTTGTAAACTTCCGAGGTAAAATTGCTCCTTAGTGAAAACTTCCGAGGCAAAATTGCTCTCAGTGAAAACTTCCGGGGCAAAAATGATACTTTTGATTGATGAGGTGGCATGCCACGTGTGATGAGGTGGCATGCCACGTACGTATTTAGTTAACTTAACGGTCAAAATTAACGAAGGGAAAAATTTGCTACCTTTTTCATACTTTCCGGGCAAATTTGATACCCAAAAAACTTCTAAGTGCTGGACACTCCCTTAGCAAAACTTCCGTAGTAAATTAGACTTTTAACCCAACAAATAAATATCGGGGAGCATTGATATGATGTTAAGTTGTAGCTTTATAATGTTGATATCAATTCGATTACATGGAAGTGAATATATCATAATTCTCATGTGTATTGTGAAAAAAAAAAAAAAACACATACATACCCATGGATAATAAAATGTTTAACATAATTGTTGGGAAATTTGAGAGCTCACCTTTTCAAGCAATGCTAGCTACCATAGGATCATATATAGTATTGACTGTTAATTAGTATGGTGGGAATAAGTATAAATACAAATTATTTGGTTGTCAAAGCTCAAGTAGGCACCAAAGCTTGACGGTTGACCACCTACCCAAGCGCGGTTCCACCTGGCGGTTATGAGTTGTCATAGCTCCGGTGTTGATTAAATTTTTCTAAAAGAATTAAAAAAAACAATAACATTATTATCTTTGTACCCATAAAACTTAATTTCATTTTAATTAATGATGTACAATGAAATTTCATATTCTTTTAAAAGTTGTCCGAAATAAAATTAATTGTGGAGTTAAGTGAAATTCTCCCAATTATTTATACTTATTTGAATCCCATATATATTTATCAAAAAGACAAAAAGAGGGTAATGGCTAGGAAGAGAAGTATATTTTGAAAACACCCCCCCCCCCCCCCCAAAAAAGGAAGGGAAGAAGTAGATGGATTTTCAAGGATAATTTTGTGCAGACAGTTTCAAAAAAAGAATACCTCAAATTGTTGGAAGGATGCGAATTCGGTTGGCTAGTATCCTTTGCGGATACTGTCCGCTACCATTCGCTGCTCCTAAAACGTCGCCCTTTTTTTTTCCAAGCAAAACACACACATGGTTCCTTAAAAAAAACAAAAATTCAGAATACTATCGGGTAGTAAAAAGATAATTAAGGATCGAAAAAATTCTTCATGATCTTGAAAAATTATTTCAGGGATCTGGAAAAAATATTTTAGGGTATGCATTTTTGCTACTAAAAGTCTCTTTGATGTACTGAAAAAATAATTATGGTCTTAAAAAATTATTTTTGGATCTTGAAAAAATATTTTAGGTAAAGAATGCTACTAAAAATGTACTTTATGATATTTTTTTAAGATCCCAAAATAATTTTTTAAGACCATAAATTATTTTTTTAGTACCGATAATATCCTTTTAGTAGCGAGACATTACCACGAAATATTTTTTCAAGATCTTGAAATAATTTTTCAAGATCATGAAGAATTTTTTTCGTACCATTCAAGATATCCTTAATTATCTTTTTACTACCCAAAGCAATGTTCGATTTTTTTTTTTTTTAAAGGAACCATGTGTGTGTTTTGCTTGGAAAAACAAAAAAAAAGGGCGACGTTTCAAGAGCAACGGATGGCAACGGACGTATCCGCAAAGGATAGAAGCCAAATCCCGAATTCCCATATCCTATGACTCCACGAGTTTTCTATCATGTGAGAATGCGAACACGAAAGCATCACGAACAGCAAGAATGCATGTGAAGCTGACCATGAAGGAGACGTAACCATGAGACAGAGCCTCGGGAAAAGGTAAAAGAATGCATAGGGACACTGCAATTACAAGTGCATGACTTACCATATTCAAAAAACTTAGGCTCAATTTTGTCCGTAAATTTCCAACGAGGGCTAATCTTAAACCAGAAGTTTCTTGGGGATGAAAGTTTAAAACACGGAGTAAGTTTTTTGTAGCCACTATTTCAGTTAATAATCCACATTAATTTTATTAAGGTGTAAATTTGCCCCAAAATCTTAAATCTAACTTTTGAAAAATAAAGTAGATGATATATAAATATTTAAGATAAATTTGTATCTTAATAAAAATGATGTAGATGGTATGTAGATTACTAACTAAACATATTTGGTCAACTAAGCGTCAAAATTAATTGAGATAACGGTTAGAATAAACTTACTCTGTTTTTAAAATTTTCGAGAAAAGATTACTCTCGAAAAATTTCTGAAATAAAATTGTCATTCAATAAAAACTTTTAGGTAAAATTGTGCCTTTTCAATATGGTAAGTCATACCCTGTGATTGCAGTGTACCTGTGCTTTCTTTTACCTTTGCCCGAGGCTCTGATTTGTCTCATGGCTATGTCTCCGTCATGGTCAGGTTCACATGCATTCGTTGCTATTCGTGATGCTTTCAGGTTCGCTGTACGCACATGATGGAAAACTGGTAAAGGTGTTCTTAATGCGTGCGTTTCTTAAACTACACCTATATTATGGTTATTTAATTATTTAAGTTGCCTCCCATGCGTTGGTAGCTGTCACATAACAATGAAAACAACTACCCTTATGTGTGGCCTAAATTACAACGACGTTTGGCAACTCTTCTATCTTTCTTTTTCTCCAAAAAGGGAAAAAATGAAAACTGAGGTCTATTAACTCTTGATTTTAGATCAAGATACAGGTTCCTTCATCAGCTTCCAACTTTTGATTAAGAGGTCGAAGGTGATCAATGATACAAAAACTTTCTTCCAGTTTATATGACACTTAGCTAACTAATTAATCTTGCTTAATCTATATCTATAATGTTACTTATAAGAATGACTTCGGTCTCCTGGCTATCACAACCCTTGGTGATTAGCTTAGCAGCTTCTATGCAAATATGTATTCTACTACTAAAAATTATTCTAAGATGATATTTGATATTAAAGATTATATTAGACTAAATCCTTATACATAACTAATTTACCTCTGATCAAACTAAATCTCTAATATAGTTTTTATAGTTTGTTTCAAATTTATTAGCTATCTATTTATATTTTTATTAATTAATAAAGTTTAAGTACTTTTTACTTAAGCAATTAATAACTTGTTCAAAAATTTGAGCAATGTTTGTAATAAACATATGTTTAAAGGAACATATATTTATGTTATTTTATAATCTTACGATGTTATATTGGTATTTCTGCTAATAAATTCCTTTGATAATTATCATATGTATTATTCCTTAAACTTAAAGTTCTAGATAGTCATCTTCTTGTTATTGGTCTAAGATAATTTATACTATGTCTTTGTGGATTTATATTTTTATTCAAGGTTGATGTCGATGGTGTATTTATTCTTAATAATCTTTATCCTATATTATTATTAGTTTCCATTCTTCTTGGAGTAGTTTCATGATAGTTTATTGTATTATATAATTTTATATGTAATTGTTGTCACATAGTTATATTAGTGGGGTTTAATCTAATATTAGCATGAAATATTTATCTATAGGTACTTTTCCATGAGACTTTTTATATATTCTATGTTTATTAGTAAATACTAATCCAACCATGGCTGTTATTATTGGCGGAGCCATACTATTGCCTCTGGGTGCAGATGCAGAGACAAAGAAGAAAATGGAATCCAAAAAATAAGTGATAGGATGTTGAGCCTCTATTTTTTTTGATATGATGTTGTTGTGATAGGAATATTCGCAGACTAGCCTTATGTCAGTCTCTCTTCCTCTTCGGCTTTCCGGTGACTGTTTGTCATCACCGGTGAGGATCAAGTTTCTTCTATGCCTCTCCTCATGCTGTCACCTATAGAAGAAAAACCATAAGCAACAAGAAGGGAGTTAAGGTCCTGGCGTTGCGTTTTTCTTCAGGCAGAAACTTATCAACGTGAAGAGAATCAATGAGTGCCGGGAGGTGGAAGATGCACCCATGCCCACAACAGCAACAGATTTTTTGCCGGGGTTTGGTTAAATTCATTAATCATTACATGTTATTAAATCAAATTCAAAATTGAAGATGAAAAATATTATTTTTACGCTAATAATATACTACTTCTGAAATCATACCCTCATCTATAAATAAAAAATGCTTTATTTTAAATTAATTAGATTTGACAAAAAGTAAATAAATATTTTCTTGAATCATTTATTTTCTTACAGTTTATAAAATATTCTGTAAAGTTTGAGAAAATAACTCAAGACAAATAAGGACAAAGTTTTGTATATATAAAAATATTTATATAAATGTTTGATACGATTGATTATGAAGATATAATGCAATATTTTTAAAGAATGAAGAATCGAAGAATACTTTTGTAATCGTTATGTTGTAATAGCTTAGTTGACTCATGATTATTATTTTTCTATGTTAAGTTGAAGTTTTCTTTTCTTTTCTTATTTATATTCTTCTGTTTTTTAATGCATTTAAAACTTTCCTTAAAAAAAAAAAAATTGGGGGCGCTCCTCCAAATCCCTCCACTAATTGTGCAAACACAAACAAAAATCCTAACTCGCCATGGGTCGCATTAGACTTATTGTTCTTACTCTTGGTAATAATCTTACTCCTCCCAGGTTATGATATATTATTATTGGTTTATCATGTGTTCATCGACTCTAAATATTACAAAATTCATATTTAATGTAAACTTTAATTTTTGATATATTAAAGGGTAAAAATGCACCAAGTGCTTTTTTTAGGTGCAAAAATATACATGTGGTTATAAAATTGGTGTAAAAGTCACAGCACCGTTAAATCTTGCTTAATGGTGTTAATTTTGGGGTGGGACCCACACTATTTTCATGAAAAATACCAAAACGCCCCTTATTTCCTTTTTTTTAAAAGGAAACAACAAGGATGTGTGGATGTGTACGTGTGTCATTCTCGTCGTCATCTTGATCGGTTTGCTTTTCGGGTTCGAGTCTTCACCTATATTGCTGCATTAATCGACCGAGACACGAGACACGGGATATAACACGACTCGACACTCCGACACGTTAATCCTAACAAAATCTAAATTTCGACACGTTATGACACTTTTTGATATTAGATATATATATATATATATATATTATAATTTACATTCGGTTCAATATTCCGTAAAATCCTGGCCTTCAACTTTGGCTCATTGTAGATTCGCCCTCATTATAAAAGTTGTGCCTCCTTTTTTTAAAAAACACAAAAGGAAAATTCATCATCAATTCAGTAATATTCAAAGCTACACATATTTTTAAAAAATAAGAGTGTCGAGGTGTATCAGACGGTGTCGGAGTGTGCGACACGCATATTTTTAAAAAATAAGAGTGTCCGTGCTTCATAGGTCTTCACCCATAGATCCCACAAGATCAAGGACACCTTAAGGGCCCGTTTGGTACGCGGAAGATCAGCCAAAGGAAAGGGAAGATTGCAGATCTTCCAAAGACCGAACGCATTTGGTAGCCCCGCCTTCCAGAAACTGCCTTCCGGAACCTTCGATCTTCCTTCATTCATGGGAAAACCACTTCCCTCCATTTTCGGTGGGAAAGTTGATCTTCCCTAGGGAAAAAATTTCAAATGATCATCTTCTCCTCCTTCAATCATCTGTCTTCCTTGCAATTGCCGACGCCGCCGACGCCGACGCCGCTCCCTCTCGCAAATCCCGACGCCGCCTCCCTCTACAAATCCTAACGCCGACGCCGCCTCCTCCTCCCTCTCGCAAATCCCAACGCCGACGCCGCCTCCTCCTCCTCTCGCAAATCCCGATGAAAAAGAAATCAAGCTTTTTATTTTTATTTTGGTTTTGTCGTCGGGCGGGGATCAAGAAGGAGGGATAGCGTAAATCTTGGGTACTGAATGTTGGTCGCATAATATGCATATTTGTGAGTTAAGGTGAGTGAGGTGATGTTAATAAACGAGAGAGGCAGCTGGAATAGACCCAACAATTCTCGAGAATTCTCATTGAATTCTCAAGAATTCATGGAGAATTTATTGAGAATTCTCACTCAATTCACCGCTATATCCAAGCCAGTGGCGTTTAAAACCCTACAATTCATATTCATTATAAACATTATATGTTGGTAAGTAATACCTATTAGAAATAGGTGAATATGTGGTCTCAAAATTTAGTAACATATTTATGTTAATTTAGGGAATTTTCTTTAAGAATTAAGGTAATCAAAAACCAAATTCTCTAATTTTATGTTGGGATCATAAATTGCCCTATAATTATTGAATTAATACATGGTGCATAAATGGTCATGAAAAGCTAAAAAGTTGTAAGGAAATAAAATTGCCAACAATTAGTGGATAATTCAATCTATGTTAATTGAATTATTTTCATAAACATTCACAATTAATTTAGTGGCATATATTAAAGGCATAATTAAGGATGTATTACCTTAATTAAGAAACAAGGGCTAGTGAAGGGCTAGGATTAGCATGGAAGTGGTTTCTAATTAATCTTAGAACCAATCATATTTTGACAATTACACTTAACTACTTTATTAGGGATGCTAATTAAGATTAGATATGGAGGGCTAAGATTAAATTTAATGAAGCCAAATCCAAAGGCCTTAATTAAGCCTCATAAAGCTTAATCCATGAGAAAAGGTTTTGACCAATGAGAGAGAAAAAAAAGAATTAAAGCAAATTGGATAATGGTTTGAAATCCAAGTAAATATCGATGTACAAGAAAAACTCAAAACAACAAATAAAGTGAGAATTTATACAAATTTAAATAGTTGTGAAGAAGTAGGAACCTTGGAGAAAATATAAGGACTTATCTTGAACCCACATAATTTAACCTCGAAAGTAAGCCTAGTAAAGACTATTTTTGCAAACGATGAAGAATAAGCTTAGTACAACTAGGAAAATCTAATTAGACCATAAATCTTGATATCCAACTACTAATCAAGATACATACATGAGAATTCAAAAGTATTGGTAATTGATCAAGCAACCAAAAATAGATTTCATTAAAGTAAATTAATCAACAATGACACCTAAGCTTTGATGATGTCATCAAGATGACATCACAAGAGCACATGCTTTATAATGAAGGGTGTGGATTAAAACTTCTTAATTAAGTTTAGATCTAATGGTTGAGGTTAAGGAAGAGGCAAATGGTGGGGCCCACATTGGGCTTGAGATTACCATTTTACCCTTGAGATTTTCCCTATAAATAGAGGCCTTGCCTCTCCTCATTCTTCACACCAAATCAACCACCAAGTGGTGATTTCTAAGAAGGAGGAAGGAGTTCAAGAGCTTCAAGAGGTAAGCTTGTCTTTAGTTTTTAGTTTCTAGTCTTTAGTTTTTAGAATTCTTAGATAGAAGTAGTGTAGATCTTAAATATTCTAGAATAAATTTTATTTACATGTTTTTATGGTCAAAATTGGCTTAGTCTCAAAAAAATGATGAGAGAGGTTATATAGAAAAATTTTTGGAAGGAAATCATCAAAGTAACGAAGTTCTAGCGAAATTTCATCGGTTTTGAAAATTCTGGAATCAGTGATGAATATGCCAAAATTTCATATTGAAAATATAGTCGTAAAATTCTGGGAAAATTTATGGTTAAAGTAGACTCATAGGGATTTTTAAATATGCTAAGAACATGTTAAAATTATTTCTGTAGACGGAGATAAAAATTCTCAAAGTTGGGCTACGAATTTCTGGAAAAATTCTGGGTGGAGGCTCAAAACTTTAAACCTGGGAGTAGTCCGTGTAATCTGGGAAAAATTGATTATTTTTACTTGAAAATAGACATCTTAAGGATTCCAAGGAATTTTACAGATCCTCGTTTTGATTTTTCTAGAATTAATTATGATTTTTCAAAGTTAGATAAAAATCTGTCCAGAATTCTGGACCAGCGTTTTTGAAGAATTAAATGTGATAAGTTGAGAGATAATCCTACCAAGGGTAAAAAGATCATTAGTGACTAGGATATCTGCTAGGAAGTTATTGGGAATTAATAGATATGACATTTCCATTATAGGTTGAACACGATCACAGTCCAAACGTCAACGTACCGACATCATGAGTAAGGTACGTCCGCGTACTGTAACTTTAACTCTGATGTGTCTTGTATGCATATATGTGAGAGAATGATTTATGAAGTGATGGACAAGACTAGGTCTTGGGCCAGACACTGTGACTAAGTTTATGGGGGCTTAGATCACCTATTTATACATTCAGCTTTATACGGGTTATAGTCTTGATAATGCCGTTGAGTTTTCCCAAATGGCGAGGACACGAGGGCCATCGTGGTAACTTGGCTAGTGCAAACGGGGATGACTTTACATGTGTTGTGTGCTATGTACTATTGATATATTAATCTTGCATCTGCTGTGTGCTTATGTATTGATTATTGCTGTAATGTCATGAATATCTGTCATCCATATACCGTATTACCCGAGCATGAGGTTAATCAGTTACCCGAGGTTCAATGGGCATTGAACCTCGCTCTTAACATAGCGTCGTGGTCGGGAGGACCGAGGATCGAAGAGAAAGGCAAGCGGCACGCATAGGGACTCAGCTGAAGACTTTCTTCTTTTTTTATTCACTTTTGAAAACACTCGGTATAACGTACCGCATCGTAATCGCCGGACTTACGGCATTTTAAATATAAATATCGGTTACTCAATCGTTCCGATGTTCTACTCGATAAAAAAAAAAATTATTCTGCTTTTGAAAATGGGATGTTACATGGCGGATCTTCTTAAGGGCCGGGAGGGGCCATGGCCCCCCAAGAAAAAAAGTTCTAAATATTTAATATAAAATGGATTTTTTTATATAAAATTTATACATTTAGCCCAAAAACTCATACATTTGTTCTAAAAATTTATATGTTTGGCCCCTCAATTTCTTTCTTAATTACTATACATTTGGCCCCTCCAAACATTTATCCCAAGATCCGCCACTGATCCAAGCATTCTCGAGAATCATGATACAATTCTCGAGAATCGTCTAGCTTGGCTCTATGTTTTTCCTGTCTTTGTAATATCAAATCTCCATCTCATTCTGAGAACCTCCACTAAATTCTCGAGAATTGGAGAAATCTAATTTAACTTAATCAACATGGGTATTCTCAAGAATCCTCCCTTGATAACTATCAAAATAAGTTATCAAAAACAACACATTTTTCATCCCTCCAAGTAGTAGAGAATCATTATTAAATTTATTACATATCTAGCAAAATATCCTCTCAGTTTATATTTTTTTATATTATGATATCGAATAATAAACACCTTTTGTAATAAGACCTATAATACTTGTAATGGGATAAGGTTGGTCGACCCCACATATATATAAATAAAATATAATTCAGGTTTATATTTTAGGAATTTCCAAGCATCTTTTTATACACACAACTTCATGATTTTTAGAATTATAACAATGTATTCACCGTTTATAATCATCAAACTGGTGAACTCAACCTTGATTATTTCATATATGATTGCCAGGTGCCAATAAATACATTAAAAGCCTTTTTGGATGAGCGGTGACATAAGTAACTTTTTTCCAATATGATTTTGAAAAACTTAAGATTGGATAAAAGTCATATTGTAAATGTAATTTATATTTAGATTAACGGTGGTAGAAGTAACTTTTTTTCAAACTGAAACTTGTTTGGATTATTATTTGAAAAGCAAGTTTAGATGAAAATTTTCTGAAAATGACATGAGTTTATATATAATCTAATAATTGATATATTATTGTAAAAAAATTGTAAATACTAATTAAGAAACACTTAATTAGAGATTGTTTAATAGATAAAAATTTATATAAATTACAAATAACAAGAATCTCAAGCTTTTTTATTAGAATTAATTTTTTTACTATAATTTTTTTTTTCTAGCAAATATTTTTAGCAACCTAAAGTCTAACAATATATGTTTACTAAAATATTATATACCTCTTGCCTTTTTACCCCAAGGGACACCTTAGTTAGAATAAGACAAAGGAACCATAAAAAAAAAAAAGGAAAATTTTTAATAAAATACCATTTGAATTTACGAAACTCCAAAATGTCTATTAACACTTGTGAATGACAAGGTGACATATTAGGAATCTAAAATTTTGAAGTTTGTGCATTTTTACCAAAATGCCATAATATTTTAATTAAAAAGAAAAAGAGCACCTCGCTGGAGCACATCGCCGGAGCTCTAACGAAGGCCTATTGACACCCTCCAACCATCGGCCGCTAGAGCTTCGGTGCAAAGCCGACCGGCACCCTCCGTCCGCCGATAGTGGTTGCTTTTTTTGGGGGGGGGGAGGGGGATTAATTTTTTTTCTTAAAAAGCTATGGAGCCAAGGGGTGGACCACACCTTGGTTAGTTCCAAGAACTTTGACCATTGGTTCACCAAGCTATAATTTTATACACACACACACAAGAACATAAATGTATGATAATATAAAGGTGTAATGGTGTTTCACTAAAAGAGTAATGGGAATGACTAAAGGCGTAATGGTATTCATTATAAGAATAAATATATTAAATAAGCCAGTAATCATATATTAACTAAAAGTGTAATGGTATTGACTAACATTGTAATGATATTGACTAAAGTTTAATGGTATAAATTAAATTAAGTGGAATGATATTAACTAAAGACGTAATAATATTTACTAAACATGTAATAGAAATGACTAGAGGCGTAATGGTTCACGACTTTAGTTAATGTCATTACTTATTTAGTCAATATTATTATGTTTTTTTGCTAATATCATTACTCATTTAGTCATTACCATTACAGGGTTAGTCAATGTATTGACTCATTTAATTAATATCATTACTCATTTAGTCAATACCATTACGTTTATAGTCAATATCATTACTCATTTAATAAATTTAAATGATATTTTATTAAAATTTCCCCCAAAAAAAAAAATTAGACAAAGGGGTGGGGACAATGATGGGGTGGGAGGAGAGTGGAGGAGGCATGATATGGGACCCATGACCATTTTCCAGTCTCACCATGATGCACCCACCGTAAAAAGCAACAAATTTCAGCTATTGTGCTTTTCCAACTAGTACTCACAACTCCTATTGTGCTTTTTTAGTTTGACCGTCCATTCTAAGCCCCCACCACCTTCTCAAATAAGCCCTAACTCGCTTTTATTAACTTATACCACATAATCTTTTGTATCATATATTTGACCACTTATACCACATAATTTTGTAACGGGTGTAATACCCTATGAGGAGCTTATTTTTAAGCTCTTTTTTTATAAGCTCTTTTTTTTTTTAAAAGAATGAAAAGAAACCTCGTAATCTCTCGATTAACCACTACCGCCGCCGCCACCACCGTCGCCCCCGCCACCACCACCGCGCTGCCCCCGCCACCACCACCGTAGCCCCCGTCGCCACCACCACCGCCCCCGCGCCCACCACTACCACCACCGCCGCGCCACCATCACCACCGCCCGCCGCCACCCCCGCTCACCACCACCGCCCTCGTCGTCCCCACCGCGTAATATACCTTTTATGATAATTTTTATTAGAAAAAGTGCTTATGACAAAAATTTTGTCAAACAAATTTTTTATTTTTAATTTCAGCTTTTAAGTAACTTTTAAGTTAAAACATTTATATAATCACCAAATGATTTTTGGCTTTTTTCCAAAAGCTCTTTTTTTTTAGCTTATACTTATAAGTGGCTCCATCCCAAGTCAATGTTCTTATAGAGACTACAATTTGATGATCGAAGTATTATCTGAGAACATGACTTTATAATGCTATCTGTCATAGAAATGCAACACAAACAACCATACACTATAATTGTTTTTTTCTGAATATAACAACAAGCATGACCTCTAAAATGCGGCAATAAATAGCTCAATAAGCAAATATTGATCCACTCACTTTTACGTGAGAGTGGCAGAAGAGATATTTCTGCAGTAAAAGCAAAAATTTTAAACTCATTTAGTTATTAAAGTTAGCATAACTTTTCTTTAAAAAGATCAGATCCATGCTTGTCAAAAAAGAATGACTATCTTGCAAGTGTTTTAAGACCAATAAGATAATTGATCCTGAACTTACTTTAAAGGACATTTGGGTAACTAAACCTTGTAGAAAATATGTGTGGTATATAAGTATGAATATAGATAAATCAAGATTTTATTTGAAGAAAATGAATACGTTGACGGTTCCAGTTAAAAAGTATTGGGTTTAAAATTGTAAAAAAATAAGAGTATTAAAGAGGAATAATACAAAGTAACAGGGACTAAAAATTTGAAGATGAAGATGAAGGGCGAGGTCTTTAGGAGATGGAGAATGCAAAGAATCATGATCCTCGTCGTCTTAGCCCTCAACGGCTACTTGACTGAAGTTGTTCCTGCTTGCCGAGAGAAAAGAAAGAATGTTTCACTCTGTAAATCATCATCCACAGCAAAGGAGAAACCACTTAGTTCTTGAGAACTATAAGGTTAAAAATCCCACTCCAAGCGCTATTCTTGCAATCTAGTTGATACAAAGTGTTTTCTCCTGATACACGAAGCATGTAGCAAAGCAAAGTTGCAGGCCTATGATTTTCTTATTTTCGTCCTAATACTTTATTTCCATAAATGCCCTTTACCAATTCAAATATGATCATCTTATACTGCTTCTTTGCTTTTTTTTTTTTGATACACATAGTAGGGAAGGGGGGCATGGTTCGAACCCTGGACATGGGGGAGGGGAGCCAAGCTCCTATTCCACTGTGCTACTAAGGCGCTGGCTGTTTCTTTGCTTTTTGATCCTGAGATTTTAGAGTGTTTGTGAATTGTGATGGGCTCTATTGTAATTTAGGTCTTATCTTGGAAACAACATAATATATTTTAGAACAATTTTATTTTATGATTATACGCATTTCTTAGACAATTACATACATATGACAAGAGAAACCGAATCCTGTCATTGTGAACTCAATAAACACAATTTCCTTTAATACTATTCGGTTTTAAAAATCCTGAAAAAGGAAAATCTTACTATAAAATATGGAAAAGATGAGGAGTATAGAGGGGGAAAAAAAGAAACAACTCTCTAATATACAATTAATACAATTTCATAATCATAGGAAATACTATGTGAGAATAGGGAACTATGAAGAATAGAAAATAATTGGGATACGAACTTCCATTTATTTTGTAGGTCCAGGTATCCACTATCAAAAGCAGGTCACTTGTTTTGTTTTATAAAAAATGTGTTCTTTCCAAAATAAAAATTTATTTTGGTTTTGGTTTCGTACTGCATTATTTATTTGCCAAAATTCTCTCTCTATTTTTTTTTTTGGGATTTGGTCCCATGAGAAGTGAAATGGTCTTAATTTTTATTTAAATATGGGGACAAATGTTTTAAGCATGATGAAATTTGAGAAAACAAAAACCTATTATTTAAAACTTGAGTGATCAAAATTAAAATAAAAGTAAACTTAAAGGATTAATGTCATATTAACCCTAAACTTTTTCATAACCCTTTCTCTTATACAGATTTCGTGTCTGCTATTTTTTTAATCTCAAACAAAGATTTTGCCTCATTAAAAAGTGACTTCTTTAAAAAAGAAAAAAACAACAACTTAAACTTAAAACAATGTTTTGGCATGATGTAAGGGCATGTTCCTTTTTGACTAAAAGATACATTAACATTAATATTTTTCATATAAACATAAAGAAACTTTTTCCTCCTTCTAGTTTTTTTTTAAAAAAATTTATTTAGGCCTTATAAAATTGACTTTTTAATATATAATCTATTTTACTTAAAAAAGGTGTTAGAAAGCATAGGATGTTTGTGGGGATTGGGCCCTTGCCCTAACATGTGTGGGAGTTAATTCTTTTTTTTTTTTTTTTTTTTTTTTTTTGATAAGATTGGGATACCTCAACTACCTCCTACTAGGATATTACACCGTTACAATCCCGACGGAGGATAACCTCAAGAGCCTCCGAAGGCCGATACACTTCATGGAACCCCCATCCCGATTCTAGTCCCTTTAATGCTAGAAAGTCACCGCTTTGTTCCCGACCGAGGCACATGCAACACCTTAATTTCCCACTCCATCTCGCAGTAGTTGCTTCACCTCATCCAGAATGTCAGAGTCACGGTGAGAACCTCCCTGTGCATGCGAAAGTAATTTAATACACTCCATAGAATCAGATTCCAACCAAACCTTCCAAAGCCCATCGCCCAAGTAGTTTTGAGGCCCAATAGGCAAGCCCACGCTTCAAGAGTCAACTCATCGCCCTTTCAATAGAGTGCAAGAATCCCCTAAGAAAGGAGCCGAAGAACTTCGAATGATCCCTCCACAGCTCCCTTATTTGTAGTTCTAGAATAGGCACCATCCACATTCACCTTTACCCAACCGCTCGTGGATGCCAAAACCCACGACTAGTAGTAAGAGTAATGTCGTTAAGTGGCATACCCGCTAGACGATTATTCATACTATTCCTACTCTCCAACATCGCATTCATGCTAGCAATGATGTTACTATTAGGGGTGAATTGCTTCTCAAACACAAATAAGTTTCTCTGCTTCCAGATCCACCAGCATAGTATAGTGAATCGAGACGCCCATTCCTTATTCACATTGCTTCTACCACTGATGTTCCACCATATCCAATCTAATAAAGGTTTGTTACAGAATGTGCGCCACTTGTCCGGGGGCACCACTTTTCTCCATAAGGAACGTGAGTGCGTACAATCCCTAAATACATGAATAATATCCTCGCACCATGCACCACATAGGGCACAACTCTGGTCATTCGTCATTCTCCGTCTCATTCGATTTGCATTCGTGAGCAGGCACTTACGAGCTAGCAGCCAAAGGAGCATCTTACACCTGTGTGGCGCTCGAACCTTCCAAATGCGCTCCCAGTTGTATCCATGTTCCCTTCCCTTGTTAGAAACCATGCTATATGCCGATTTCACTGTGAATTCACCATGCCTCTCCCAATTCTATCGCACGCCGGGTGGATTAGTTGTACTCTCGATCCCCCTTGAACTTTATCCCAAGTTCGCTTAATTCCTGTCCACACATTTGAACCAAGTCGTGTAGCCTCAATGCGAGGAATTAAGTCATCCCCACATTTATACTTGTCCCGTACAACCTTAACCCATAGGTCCTCCCTATGCGTGACTAGTCTCCATCCCAACTTCATAAGGAAGGCTTGGTTTTGGTACTTTTCATGCCTCAACCCCAACCCGCCCTTTCGCTTCTCTATGCACACCTCATCCCAAGCAACCAATGGCACTTTACGAATCTCTCGTGCTACCCCACAAAAGGATCTATTCCCGCTTGTCCAGGGCCTCACGACCGTACTAGGTAGGTGGGATGTTTGCATTGTGTATGCTTAGGGATAGCGGAAGACACCGAGGAAACAAGTGTAGCTCTTCCAGCCTAAGGAGAAATTCTTAGGGGTCCATCACGCCGGCCGGTCCTTGACCTTATCAATGACCGCTTGAAACGAGTCCAATCCCACTCTCTTATGATGCAGTTGCACCCCAAGATACTTCCCAAGATCCGCCGTTAGAGTAAAACCAAGTGCATCACTGATTTCCGCACTTCTGATATGATTTATGTTCTTGGAAAAGAACACCCGAGTCTTCGAATCATTGACTTTAAGCCCTGAGCATTCACAGAAATGATCCAAACACTCTTTTACCATTCCTGCTTGTTGGAGCGAGGCTTCCGTAAACGGGATAATATCATCGCAAAGAACAAATGTGATATTGGTGGCCCGGTCTTAGTAAGGCATATAGGTTTCAACTTCTTCGCTGCCATACGTTCTTGTATCATGTGTGCCAACTTCTCAATGCATATTACAAATAGGTAGGGCGAGAGCGGATCACCCTGTCTAACCCCGCGGGAAGTGTTGAAGAAGTCCGCCTTACTACCATTCCACAAAAGTTGAAGATTAGCAGTGATAATACATTGCTCCACCACCCTAATGAGGTTGGTAGGAAGGTTGAGCTCATCCAAGCAACTAAGCAGGAACTTCCAGTTTACCCTGTCATACGCCTTCTCCAGATCGATCTTAATAGCCATAAATCCCTTTTTTCCACCCATTGTTCTCATGGAGTGAATAACCTCATGGGCCACGATAATGTTATCCAAGCTATGCCGCCCTGGGACAAAACTACATTGATTTGGGGATATAACTTGGGACATAAACCCCCTCATTCGGTTTGCCACGATCTTTGTAACCAGCTTGTAAATCACGTTACATAGGCTTATTGGTCTAAGATCCTTAAACGTCTCTGGGTGATTCGTCTTCGGATTAAGACCCGAATGTCTTATTTACTTCACATATCCTCTCGGATGAAGAAATATTTGCTTCACAAAGTGAACTACGGACTCTTTGACAGGTTTCCCATTGGTGTTGGAAAAATAAAGCATGGAAGCCATCCGGCCCTGGTGCCTTCAGAGCCCCCATACTAAACAAGGCGTCCCGGATCTCCCCCTCTTCTACATCCCTTAGACATACTCGTTTCTGTACTTCTGTTAATCCTGGGTAGCCAATATTACAGATGAGACTTGGGCGCTCCACTACTTCCTCCTTGAAGAGATTGGAGAAGTATATCGTTGCATGATGTTTTATACTATCCTCCTCAAAACACCACTCCCCTTCATTCACACAAATCGCATCAATTCTATTTCGTTTCCGACGACCATTAGCTTGCGCATGAAACAGCCGTGTATTTCTATCACCATCAATAGCCCAATTAATCCTAGCTTTCTGGGCCCATAGCAAGGCTTCTTGTGCTAGAGTCTCATCAAGCTCCAACCAGAGAGTCTTCTGGAGGTCTTCAAAAAACATGGTATTCCCACCTCTCGTGATTGCATGAGTAATCCCATCCAGTCTTCGTAGGAGTTGATTTTTGCGCCCCGGATATTGCCAAACACTTCCTTGTTCCAACGTTGACAAGCAATTGTGAAGCTCTCAATGTTTACCGACCATTCTCTTGACGAGCACCACTTGTCCTTAACCAAACCATTAAATTCCTCATGAAGAAGCCGGAAGCAATAAACCGGAAAGGCCTCGAGTTACACCTTTTGGCGAAGCCCCATCCGTTCTTAACAATAAAGGTCGATGGTCAGACTTATAATGCGGCAGATGAAGCACTTTCGAGTCACTGTTCCTCATACACCAGTCTTCATTAGCAAGAAAACGGTCCAACCGAGCCTCCGTATCACCATTTTTTTCCATGTAAAGGGTGGCCCATCAAATCCCAAATCAACAGATCCATATCTTCAACCCATCTACGTAACTCTCATCCGAAGATAATTTTGAAGATGCACACGAGCTTCTTTCCGTAGCTAGCAAGGTGGCGTTAAAATCACCGCCAATACACCATGGTCCCCTGTACCGTAGTCTTGATCTCGGAAGAGCTCGGACCATAGCGTTCGGCGCCGCATTAGGGTGGGACTCGCATACACTACAAGAAGGTCCCATGTTTGTCGTTTTTCATCTCGTGATGTTTAAGTGTATGAATTGCTTGTGTTGCTTTACCTGTCTCAACTTTCAGTGTCCCCTCATCCCATAGGCACCATATCCCTCCACTATATCCTTCCGCAATGACATTGTACGAAAAATTATTGAATCCTAAAGTACGAATTCGTCGATCCCTCTTTAGAGCATGTGCCCGTGTTTCTAAGATTGCAAGAAAATCCAATTTATAGTGTTTCTTTAGTTCCCGTACAAGGCTTGGAAATGACTCTGTGCCTGTACCTCGTGAGTTCCAAATCATAACAATCATTAAGACCTTGGACAAGTAGTAGGAGGGGCCAAACCGCTGCCCACACCATTAATTAATTTCCCATTAGCCTCCGTTTGTTCCCCGTGTCCCCGCTTCTCCATCGCCCATGTTACAGCCGTTGAATTATTGACCAACTCACTTACCCGCCCATCATCCATCTCGAGTATCACCGCGCCAAACCATCCTTAAGGCCCATATCATGTAGGATTGCAAAACCATTTGTCATCACCATGCTACTTGACTCTGCTTCCTTTAGTTTCATTTTGGGCCTTCCACCCGTCATATTTTCTTTCCCATATTTTTTGGCTTTTTCATCTTTTTTCCTTTTGGAGCCGACAACAACCCACTCCCCTTATTTCTCTCTTTTTCTTTTAATGGTAAATTGGGAGATCCCATTAAATCAGCCTCTGCCACCTCATTTTTCTGCAACCCATTACTCCCTTTACGCGTAATCCCACGATTCATGCCATCCTTCTTCATACCTTGCGAGATTGAAGGAGATCCACTTTTAATGCCGACGTCTTTAATGGTAATTGATTGTTCCTCCTCAAATCACGCCGCAGATCATTTGAGGTCCCAAATGCTTGCTTCCACCGATCTCATCCCGTGCCGATTCGAATCTCATTAACTCTCGCATTCAATGTTGATTTTTCCAATCCCGCCGTGACTTGCTCCTTCCTCGAATTCCACCGTCACCCTCACCGGCCGCCATGTTCAGCCCTTCTTCCATCCCACCGACAACCAACCTCACCTTTTGATGCCCACTGCTTACTTCGACTCCTGCCCCCACGCTCTGTTCCTGCAGCACTTGGTTATCCGCACTGTCGACCAGTGTTTGTGACGAGACACCCATGCGCTCAACCACTCAAACTCCCTTCTCCTGAGTCGGGTGAACACTTTTAACTGGATCACTAGCCACCTTTCGTTGAGGACAGTCCCCTCGTTCATGCCCATATACACCACATCGAAAACATACCAAGTGCAAGCCCTCATATACTAGTTGTTTATCCTCACCGAACGCCGTGAAAGCTGGTAGTAACGGTTGTTGCAAATCCACCTCGACTCAAATCATAGCAAACTCTCCTTTATCATAGATGGATGTTGATCGGTCTATTTTAATCATCTTCCCTATCATATTACCGATAATGCCTAGCGCCTCCACCGTACAAAATTCCATCGGCAAATCAGGAATCCTTACCCACACCGCGATCCTCCGTTGCCGTCCCGCTCTCTTTGGATTGAAGTTCGGACGCCACCTGCGGACAAGAAGATAATGATCATCAATCATCCATGGACCTTCATACGGTGCATAGTCTCGTCCTCCATGCTTGAGAATGAAACGATGTAATATTCATTGCTCGGTGGAACCACTTTCAGCGGTCGCCTTGGTCTCCACATGCGTCGAACACGGTCAAACAGACGTGTTTAGGAACAGTGCCCTAACAACTTGATAATTCATCCACGGCGACACCACGAGGTATACCGCTCCGATGTGACAGACAGACGGGATATCCACTTTTCGAACCACCCTCAACTCCTCTTGCTTCTCCCGTTCCTCATCCTCAATCACGGTTGGCAACTCATCATTTTTCCGAGCAAAGTAGCCTCGCCATCCGCCGACAATATCATCCTCTTCAAAGATGAGTAACCAAGTATCCAAGACCGTCGATGATAATAACTTTTCCTTATACGATAAGGAGATCGGACGCCTAGCATCCCGAGCCTTCTCCTTCACCGCACTAGCCTTACTAGGCCCCTGAATCAGTTCTCCCAAAGACAAACGGTTCCCGACGTACTCCCTTTCCCTTACTCCGTCGCCGTCTCCATCGCCTCTTTCTCTTCCGTCACCATCCTGGGTCACCTTCCTCTCGCTCTCGGTCACTTAAACATGAGGCAGTAGGAAAGTATTAATACATGTTTAATAGTTTTGTCTATGTATAATTAATGCTTAATTCTGATTTTTCCGTATTTTTCTCTTTAATTTCTTTGAAAACCCAATTACTAGGGGTAAATTTTAAAAAAATGATTAATTTAAAATTGATTTGATGAATTGACTGTGAATCTGTGATTCTTTGATTTGTATTAATTAGTTGACTTGAAATAGAGACACATCTATGTAATATGTATGCACTTTTTGACTTTAAAAAAAATAATGAAAATGTGGATTGATGTAAAAGGAAGAAGGACGACATGTGTCCCATACATGCAATTGCAAAGAGAGGGCATGAGGCGGTTGGGCGCCACATCTCTTTCTCGAGTACAAGTAGATCTCTCTTTCTCTCTCTCTCTCAAATACAACATGCGTGCCATACCAATAAGCATATTGTTTTTATAAAATGTACATTAGGATATTGGCACGCACACACAAGGAAAAATAAATGAATAAAATAAATAAAAAAATAAATTAAATAATTAATTATAAAATGAACAATATCAACATTGAAGCAAATATAAAAAAAGAAAACAAACCAATAATTAACTACAAGCACATTATTACAACAACAAAAATGAGATAGGAAAAAAAGAAATGAATAAGCAAACAAACAACAACAAAATTGAGAGAGGAAAAAAGGAAATGAATAAGTACATATTCTATATATCATACACAGAGTAAAAAATTAAATTTAAAACAAGCAAACAAACGAAGAATCAATTACAAAAAAAATTGAGATAGGAAAAAATAAATGAATAAATATGGCACGCACACACAAGGAAAAATAAATGAATAAAAGCATAAGAAAATAAATTAAATAATTAGTTATAAAATGAACAATATCAACACAAAAGCAAATATAAAACAAGGAAACAATCAACTACAACACACTATTACAACAAAAAATTGAGATAGGAAAAAAAAGAAATGAATAAATACATATCTATATACCACACATAGAGTAAATAATTAAATTTAAAACAAGCAGACAAACAAATAATCAATTACAAAAAAAAAAAAAAAAAAAATTAAGATAGGAAGAAAGAAATGAATAAATATGGCACGCACACACAAGGAAAAATAAATGAATAAAAGCATAAGAAAATAAATTAAATAATTAGTTATAACATGAACTATATCAACACTAAAGCAAATATAAAACAAGGAAACAAACCAATAATCAACTACAACACAATATTACAGCAAAAAATTGAGATAGGAAAAAAAAAATGAATAAGTACATATCTATATATTACACACAGAGTACACAATTAAATTTAAAACATGCAAACAAACCAATAATCAATTACAAAAAAAAAAAAAAATAATTTGGTATAGGAGAAAAGAAATGAATAAATATGGCACACACACACAAGGAAAAATAAATGAATAAAAGCATAAGAAAATAAATTAAATAATTAGTTATAAAATGAACAATATCAACACTGAAGCAAATATAAAAAAAGGAAACAAACTAATAATCAACTACAACACACAATTACAAAAAAAAAAAAAAAAAAAAAAAAAAAATTGAGATAGGAAAAGAGAAATGAATAAGCAAACAAACAACAAAAAAATTGAGCTAGGGAAAAAAAGAAATCAATAAGTACATATCTATATACCACACACAAATTAAACAATTAAATTTAAAACAAGCAAACAAACAAATAATCAATTACAAAAAAAAAAAAAAATTGAGATAGGAAAAAATAAATGAATAAATATGGCACACACACAAAAGGAAAAATAAATGAATAAAAGCATAAGAAAATAAATTAAATAATTAGTTATAAAATGAACAATATCAACACAAAAGTAAATATAAAACACGGAAACAAACCAATAATCAACTACAACACACTATTACAACAAAAAATTGAGATAGGAAAAAAACAAAAGAATAAGTACATATCAGTAAACAATTAAATTTAAAACAAGCAAACAAAAAAATAATCAATTACAAAAAAAAAAAAAATTTGAGATAGGAAAAAAGAAATGAATAAATATGGCGCGCCCACAGAAGTGAAAGTTTTGTAAATGATGGGATATATGAATTGCATTTGTTTTTATTCTTTAGGCCAACAACTCAGTTCTTGATTTGTGTCATAACGTAACATGTCATTGACATGCTCTCATCACTTCTCCTTTCCTTAGCTTATTTTTTAAGCATTTGTTGGAACTGTTTGTATTTATCATATGTTGCAGGATTCTGTCATTCTTCTCTGATAGTTTTGGAACGGAAGAGTCTGACAATATTCATGCTGCTTTAGCTTTAATGTACCGGTACGCTGCAAAGTATGCTCCATCAACAGTTCAATAGTAGCCTGACGAAGCCATGCGGGTATACAGTGCCATAGCCTGACGAAGCCATGCTTGTACTATCCTAAAATAAATTTGAATGACTCATCACTTTCCCTAATCGTATAATATTGGCAGGTGAATATCAAGTAAAAGGGTACAATTTGACACCTTGTTTGTTTAGGATTACCATTGCAAATTTATTATGCTATGTAATGAGTTCAATAGCAATTGTTGATTCTGTCAAATTGTGCTATAATTTAAAGCACTGTTGAGATATTTTGGATTAATTTGGAAAGAGGAAAGCACTTTCAATCTGATTTAGAATTCCTTGTCATGGTAAAATTTCATTTTGTAAAGTTGTGTCTTCATACTTTGTCCACTTCTCCATTGATCAATGATCTTCTGAAAGGCAAGGTATACATCACATTAAATCCACTTTTTAAAATGTTTAGAAATATATATTTTCTTTGACTTATAAGATTGAGATTTAAAAATAAAAATAAAAATAGTATTCTTGAGAAAAATTCCAGCACACAAGCTTTCAAATTTTGCTAGTGGAATTAAAAAACTCGCACGAGTCTATAATTAGCTTAGAATTATTATATTTTAAAAAAAGAGATGGCGTTGAGTGTAGATTGCACTCTCAAAATTATAGCAAAGACAATAATGATTTTCACCAAATGATAATTTGACATTATCTCGAGTGCACTGGAAAAATAAAGGCAATAGGTTTTAATATTCTTGTATAATTTAAACCTTGAAGTTGTGCATCTTAAATTTTTAAGCTTGAAGTTTTGAGGTGAATGTATTTTACCGAGTTTTCTTAAATCAACACAACTTTTTATTAAATGATGGTTGCCGAATCTTTGATTCTAACCTTTTGTAGTTTGTCTTTAAGAGTTAAATAGATATGAGCTTGTTGAATTTTAGTATTATCACTCTACGCAATTTTTCATTAAGTTTCATAATTTACAATAACATGACTATTAAAAGAAGATGTCTCTTTAATTTAAAATATTACAACAAATAGTACATAATATTATTATTTGTATCATCAGCTAACACACCACAATAGGAAACACACCACAGTCACAGGTCTGACAGCTTTCATTCTTTTTGATGACCTCAAGGCACCCCAAAAGGTGAAGAAACAACTGGGATTTATAATTCAATCAAGTTGCCAAAAGAAACAACTGAAGAAGTGCAGGGAATATGGTATATGAATAGCTTCAACTTTAGAAATGCATCAATTCTTTAAAACTGGCACATTTCCAGCCATACCGATGGCATCAGAAGAAAGGAAAGTTGAGAATTGAAAAACCATACAAAACTGTTTCCAAAGTATAATTACGATAAAATATAATTCTGCCAAACAGCGGAAGATTATTAGGATCTACGACAAAATTTGACGCAATTATGCAAGTTTCAACCATAAACTAAGAATCTGAACATCTTGACAATAAAGAATTCCTATTAGTTTGACTCTGTCCAAAAGATACAGCGAATTTTCATGGACTTTCAACCAACAATTAAAAAACAAAAACAAGCCTTCAATTCAGCCACCCCTAAGTGACAATTTTGTGAAAAATGGTAATCTGGTATGGATGGTACTGGCTTTATGATGATTTACTATATTTAACTAATTGGTTATACTAAATGAAATGAGTATGTGGTATATAAGATTGCGGATTTATGAATATATAACTATGGTGATTATATGCTGAAATGTTAGACATGCAAAGGTTTAATTTTATACTTTTCCACATAATTTATCTAATTAATTAAAAATGATAATAATTATTATACATTTTGGATGCATTATCATACAAGTACTTTTTTTTTTTTTTTTTGGATAATGGTTTGCTTCTTTTTTAATTACATGAAATTAAATTGCTAAGCTGCTATTGTGACAGAAACATCAAATTCCTGTCAAAAATGGTATCTATAAAATACACCATTACATATAACATAATATCGATGCATAACCTACCATTCCAACCCTTTTTGAATTCTTTTTCGTTGAGATATTGGATTGCTCTCTCTTTCAATTACATGAAGTTAAATTTTTTTCTTTTATATACATGAAATTAAATTGTTGAGCTGTTATTGTGACAATGAATTTGAGACTTTAATGCTTGTAGTATACTATGCTTACATATTCAGCTTTAATTCTAATATAATCTTGCATCAGATTTTTAGTGTTTGCCACTTACACTTTTTTTGTTGGTTGATATTTTCCTGAATTTCAGGCCGTTATAAAGCATCGAGGGTGGCGACAACTCTACCAAACACCTTGCCCAAGTTCTATTGAGGTGTGCAAGAAGTTTTATGCTAATGCATTCCTCATAACGCATGAAATATGTTAGAGGGAAGGATGTAGTGTACGATCTAGACAATTTTGATCAAGAACTTCAAATCAACATCCCCAAGTCAAATAGTGATTGTGGGTATAAAACCACTTTAACAAGATTCGGATAGGAGAATTAGGACAATATTTCGGGAAAGAGGTTAGAGCTATGTTGGAAAAAAAAAAAAACTGAAAAAGAGAGAGGGATCAGTGTCAATGTTTATGGATAAGAGATTAATCTTAGAAAAGCACTTGGATTGAAAATAATCTCCAGAAATCTCTTATTCACCTTTTTAAGATTATTATGTGGAATTAATAATTTGTATCATTATCATGAAGTAAATATAACAAAAATAATAAGCAAAATACTCAATTACCTTAAAATTTCCGATGCCACACATTCCCAAATATTGATTTGAATCTTCATTGAGAAGATTGGTCTCCAACTGATTGGAGCGGAGTGAGTATTGAGGCCTATACAGATGAAAAAACAGATCCATCAAAACTTCACAGCCCTTTCTTCAATAATTCCACCCAAAAAACAAGAACTAACTGAACGAAATGGCAAGATCTTGACAGCATACCCAAAAACGACAATTAGTTTTTTAACTAACAAAGCAGAGCCTCCTCTCTCGAAGGGAACATATTACAATAGTGAAGACAATTTCTGAACAAATCAAAACATCAGTAAGGAATTATAACCCACAAACCCGTAGCTGACCAAATATTTTTCCTTTGGATGAATGCAAGTATTACGAGATTGGAAAGAAAAAGAACATCATAAAGGAACCCACTTAAAAGTGAGAGAGACTTTCCAAATCCAAAACCCAAAACCCAATTCTCAAAATGTTTCCACAACCCACACCCCAGAACTTTGAAATTATTTGCAATTTTAGCATAAATCAGATGAAGAATGAATCGAAAGATAAAAGATGACAAGACCAAAAGCCAACAAAAAACCCATAACTACGAGAAGATCCATTCCCAGATTCACCGAAAGCTTCGCGCGAAGGCCATAGCGACATGAACCAAAACCAATTTTTAATCTTTTGGGGAAAAAATGGTACCTTGAAAGCCAGTCCGAGCACCGATCGCAGAAAGAGATAGAGAGAAGAAATAGGAACCAAAACAAATGTTGTCGTCGGGAATTTGGACTTTTTTCTCTGTTGGATTCTCCGGAACAACAAGCAAGCTATTTTATATATTAAATAGCTGTAGGGTTTAGGGATTGGCTGTCGCGCTGTGAGGAGGGGGAAGAACAAATAAGGACAGGCAGTGAAAGCAGTGAAAGAGTGTGAGAAGTGAGACATTTGTTAAGAAAGGAAGTCAGTTGTCACGGAGCTTACTAAGAAAGGACGAGCATGTTGTCACGGCAAAATCTCTGGGTATATATAATATGGGTTCGGCAGCGTGCCCCTCTCCGCTATCAACGAGAATTAGTGACTCAGGCGTTACAAAACAATAGAATATGTTGTATGCGTGTCACGGGGATGTTGTAATTTTAGAGTTCTTTTTTTTCATGTATTTAAGAAAAAGTTATTTTATACCTGGGTAAGCTTTAAGCTTATAATTTATAATCCGTTAATTATTATATTGTATCGAAAATTATGATAAATGCATTTGAAACAACAAAGTGTCTAACAAATATTTGTGTGTGTATACACCCTCCTGTCAATTATGTATGAACAGAATAAAATTCATGATTTGTTGATATAAAATATGCTAGAGCTGGGAATCAAGGCCGGTTCTATAGGCCTGGGTAAGGAAAACATCTATTTTTTAAAGCCCGACCCGATAGTATTAGGTCGTGGCTGGCCCTACAAGGCCTAAAAATTACTATTCCAAATTTTAACTATTTTTTCTTCAATTTTTTTTAACGAAATATAATTAGTAAATTGCAATCATTAAAGTTCTAATCTATCAAATAAATGTTATCAACATTAATATCTAAACAATATAAATCATTCAACAAATAAACACATTCATTAATTCGTAATAAAAAAACAAATAAACACAAAGAATATGTTTTTTCCTTTTTTTTCAAAAAATATTAAATAAAAGAATTACTTTATGTATGCCCACGACAAAATGTCTTTTCTCTCGTAATTTTGTGTGTGTATGCAGATTCCTTCGGTTCATACATGATTTTATTGAGTAAAAGTAAAAATATATTTATAATTTATGACTTATATAATATTGTAATATCAAAGTATGTGTTTATTTAATATGAGAACATTCCTTCTTTAAAATCTATAATAACTAATTATGTGTTTTAGTATAGAATAATAATAAACATTAAAAAAAAAAAGTGTTATAGTTTAAATTATAAAAATCTAATTAATTACAAATAAACACATTGATTAAGTGGAAGCCTAAATAATTATTTTTTTTTAAAAAAATATCTACAGTTAAATGGAAGGGGTGGGCCCGAGGGCCCTGAGGCCTTGCGGGGGCCAATTCAAATTTCTAGTCTATTTTTTAAGCCCGAACCTCCGGCAGGCAATGGTTTAAACGGGCCGGCCCGATGGGTCGACCCGATTTCCCGCTCTAAAATATGCCCTCTTAGGCATAGGAAGCAAAATATTGAAACACATCTTTAGGGTTTGGGACAAAGGAAAGGGAGGTCGGGGGAAATTTCAATGAGTTTAGTTTAATAAAAAGAATATATAAGATAAAAAATAAAAATAAATGATTAAAAGCTTTTAACCACATACCCTAACAAAATGACCTGATACATAGAAACAATATCTTACATATTATATTAAAAAAGTACTAACTAAATATTATTTGTTAAATTAAATTATCAAACATATATTAATCGAACAAACTTGGTTACCAAGTCTTGCTCCTTCTAACACTTCTCAGACAAACATGGCATATGATTTATCTTATTTTTGTATTATAACCCTTTGTAATATTTGTAATATTGTATTGTGGATATGAAAGATTATAGGGCTTGTTAAGTATAATTATCCATATACAACTTCTATTAAATATATCGAAAGGGCTAGTCTCGCATAATGTGGCGAATAAAAATTTGAATCCTCATTGGCAAATATGCCTACATTCAAGATCCGACAATGCTTCAAACATGATTGCCTTTGACCAATAGAAAGATATATGTGCCTCACAAGGGGGGGGGGGGGACTTCCATTAAGCCATAAGTTTGTTTAAGATTATCCTCCACTAACCTTTATGGAAGATATGAACATGACCACTTGATCATTTTAGCTTGGATTTAAAGAGGAAAATCAATTCTTGTGTGCCCAGATTTGAGAATATATTAATTATACTTGTACTCTCCTATGAGTTGCATATTCTAATTCATTAAATTGGATTAAACATTTTTTTTTTTAATTTTTTAAATATTGAATTAAACATTTCATGACACTTATGCCACTGCTCATTAACTACATATTCTCCAAAATAAAGAAATCATATAGATTTACTCAATCATTTGCCTATTAGGAAAATTGCCCCCATCAACTTTTACTTTAGACATGCATAACACTAGAATTATGAACCTAAAAACTAAACAATTAATGTTACAAAGCTAGTTTGGCAATAGAGCATGAAAATGAGGTCAACCTTGTTTATAAGAGATACACCGTTACAATTAAAGGATCCTTCAAATCTGTGAATAGATGATTATTTCTATGTATCAAGGATAAACTTGCACAAAAAATTTCTAAACATAATAGAGACCACAATTAAAAATTGTGACCTTTTTATTGGTATGCTCCTTCAAAAAGCTATGACAATAGATTTTTTCAGCTCAATTTTCATAAAGGAGCCCATAATGTTAACCATGAAATGTCTACAATAATACAGGGATATAGGACTTTATGATATATTGATCAGGGACAATGTGTATAAAATGTTTAATATAATTGTTGGGAAATTTGAGAGCTCAACTTTTAAAACAATCCAACCATTTTTCTAATATTGACCATGAATTCGTATGGAGAGAATAAGTATATGAATAACACAAATTCTTAGCTGCCAGAGTATCAATTGCACCAAAGCTTTGTTGGCCAATCACCGAAAGTAAATTCGGCCTAGCAGCTGTAGATGACGTCGCCAAAGCTTTGACGACAATTAAACATTTTCTTAAGTAAAAAGAAAGCAATGTCATTATTATTATTTTTATCCACAAAACTTAATTTTATTTTGATCCATGAGATGCAATGAAATTTCATATTCTTTTAAGTGTTAACTAAAATAAAATTAATTGTGGGGTTTAAGGAAATTCTCCCAACTAATTATAATTATTGCAATGCCACATATATTTATCAAAAAAGACAAAAGAGGGTAATTGCTAAGAAGAGAAAAAGGACATGGATTTTCAATATGGCAAGTCATGCACTGTAATTGCAGTATGGCTGTTCTTCCTTTTACCTTTGCCCGAGGCTTGTCTCATTGTTAAGTTCACATGCATTCATTGTTATTCGTGATGCTTTCTATCATGTGCGTGCAGTGAGCCTGAAAGCATCACGAACAGCAACTAATGTATATGAACCTGACCATGAAGGAGGCGTAACCATGAGAAAGCCTCGGGCAAAGGTAAAAGATAGCAGAGGGACACTGCAATTGAAGTGCATGACTTACCATATTCAAAGAGCTTAGGTGCAATTTTGTCCCATAAATTTCCAACGATGGTTAATCTTAGCCCAGGAGTTTCTCGGGGCCGGAAAGTTTTAAAAACGGAGTAACTTTTCTTTGGCCACTATTTCACTTAATTTTGACGATAAATTGATTGAATATGTTGAATTGACAATCTACATATAATCTACATCATTTTTGCTATGGTGTAAAATTTGTCCCAAAATCTTAAATCTAACTTTTGAAAAAAATAAAGTAGATGATACATAGACATTTAAGACAAATTTGTATCTTAATAAAAATGATATGGATGACATTTGGACTGTTAACTAAACATATTTAATCAATTAACTATCAAAATTAATTGAGATAACAGTTAGAATAAACTTGCTTCATTTTTTAAACTTTCGAAAGAAAATTGCCCCAAATATTTCTGAAGTAAAATTGTCTTTCAATAAAAATTTTCAAGGCAAAATTATCCCTATAGCCTTTTCAATATGGTAAGTCATGCCCTATAATTGCAGTGTACCTGTGGTTTCTTTTACCTTTGCCCGAGGCCCTGTCTCATGGTTACGTCTCGTTCATGGTTAGGTTCACATGCATCCGTTTCTAATAGTGATGCTTTCAGGTTCACTGTACGCACATGATGCAAAACTGGTGGAACCATACGATGTTGTAAATTCGCATCCTTTATACAATTTGAGGTATTGTTTAGTTTGAGGTATGCCTAACAAATGTAACTATAATTAAGCTACTTCAATGCAGGAAAAGTGTTCTTAATGCCTATATGAAGGTTATTTAAGTTGCCGTGTTGGTAGCTGTCACATTACAAATGAACACAACTACCCTTATGTGGGGCCTTAATTACAACGACGTTAGTTTGGCAACTCTTCTATCTTTTATTATTATTTTTTAAAAAAAAAAAAAATGAAAACTGAGGTCTATTAAAACTCTTGATTTTAGATCAAGATATAGGTTCCTTCATCAGCTTCCAACTTTTGATTAAGAGGTCGAAGGTAATCAATGATACAAAAACTTTCTTTAAGTTTATATGACAGCTAACTAATTAACCATGACAAGTCTTTCCCCAGGAACATGATTAAACAAAATCTTCCCATCCCTGGGGACTATTAATCTTGCTTAATCTATATCTATAATATCACTTTATAACAATGACTTCGGTCTACTAGCTATCACAACCCTATGTGAGTTAGCAGCTTCTATGCAAATATGTATTCTATTTTGAAAATATGTATTTTAGTTTAAATCATCATTAACACTATTAAAAATTATTCTTAGAAGATATTTGATATTAAAGATTATATTAGACTAAATCCTTATACATAACTAATTTACCTCTCATCAAACTAAATCTCTAATATAGTTTTTATAGTTTGTTTCAAATTTATTAGTTATCTATTGATATTAAGGCCATATGCAAAGATTATGAAATAGTTTGCATCCGCAGAGAAGGACAAGATGCAGAGAGAACTACCTCTGATAATGACATTTTGAATGAAAATTGGGTAATCGTGCTTCCTGATCTTCCTCCTGTTTATTTCCTGGTGTATAAGAATTGAACTGTGATTAGTCATTAGTAGGAAGTACTAAATCAAATCAGCTCAACCAGACTAAGGTAAATATGTGATTGGGGCCCCTGGAGTTATGCAAAATGATTACCATTGGGAGGCTTTTTTCATTTATTCCTTGTGAAAACTAAAATTTTTTCAGGGAATGCATGGCAAGAAGATTTTCCACAAAATTTTAGACGGTGGATGGAGTGATCGATTAAATCATCGTGTTGGGTTTTGGTCTCCCAAAAGACTCATCTGGGTTTCACTTATTTAAGTGGAGAGGGGATAGATTAGGGTTTGGATGGGGAGAGGTCTATATCAGAGGAAAAAAGTGATCATTTAATAGAGAAGAGAGAAATCTATTTGTGTGTATTCACTGGGCAGTTTCGGTAAATCGTCATTTGCGCGTTCCTTAACCATTGGTTCGGATTGGTTGTTTAGCTTGTTGTTTACAAGTGTATTCTCTAGGAGCTTATTTTGACCATAGTGAATATGATTTTTATTGGTCTGGACGGCCCGTGGTTTTTAGTCTTGAATTGAGAGGGGTTTTCCACGTTAAAAATTCTGATGTCTATTCTGCTATTTAATTTCTGTCATATATTTAAACTCTTGCAAGTAAAAAGAAGATTTAACGTCTTCTGCTATCCTCCTAACACAGATTATCAACTATATTCAATCTCAGACAGAAAGTAATATCTGTAAAGCATCGCATAGTGCATAATGTTCACATAAGTTTTTTAATATGTACACCCACGTGGGACACAACGATTAGAAGTTCTTGGGGTGGAAAAAAGGGCAACAATTTTGTGAACAATATAATGGAGTAGAATTCGTTGATTCTCTGTGGCATTTAATAAGTTCAAAGAAAGAGTCTCTGAAACTAAAATAAGTGATTGTAATATCTAAGTTTATGTAATTCGGTAGGATAATACTTTTTGTCTTTGAAGTCTTATTCAAGTGATGAGTTTTATTTTTCTTTTGTTGAAAAAACGCAAGTGTTGTATCTAAGTTTATGTAATTCGGTAGGATAATACTTTTTGTCTTTGAAGTCTTATTCAAGTGATGAGTTTTAAAAAAAAAAAAAATAAAAAAAAATTAAAAAGGCAATTGTTAATTTTGCTCCTGAATTTGTTGGTTGCTAATTCTTACCATCCTTTGTGTTTTAAAAATATTGAATACTACTTCGGTTTTTAATATAAGAAATATTTGACTTTTTGAGTGATTTAGGAAACTAAATAACTTATTTAGTCATAATATATATTGTGTATCATTAAATTATAAATCAATTTATAAGTCCAAGAAAATTAGTTTATAAAAAAAGATAAATACAAATATTTTAATACTACCTCCGGTCCTAATTATAAAACATAGTTAACTTTTTTTGGAGAAATTAAGGAAGCTAAATAAATTACTGAATCATTTTATATATGTTGTGTATCTTTAGATTATATATTAATTTATTAGTCAAATTAATTAGTTTGAAGAAAAAAATAAAAATACTCTAAAGTGATTTAATTAGCTTCCTTAATCTCTCTAAAAAAATCAACTAGATCTTATAATTAGGACCGAAGGGAATATACACTACTACAAAATACCTAAAAGACGACCTAAAAAAGACCCAATTAACGTCCTTATTCTACGGGACGTCGGGGGAGAGCGTAGTCGTAGTTGGTAGATTTAGCGACTGAAATTGTTTCAGGTCGCCTCTTAATAGACGACAACACAAATCAGTCGCCTAATATGAGGCGACTGGACACAAATCGGATCGCCTAATATGAGGCGACCTGGACACTGTCCAGGTCGCCTCATATGTGGCAACCGGATTTGTGTTGCGGTCGTCGCATATGAGACGACCTGAAAAGCATTCAGGTCGCCTCATATGGGGCGACCTGAATTTTCAGATCGCTTCTTATGGGTTCGTTTTTATCATTTTAGGCCTCATCTTTGGAAATAGGCGACCTGATTAAGAATCAGGTCGCCTCTTATGACCATTTTAGGCGACCTGATTGAAAATCAGGTTGCCTCATCTTTGTAAATAGGCGACCTAATTAAAAATCAGTCGCCTATATTTGATCCAAAGACGACCGAATTGATTTTCGTGTCACCTTAAATTATTTTTTTAAAAAAAATATGCTTTGCTATTTTGTTTGGCCAATTTTTGAAATACTTCACAAAATAATTAAGCGCATATATGCGTGAATGACAATAGATAACAATGAATGTGAAATATATTATGAGCGTATGAATTATATGTATGTGCATTCTATCAAAAGAAGGTGAAATAACAATGAATACAAGAAGGTTCAATAAGAAAATTGTAAAAAGTGACTTCAACAAAAGAATATTGGCTACACATACAAGATCATACAATAGAATGACAATATAGATGTTACGTATTCGGCTCAGATCAGTTCAACAAAATCAATCAAATTCACAACTTAGCTTCCAACATAACCATGAAGGATGCAAGAATATCAACAACTCCAAAGAGAAAACTTCAATCGGGCAGAGCCTAAGAAGACAAGTTCGGGAAAGTCACCGATAATGAATTAAAGTGTAGCAAATAAACTTTCAAAGCAAATTCAACGAGAGAAAAGAAAGAAGGTATGACCTAGATTTAGGTTACTAAAACTAGACCAAAACAACAAACAAAGCACCACTATGACAACAAATTTTTCTCACATTTGGAGGCAATTAATCTCCAAAATTTCACAACAAGCTTTCACAATTTAATGCAAAGCAATTAGATAGCATCAACATTCCCTTCAATTGGCAATAACACGATATGCGACAAGAGGCAAATATATATAGCAAAGCAATGACTTTTGCACACAAAGCTTAATAGAATTTCAATGTTTCAAAGATATCTTGAATTTAGCTCAACTCTAATGCTAAAGTGAATGAGAGCCACCTAGTAATAATCACAAGTACCACACATGCAAATCAAACACCTCCCAAGCAAGAAGCACACATAAAACTTTCACCAAATCGTTATGATGGTATGATTCAACAAAATTCTCAAGTCTTGGTTATTGGAAAATCAAATGCAAGAAGGTATAATGGCAAAATCAAACCTCATATGACAATGATCTATTTCCAGAATTAAACAAGTGATCTAACCTCATATTCACAAAGACAATTAAAGTGGCAAATTCAAAAGCAAGACCAATAATTTATAGAAACCGAAATCAACACGGCTTAATAAGTTTCACAATGACAATCACCCTAACAAGTAATGACTTGCCTATATATTCACATTGAGCCATGTTCAAGAAGATATCTAGCCATCATGTCTCGGAACCGAATCGATGTCATCTTGTGAGTACGGATCCTCGATCGAAAAAAGCGTAAATTGGAAAACAAGGTATAATTAACAACCGAAGTACCACAACAAAAAATATCATCATTTGAGGATCACGGAGCATTACGTACGTTTTGCAAGCCGAGTACGTCCGTGGAAACGATAGATTGCATCCAACCGATAACGTAGTATCCGCACTCGGTGTTCCCTGGTTGGTGATGGCACTATAAATCAAAAACAAATTGTTAAAAGAAAGCTACCGTGTCCTCGAAAAAACTTGAATTGAAACTACTTACCTTCGGATAAAACCACTTCGGTCCACCCGCTCCGTGCTCCCAACTGCCTATATGTCCTAAGACCCCTATCATTAAAATGGAAATTAACAAACATGAAAACAATTCATTTAAAAAAAGAATCGATGATTTAGACAAAAATTTACTTACTCGGCAAACATGTTTTTGATATAAGAAATTGAAGGATAGAAACCATTTACATCCTAAACATGTGCTAAAAAGGAGGAATTTATAAGTTTTTAGAGAAAGAACGTGTCGCAAAGCTGATACTATGCTATAGCATTCTGACAGCATATCGAAGTGCAATACAAGGCATCATGAAAGCTATAGCAAAGTAAAGGACGCAATGTTATGTGGCATATTTTCTAATCTTTTATCTAGATGATTTCAGGAATGATAGCGAAGGTCGAGAATGACAGGTAGATTGCTGACGTAACGGAATAAAAGATGCGGAGGATCAAAACTGAAAGATATTAAGAATCCCGCAGGATCGAGAATCAATCTACCAAGATTGGAAAGAGATATATGATCGATCTCGACAGATTAGGAAAGGCCCGGCTCATCGGAACTTACGCAAAAAAGTCGATTATATAAGGAAACAGCAAGCCAACCCTAAGAGAAGGTTGAGTCGTAGAGAGTCCAATCGAAATTCACATTTGGCCTGTTTTTCTAGGTCTGTTTTTCTTTAAACTATCGTTAGATGGGGGTCGTTAATTCTAGTTTTTGTAGTAGTACAACGATTGTTTTCATAAAACCAATCGTTGTATTACATCATTTAACGTCTATTTTATAAAACAGGGCGTTAAATGTTTACGTTTAACGTCAATTTATATAGAAATGAACGTTAAAAGTAAGCAGAAAATTATAACAATGCCACAAACTACTTTTTAACGCCCTTTTTTTATAAAACAGTCGTTGAAGAAAATTTCATCACATTGTGAAATATAAAGAATTTGCATGCAAATCAAGAAAAAGAGGAAACTGATAGGCTTCTCACCACTCCCAAGTCAAGCAGGTTTTCTGTTTTTTTACTCTAAAAAATATTTTGAAAACAAATGTTCCAAACAGATTTTTTGATTCTTTTAACATTTAAAAATCTTCTGAAAATAGTATCATCAAACAAGTTTTATTCTTGAAAAACAGTTTCTAATGAGTAGTTAAAAAAACAGTTCTTAAAAAAAAAAAAAAAAAAAAAAAAAAAAAAAAACAATCAAACATGCCCAAACTACAAAAGATACATTGGGATAATAAATGAAAGAACCAGCATAAGAGTAGCACGAAAAAATTCAGTGGTAACAAAAATAACTGCAGATTCGAAGGCACGAGAATTATCACATAATCCAGGTTTACTCTATCAAGATCTCAGATTTAATTTACCATTAATTTAGCCGGGGAGGAATCTCTACGGGAGGAAGGGATAAAAGCTGAGAAAGAGTGAAAAAGCTGGGGACGGGAGGGGACGAGTGATCGAGGACGGGAATCTCTTTGAGAAATCAGAGTCATGCCTTCAGTGAGAGGAAGCTGCAACCTTCACGATGAGAGAAAAGCTAGGGCCTTCACGATGAGAGAAAAGCTGGGGGAGTTGCTTTTAATAAAAAGCCCCTTTGTTGGGAAAAGTGGGATTGAAAACAAGCCAACCCAAACAGATAAATTTTTTTCCACTGGCCTTCTGTGCAAACGGACCCAAACACTGGTCAAAAGCTCACCAACTGGGCTCTCCAAACAAGAACAATCTCCTCAAGAACGTTTCTTTCTCTCTCAAAGTTCTACTTTTGCTTGCAAGGCATCCAAGGTGAACAAGTAGGTTTAGGGACATGATTTTGGTGTTTTTTTCAAAAACTAGGATTCCTACACAAGGAAGGTGCCCTCTTAGGTGAGAGAGAGAGAGAACTAGGAGGCACAAGCTGTAAGTAGCAGATACTAGTGACAGAATAGCATGAGTCTGATCTAAGATCCACAGCTAAAAATTATAAGCCAGGTAAGTTATCTCCGGTTTGCTGTAGTTTCTATTGTCTAACCTAAAGTATCTTTATTGACATTATTCAAGAATAATGTTTGTAGTTCCTAAGACGTCACTAAAGGATTAATCTTGTAAAAGACCTCGATTGAAAATCATCTCAAAAAATCTCTTTTTAACCTTTTAACATTTTTATGTAAAATTAATTTTTACCATCGTCAACTTTGAAAGTATAAGTTAAAGATAGCAAGCAAAATACTCGGTTACCTCAGACTTGATTTTCCGATACCACCAATTCCTAGATAGTGCTTTGGATCTTCATTGAGAAGATTTGTCTCCAGCTGATCCGAGAGAGAGAGAGACATTGACGAGATTTCTGTTTTGATGCGGCAATAAACGTCTGCACAGAAGCAGAGGGAAGATCGTGTCCCTCAGCTACTACAACCATGCCGTCTGTTCTCTTGTCCGCACTCTCTCTGTAAGCAGCATCCACTTCGTCTACAAAAGGACACCGCCTTTGCCGCTCCGGTCGAGGTTGACACGGCGCCTCTGGCGTCGAGCAGCTCTGGTCTTCGGTGTTGGAGTGGGTACCTAGTTGCTGAATATAAGAGGGTATTTTCAGTGAGGGAGACGAAGAATCGGGTAACCGGGTAACCTGCCAATCTGGGTGGGCTACCCGGTTACCTTTTTTGACCTATTGAAAGCCTAAAACGCCGAAAACTCTCGGGAGAAGGAGAAAATTTCAGGAAGGAGAGGAGAAGGGAAATAGTAGAGAAGGAGATGCCATAAAAGACTTACAGTGAAGTAGGAAGAAAGAGAAAAAAAACTGATTCAAATGAGGGAGAAGTCCATGGTTGTTATTCGGTTCAGCACTTCTTGCTGAGAGCAAGACGGACTGTCAAAAGCCAAAACAGAGGCTGAGTTTGAAGGCGTCAAGCAGGAGTCAAGCAACGAGTAGAGATTCAAATTGCAGAGGAAAATAAATGTCTGACTTTTCTGACAGCAGAACGTGGGGCTTGTTTGGAGGGTTGGATTTCCTTTTACGCAGCAATTGCAAAATAACCCCATATTATCACTCATAAATATTATAATATGAAGGAAGGAAGGGTCTCTTACATTATTATATAATATATACAATATACATTCATTAATCTGAATTATCGTATGTATGATTTACCGAGGTTTTAATCACTGCCACACGAAACATTGTAAATGCCTGCTTGGGAAACGCCTAACATGATTTTAAAAGTAATTTGACGTTATTTCAAAGTTGAAAGAAAGGGACCATTTTGCTTTTTGTAGTTTGAATTATGCAATCTCCCATTATTCTTATGTTTAACATAATTAAGAAATATGACCCAAAAAAAAAAAAACATAATTAAGAAATATTAATTCGTTTTTTAATATCAGCAAATTTTAACCAACTCGTTCACAAAGTTTAAAAGATTTAACTCATCCAAAAGAATTTAGTTTATCCTAATGATTATATCTCAAATTTAAAATTTTTTATTTAAATGTTCTTGTGATTAATGCTTAACTTTTTTTTCCTAATTTAATGACTCTCATTTATATAAAAGTGTCGTAATTGAAGGCCAAAAAAAAAGTTTCTTAATTACATCTCAATTTTTACTGCTTTCGCCCTCATTTGCATGGTCCCACATTACAAGAATTCTCTAGTTGAGCCCAATTAAAGTAGCCTGATCTTTATTATAAAGCATCAATTAGTAAGTATATTTGGTCTTTTTTATAAGGCACTTTCTTGTTTTAATGAGCATTAATTATCTTTTTCCATGTATGCCCATAATTATTAAGGGTAGTGGATAAGAGTATCACTCGATCCTATTTATAAGTCTCTTTTGACCAAAAAATTTGGTTCCATTTATAAGTTCCTTTTGATCAAATAAATTAGATTGTGACAATTTTACCCATATTATTATACCAATGAAAATAGAGAGCGAATAAAGAGTTGAAAGTTACTCATTCATAAATGAGGGTAAAGTTGAAAATTTACCTCATAATCATTGAACTACCTACCTCTCTTTGGTATGTGTAATTTGGTCAAAAGGGACTTATAAATAGGATCAGAGTGGTAATGATTAATATAATAGTAGAGTTTAATGCAACTAATAGGGATAGTATTGGAAGTTACTTAAATCATATGATAACTTTATTGATTTTAACTAATTTTTATTAGTTCTTGAGAATTATTAGCTAATGTCTTAAGTACCAAATGAGTATTAAACCAATCTTTAGATGAAAATCTTATTCTTCCTTAGAATAAACACCATCTTGAAAACACCACCATCCCGGCCTCATGTCGGATTCACATATCTGAAACCAAGTGTCTTTGTTTTTGTTCTCACGAAAAGCTTATTTATTTTTCTTTTGAAAAAATAGAAAAAAAAAAAAAGAATAAACTGTAATATGGCATAAGTTTAATTTATCTTCCCAAGTCTCAAAATTGTATTAATGATCTCAATTGAGAGTGAAACTACTATTAAAAAACAAAGAATGAAAGAAAAGAAAATAAGAAAAATTAATACTCCTTTCGATATTTAATATAAGATAAATTTACATAATTTAATTAGATTAAGGAAACTAGTTAGATTAGTTAATACAACATATATTTTCTAAAATACCTATTCATCTTACTTAATTCCTTTCTCCCCTCTCCTATTTGATTATTATTAATAGAATATCAATAAGGGTAAATTAAGAAAATATTGATAAACACGCAAAAAAAAAAAAATATATCTTATATTTAGGATTAATATTAACTTTCAAAATAAACCATATATTAACAATCGAAGGAAGTGTTAAAGCAAGAAAGAAACTACCATTATAAGAAATATTTAGTTTTTAGTCTTTTAACTTTTAACTTACTTATAATTGAATCGGACAATTATAATTTCTCTTGAATTAGATTACTAAAGTTGTTTTACCGCAAATTTATTTTAGTGTCTTTACGAATTAAAGTTTGTTTGAGTTAGTGTTTGAAAATACATTTATGCAAGTCAAAACAAAACTCTTTTCACATACTTACTAGTTATTCCGTAAATCATGTTAAAAAGGTAGTTTCTATTACTAATCTGAACAGGCACTAAGCATTGCATTTGTAAATTTCTCTCAATTGATTTACTTACATTAGTGAATTTGAAGATAGCAAGTCATGTATAGTTATCAAACTTACCTTAGAGTTACATCAAGTTTATTATATGGAAGATTAAAAAAAACATAATAAATTGTTGACAATCATATATTAAGAATTACTTTCAATATCATATACTCCCTTCAATCCTATTTATAAGCAATTTTTTTCCTTATTGGGGTTAGTGCTTAATATAAACAACATTTTTGTATCTCAAAATTTAAACTATTTTTTTTTATTTTCTACCCCTAGTAAATACATTAATATCTATATATTAATGAACCATTAATTCTCTTTTATTTAATCACTTATTATTTATTCTCTCTTATATTTTTTACTCATTCTATCTTTTATACTCTTTTCATAAATAAGAATATACTTAGAAAATACATTATATTTTAACATATTTATTATTTTACCGTTGGTTTATTTTTACTTTTTTAAAAAAAAAAAAAAAAAAAAAAAAAAAATGACCATTGAGGCTGGATCTACTTAAAAAAGAAGAAGATAAAAGCGGGTAATTGCCAGGAAGAGAAGAAGTACGTGGACCAGGTGTGTTAGGAACCAATTCACATTATTTGCTTTTCCTCTAATTAGAGGGATGAGACAATTTTTTTTATTTTTTTAAATTTTTTATATATTATATTTATTTAAATTAAATTATATATTGTATCCTGAAATATTTTTTACACTCAGTATTTTAAATTAATTAATTCTTAGTCCTGCATTCAGAAATATTTTTCCTGTAACACTAGTATCTTGAAAATTAATTAATTTGAGATCGAGTGAAAAAAAAATTTAGGATGCAAAGATATAATTTTTCTAAATAAATAGAATATATAAAAAAAAATTAAAAAAAATGTATCATCCCTCTAATTTATAAAAAAATCTATATAAGAAGCACTAAATATAAAAGCACATAATATCAACCAGGAACACCATTTATTTTTTCAAAATGGGGAATTTGAATTCAACAATTTGGATTTTGGAGCATGTTCTTAAAAACTCGTTTTTTGCTGACGTTTTTACGATTTTTTTTATTAAAACGATTTTACTAATTTTTAGGCTAAAGTTTTTACTAGGGCATGGCACATAGGAACGTTTTTACTATTTTTCATTTTCCTTTCGTTTCGGTAAAACTCGTTTTTAAAGCTCAAGTGTGCTGCCAAGTCACTGTCATGTACCAGAACGGAGCATTTACTGAGAGTGGGGAAAAGCTCTGATCATCGTGCCCAACTTCTTCCTTTTGAACAAAAACAAAAAAGGGGTTCTGATTCTGAAGAACACAGGCACCAGAAGCGAGGATATAAAGAAGAAAGGGCGCTGTAACAGAAGCCAACATTAATTGCGCGAGGAACGGCAACATCACATCTCTATAATTGCACTGTACATCTATACCTGTTATTTCCTTTATCTTGCCCGAGGCTCCATATCATTGTTTACATCACAGGGTTGTTTACATTTCCTATAGGGTTAGCTTCACATGCATTCATTGTTATTCGTGATGATGGGATACGGTGTCCACAAAAATAAAGCTGGTGGAGCTATACGGTGCGGGTCTTGTACAGCTTGCGAGCTATTTATAAGGGTTAGATAATTAAAATATTTGATTTAAAAAATTGTTAAAATTATAAGTAAATTTAAAATAAATCTATTTTAGAGCATTGTTACAATTAATTGTGATCTTTAGTTGAGTAACCAGTCTTACAAATCATTTTTAGATTAGTTTTTCAAATATTAGGTTTAAAACTTCAAACTTTTAAACATCTAAAATTGCTTACTTTTTAGACTAGTTGCGAAAAAATATATAATCTAAAAGTCATACCTTTACAAAACTACAATTGCACATACTTTTTAAATCTAATCATCTATAACCGGTCTAAACATTGTAGTCTAAAAAGCTTATTTTGTACCCATTTTACTTATTTTATTGGGATAATTGAGCATTGATAGTGTAAATATCACATTTATGTTAGAGAATAATTTTTTCCTATCTAATTCTGTATTAGTAATGCATATTTTTTTTAAAAAAATCAAATGTTCAACGTTTATTTTTATATTTTATTAAATATTTTTCTTTTATTTTTTGGTATACAAAACAGCTATTTTAATTCAAAAATGATAGTAAAAATCTTAAATTTATTAAATGATAAAAGTAAAGGCATGAGATTTAATATTGTAAATAAAAATTTTTAAGGAAATAAAATTAAAATTTTGAAATCTTATGAGGTTATATGGAATTGATCAAAATTCAAAGAGTTTATCTGTAATTAATCAAAGTTTAGAGAGGGTTTATGAAAATAGTAATTTACCTATGATACCATATGCCATTCTTAATATGACGTATCAATTTCTGTTGAGAAAAATAACAATTAGTCAATGGCAGGGGGTTAATAATAATAATAATAATAAAGGTTAGGGGTTAAATTTAAACTTTAAAATATTAGGAGATTATATACAACTCAATCAAAGTTAAGGGGTTTTGTATAATTTAGCCTATAAATAAATTTAAACTCTTATTGATCAATTCACAATTGTAGTAGAACAAAAAAGTAAAAAATCTACTTTATAATAATCATCTATATTTATGAACTATTGATATTAAATTTTAACGATTTAAATTTATTTATATAGTTTTATATAAAATTGAAATAATAACTTATCCATTTGACTAGAGTGTCCAAATCTCACTAATTCTTAAGATACACCCACCAAAACATGTAGAGTTTAAATTTGGGTTATGGCTCCCCTCATTAAATGAATAAAATTAATGAGGTGTCACATGTCCCATAGTTTCAATGCAATCTCAACCAAAGTAAAACATGGAAGAAGAGGCACTGACAAGTGTAATCTACTGGGCACCAAGTGATAACGTACTATGTGGTAAAAGATCTTACCATGCAAATTCTTCTTTACTTCAACTCATCACAAATGCAACCAGCATAACAATTATATTTAATCATCAATGAGTATAATATCATTAAAAGACAATGTACAATAAATCATGCTCCTATTCATATCAAATATCATCATGTATCCAGATATGCCTAAAAATAAGCAATAAAGTTATAAAGAAATTTAGTTGTAAAATTATTACTTAAGAATTTACAATGCATTCATTATATACACATATAATTTAGTCCATTTTTTAAAATAAAATATAGTCATCCACAATCATAAAATTCACAAGTATATGAAAAATATTCAGAATTACCGGTTACTTCCTAGTGTACATGTAATTACACAAGAGTAACCCCAAAACCCTTAATAAGAGTTTACAAAATTGCACACACTAATATCTATTAATATACTACATAAAACTACTTTAAAAACCACTCTAATATTACTCTAAAGCCTTAAAGCTGCCCTCGAAAATTTAATATTACATACACACATATTTACTAGTTACCACATGGCACATATCAACTTTTACATCAAAAGACTTTATATTAGTTAGAAATTAGAAGTGAAGATTATTATACAGTACCAGAGTTTTAAATATAAAACCACATGTAAATAGGTGCGAGTTGACAGGAAGAAGAAAGGGGTTTTGAAGCATTAATTAATAATAACCAGGGTACATTTTATATATATACATCTAGAATAAAAAGACGAAAACTATGGATTGGTTGGGGGGAAACTAAAGAGTACTCAACTCTCATATAACCATGGTATCTTGAAAAAATACTTCATGATCTTGAAAATTTATTTCAGGACACTTTAAGATAGTGAATGGTACTAAAAATATACTTTAGGACATTTTTAGTATCCTAAAATGATTTTTCAAGACCATAAAATATTTTTTTTATATCGTTCGTATCTTTTTAGAATCATTCAAGATATTGATTTTTTTTTTTTTTTAAAAAAAAAAAGGGGGCACACTTCCAGGCGAAACGGAATCGTTGTTTTAAAAGGATCAAAGTCAGGTCCTCAAAACATTGGAACTATAGAAGTAATGAATTTGAAGAGTAAAGGATAGGAAACTAGACTTTCAAAGTGGAGCAGGTATCGTGGTTAGCCTAACCTTATAGGATCGGCCCTTGAAAGGCCGGGGCCTAAAAGGCTTGGGTAAGAAAAACATTCGTTTTTTAAGGTAGAAAGCCATTTTTCTATATTTTAACTATTTTTCCTTTATTTTTTTTAAATAAATATAATTAGTCTATTATAACAATTGAAGTTATGATTTAACAAATAAATGTTGTCAACATTAAGATCTAAACAACATGTATCATGTAATAAACAAACATATTTACTAAGTCATATTCAAATATAAATTATTGTCCACATACCTCAATTATAAATAAATAGAATATATATAAAAAATTTAAAAAATGCATCATCCTCGAATTTGTAAAAAAATCTAAACACTTAACATAAAAGCACGTAATATCAACCAGGAACACCATTTATTTTTTCAAAATGGGGAATGTGAATTCAACAATTTGGATTTTAAAAGATGCTTGCTGATATAGGCTAGGCTACTAGGGCATGGCACATAGGAACTGTGCTGCCATAGATTAAAGCTCAAGTCACTGTCATGTACCAGAATGGAGCATTTACTGAGAGTGGAGAAAAGCTCTGATCATCGTGCCCAACTTCTTCCTTTTGAACAAAAACAAAAAGGGGTTTTGATTCAAGAACACCGGGCACCACAAGCGAGGATATAAGGGAATAAGATTCTCTTACTAGTTAACTTTCTTTTTACCTCTCATCATCCAATCCAAATCGTTAATTTGACTTAATGAAATTATTGATGTGGGCAGTTATATCAAATGTATGGTTTAGATTTAACATCGATGATAGACAATGAGAAAACACCAATGAGAGAATCCGGATCTAGAAATAAGGATAGAAAGGTCACCATAACAGAAGTCAACACTATTTATACTAGGCACGTCAACCTCGTTTTTTTTTTTTTTGAATTACAAAGCAGTAGGCATTAATAACTTGAATTACAATAAGTGGGATTGAGCCCACGGACCTTCCACTAATTGAAGAATACCCATACCACTAGGCTACAAAGCCTTTACTAGGCACGACCACCTCTACATCTCTATGATGGCACTGTACCTGTCGTTCCTTTTATCTTGCCCGAGGCTCTGTCTCATTGGTTACATCTCCCACGGTAGGTTCACACGCTTTCATCCTTATTCTAATGCTTTAGGTGTGTTGAGATGTGAGACTAATGTACCCGGCTTCGTCCGGCTTGTGTTTGTTCGCGCCCTCCTTCTTTTTTTTTTTTTTTTTTTTTTTTGAATGTCACCGTTTAAAGAGCAGAGGCTAACAACAAATTTTTTTTTCCCGCCGCACGGATCAATATATACTTAATAGTAATAGCACTTCAGCCGTTGCCAAGCCGTTTAGGAGCCGTGCACTGTAGCACCTCTCACAGATCACTATTGAGTGTAAAAGTGTCACCTAATGGTCAAGTTTTGGGGCTCCGTGCATGGCTAGGTAATTTTACAATATTGGCCCTCAGCTCTTATCTCACCTCTGCCACCGAGGATAACACATGCCAAGCCCTAATCTCATCTTTGCCACCGATGGTTACAGATGCCAAGCCCTAAAGCTAACGTCCGCTCTGACACCGACCTCCTCCTTCTGTATTTCTTCTTCATTTTCGAAGTGAAGTGCTCCACTCCTCACCTAAGAGAGATTGTCGACCTACAAGCTACCGTTTGTTATTTATACAGATCCATTCCTCCTCTTCTTGGATGTTGTGTTCCAGATCTGGTGCTTCTCTAACCGGCCTCCCCTCGCCGTTTTATGTTCTAACTCATTCATACTCCTCCTGCCCTCACTACTATTTCAGATCTAACTCATGATTCTCTTCCTTCTATTTCAGATCAAACTGAAAACGCAAATAATCGGATTGTCGCTGTACGGTTTCGGGCGTCTGGCAACAAGAAAAGAAGAAAGGGTTTCGATCGGGACAACAGCAAAAACATGGCAGCCCGACCAAAACCAAGGAGATCGTCTCATCGAATTCCGTCGTCGTTTTCAGGTTTCTCTCTCTGTCACTTTCTCGAATACATGAGATTGTGTGAGTATACTTTGGGTTTTTTTTTTCTTCTATATCGTTCTTCATTCTTGAATTCGAAATTTTCCATCCCTGCGTCTTCCGTTGGCAATTGTTTGAGTATGCTGTTAGTGATTAATGTTTGTTCCATAGGACGGGGATATAATCGCAAGAGAACGATTTCATCGGTTGGTTTTGTATGTTGTTATTTGTGTTTTGTTTTGAGATTCAAATTGGTTTTAATCGTTGCCATCTTGTGTTAATTAAGTTCAGGGTATTTGCTCTGAAGAGTTCCGTTGGCATTTTTGCACCTTGCTTGATAGCTTATTATTCTAGAGGTATATAGTCAACCTTCATTTTTGGAAAATTGAGATTATTTTTCTTCATGTTTAGTTTATCACCGCATTTCTTCTCATAAAGCTTTTATGTTTTTGTGAAGGCTTGGCTTCATGGATTCACCCGCTTTTGAAGAAGGCTTGTTGGAACGTTTGTCCCTTTTTCTTGATATTGTGCTCAATCATATTGTGAAGGCTTGGCTTCATTGATTACTCTATGCATATTCTTTTTCTTTCTTTCTTTACTTTCCTTCTTCATATTTTTTAAGCTTGGTTCTATTTGATGAAAATAGATGTGTCTAAGAGCTCTTTCAACTCTACATACTAATTGTCGTGGATATTTCATTGCTTTCTCTATTATTTAGGCTATTACAAATCATCATGCCCTCCGTTTTGGCAGCCCCATCTCTATGTACATGATGCTGAAGAGGACTTCATCATCAGGCTTCATGCTATTCTTGGCAACCGGAGAAGATGAAGAGGACTTCATCATCAGGCTTCATGCTATTCTTGGCAACCGGTGATAATTCATTCTATTTATTCCCCCTTCTTATATTTATTTAATTTCCCATAAATTTCTCTTTTCTTTACAATCTATGATTTTTTTTTCTTGGTAATTGGATTCTGATATTATACTTTCTGTCAAGAATAATTAGTTTTTCTCTGGCTAGTCATGTTGCCTTGGTTCAAACTCCAAATACAAACTACTGTACAAAGAAATATACATATATGTATACAAGATTATAGTGTATATATAAACGCCAAAATATTTCCAACAGGTGGCAGAATCCAATCTTGCATGACATTCAGACATGAATTTCTCAGTAGAGTGGATAACCATGATGTAATGTAAAATCTTCGATAAAACTCCAGGCAAATATCAACTGGCAAGAATTTTTTTCCACACACATGAAGTAAGGGGGCAATTCTTAACATGATTAATGTTTTATGCCTCCATGACATTATGAGTATCGTTGATGCCATTCTGTCCATCATCTCTCGGCATTGGTAAGTAATATCCTTTGAACCTACTCCTTTAAGTATTGTATTTACAGCTTCAATATTATGTACTCATTGGTTAATTGCTTATGCACCCCCCTTCTTTTTCCTCATGTAATGACAATCCTTCACACCAATAAGCTTTCTGAAGATGTCTGACCATTGGAAACCTGTTTGTTGAAAAAGCTCATGTATATGAGCTATTTTGTTCTTCAGGTAATTGAATGTGATTACTCTATGCATATTCTTTTTCTTTCTTTCTTTACTTTCCTTCTTCATATTTTTTAAGCTTGGTTCTATTTGATGAAAATAGATGTGTCTAAGAGCTCTTTCAACTCTACATACTAATTGTCGTGGATATTTCATTGCTCTCACTATTAATTAGGCTATTTACAAATCATCATGCCCTCCGTTTTGGCAGCCCCATCTCTATGTACATGATGCAAACCAATTTGAAGGGGTAGGTGTAATGGTTATGGAGCAACCACTTATAAGTTGATCATTTGATATTGTTGTAGTGAAGATTTGCAAAGTATACTTAGCAAAACTATAATATTATTCAAGAAGTATACTTTAGGTGATCGTTATGTGTGTACTGTGTCTGATATGAGTACATCATTTTTTTTTATCAAGAAATATAGGAATAGTGTACATGGTCAGTTTGAACATATGGGAAAATCTTGCCAAAACTTGATCAATATGGAAAATTAATTTATAATCATGCTGAATCCTTTCCTTTTTTTCCTTCCATTTTTGTTCCAATTACTTTTAATTCTTCCTGTTTTTTTTCCGTTCGTTAAGAATTCTCCTATAATTTCAGTGTTCATTTATCTAAATACTTCTTCTGCTACCTTACATTCATCTTGCCATTCTTATGTTGTTAATTGTTAAGGTTGTAGTCTTCATGGTAGAATCTGCTACTGATTCCATTTTAAGTTTGGCTATTCCTTCTGTATAAAGGATAGGGCTTTACTCTGCAGCAAATGTGATGAGGCAATATACACAGAAAATTTCTATGGGTCCACCACCCATCAAAGATTTATGCTGACTGGAATATATTTTTTGTTGGTTATTTTTATTATTATTATGAGCCAATTTTGGTATGGAGTGTCCTCTTATTTTTGTAACTTATGTAGGATATGCCCAATGAAGTTTGGGCATGTGGGTCTTCTCGGAAGAGTTCTAGATTGCAATGACAACTTGATTGCACATGTGCTACGTAATAATTTAAAGACTTACCGCCTTAGAGGTAAGCTGAACTTGTCTGTATCTTCTTCTTTGTAGGCAAAATTTAAGTACATGTATGTGTTTTCATCATGGCATTTCTTATCAGGTTTAAGTGCCGCTTATAATAACTAATTGCAGCCGTTTACATGTACTATGACTTTTATTAAGATAATATATTTATCTTCCATTTGGTTTTCCTGGTACAAAAGATAAAGGCACTGTTTCAACTCAAAGTGTAATTTATTCTCAAATTCTTGCAAATTTTTGCACTAGGGAATGATTTCTTAGTTTATCTATATTCATGCTCATATCTTCTCGCAAGTCCGAACAAAAATGCATGTGGTGTTAACGAAATTCAAAAAGAAATCTTATTGTTCTTTTGTAGATGGATTCTCGGTTTGTTTAATTTTGGTTTTGTTTCCGGGTCTGTTTTAAGCGGTGGCAAGAATGTTAGCTTCCCTTAATGAGAGGTTGATTGGCATCAAAGTTCGGGTCATTTGAATAAACTATTTGTATTTAATGTTCCTATTTGTTTGTTCTTCAACATGAAAATGCCTAAAGAACAAAGGGGCTCTCATTCTAAACACTCTGTGAGTATTTAATCAGCATGCCCTAACCTCTTCCTTTATTTTTCCATTACAAGAGCTAGTATGAACTCTATTTTGATTTTTTTAAATACGAACTTGATTGGCATATTTAATGTATCTCGGTACATTTTTAACCCCTTTGTGACTCGGGAACATACAGATTTCTTTGCTCAACCTGCTCAAGTCACTTTGAATCAAATAGTTCCAAGTCAAAAATCACCTTGCTATCATTGTGGGTGAGGTGGTTGCCTCAACCTTAAACCCGCATCAACTATTATGACATATTAAAGCTTACTTTATGGTTTAGAATAATCGTTTAACTTCATTTAGTTGACTGGGGTGTTTTTAATCATACTGCTATTATTAGCCATCTTATTATTGTCTTTTGGATGTGATTAAGCATTTTTTCCCCTTTGAGTTTATGATTCAACTTGCAACCTTTTGTTGATGCTAGAATCCATGTTATATGCAACCTTTTGGCCGGACCGTAAGGCGATGCATGCCAATGATTCGTAAAAGGTAATAAAAATTCGAGAAAAGGTAATGTCGCCTATGAAAAGGTAATGCTTTCTCGCACTACATTTATGTTCTTCGTGCGGGATAAATAATATTTACAACTTTTTATCACTACATTTATTTATGTTTTTGTGAAGTCTTGGCTTCATGGATTCACCTGCTTTTGAAGAAGGCTTATTGGCTTTAGTTGCACAATTCTTTATCGCACTTCCGACGAGAAAAGGAAAACAAACTCGTATGCAAATCAATCACATCCCTTCATATTTGCAGCCCCCTTATTATGCTACAAGAAATGATTTTTTCAACAACATAACCAATTAATATATTACTAGCGATATTTTCTTGTATGATGAGATAATTATTAATAGGATTATACTACAAGAAGTGCTTTTTATCAGAAATTTTTGGGCTTGGTTGTTGTGGAATAACATGTGTGTTCTTCATTTTATTCCCTTTTTTAGGTGATTTCTCCATTGACATTCTTGTTGCAAAAGATTGCATAAGGAAACTCAATGTACACAAAGCTACAAAATAATTGACATCAAGGATCATAATGCATTAAGCCATGGGAAATCTAGAAACAAACATAAAATCGGGCGAGAAATTGATAATTCAAGAAAGAATGAGGAGGGGGAAGATAGATCTGGGCAACGCCATTGTTCCAAAATGATTCATAGAGCTCTGAGTAAAAGGAGGCAAATAGCTAAGCAAGCTATCCTGATTTTCGAATCACAAATTCCTCTCTCTCGTTACCAAATAGAAAGACGACTTTTCGATTCAGAACTGGGTAGCTTGCTTAGCTATTTGCCTTCTTTACTCGTAGCTATATCCATCATTTTGGAATAATGACCTTGCCCAGATCTATTTTCCCCTCCTCATTCTTTCTTGAATTACCAATTTCTCACCCGGTTCTACCTTTGTTTCCGGATTTCCCTTGGCACATGGATTACAATTTCAATTGGCACTTTCTGATGGCAGCTTGTATTCCTAATTTATGTTTTTGACAACAATATTTAATTTACAAATGAAAAGGTACTGCGCTTTCGTACTACTTTTAAGTTCTTTGTTTCGATAAGTAATATTTACAAGTTTTTAGAGGATTCTTTTATTTTGAGCTTCTTATTTTCTTAGCCTTTTTTATGCTTCAAGAATTGTACCAAGAATCTAACTAATAAGTATGACGTTTCTGGGTGCTATTACATTCGATTTATTCAGTATGTTTCTGGGTGCTATTACATTCGATTTGGTTTCCACCTGAACCAAATGGATACTTGCATATTGCGCATGCCAAGATACATAGTTTGCATTTACAATATAGCCATCCAGTTTAATATATCCAAGTCTTACACCTTTAATGTATTTTTCATTTCAATTTTAGTCTTGCTTATCCAATTACATGAGTGATCTCCTCCTTGCGTGATGCATATGTTTAACATCCATTAGTATTTGAACTAAGCAGTATTTCATCAACTTAATATACTTGCCATTAATGATCTTTTATATACCTATTCAAAAAAACTATTAATTGAACACCATGTGCTTTTTTCTCGCTTCACATTTGTTTAGTAATCATGCTCATGCTTTCACCATGTTAGAATATAAGTTATTTCATATCCTACATACTCTTACTTTTTTCCCAGTTAAGCTGACGAGGATTTATAGTTTGTGTACAGCTTTTTTTACCTACTGCACTTTCTGTACATTAAATTAACAGGCATGCATTTTATAGCTATGAAAAAACTTTTGTAATATAATCAAGTTTTCCTTTGCTTTTATGTGTAGTCGGGAATGACCATGCATTTTAGGGCTGTGTAAATTGGGTTTTCCTATGGTTCACTTCCCTTACCATCCTATTCACATCTTATCCTTCATCTCAGCCGTTGGATTGAAATCTCAATGGTTCAGATACAATGATTTATAAAAAAAAAGGCGTTTTTTCAACAACTTTTTGACAACTTACTTTCAAAAAAAAAGTTTTTATAAATCATTACATTTGAACCAATCCAATGGCTGAGATTAAAAAACGAATGGGAAGAGGATGGTAAGGGAAGAGGACCATACCCAAACCCCTGTAAACTACATTCCCGAAACCAAGATTGTTTCCGATCGGTCCTATTACATTCAATTTATTCAGTATGTCCTTTTTGCAGATTGATGAAGCTGTGCAGAGACACAATGAACTTCTTCAAGTGATCAAAGAATCTATTAAGCTGTTGGTTTACAAAGGTGACCGATATGCCTGGTCCAGATAAGCCATCTGAAGAAGATTTGAATCCAAGATTGATATTCCCTAATCCCAAGGAAAAGTTGTAGGTATATAATTGCCTTTTTCTAACTATCAGTTTCACATTCATTCAATTTTGTTCCCGTTGTGTTACTTGATTGTGCCTCTTTGTTAATGTGCTTTTGTTTTGTTACTATGTCATACTATCCATGCGCTTGAATACGTTAAAACTTTATAGTTTGTGGGGTCGTCTTTACTCTCAAGATTATGAATTTTCATGTATGCTTTGGGTTTCCGGTGAAACATCAAAATCTTTGTACCATTAACCCGTATGTACAACAACTCATCAATATTTCGTTGATTTTCAGGTCCATCGAAGTACCTTTTACCAATGGTAGTATTCTCGAGATGTTGCAAATCCAAAGAACTTCTTCACAAGCACTTGAAAGCTACTGGTGGTAAATCCTCAATTTTACCATTGCCCATTCTGTTAGCATGTTCAATTCTTGATTTCAATTTGTCTTACCTTAAAAGCCATATGGAGTAGCTTTTACATTGTATTTCATAGTCATCTTCGAGTTGTCATTTCTCGGTAGATTTGTTGGTATTCTGTGAAGAGATGATCTAAGCCTTTATTTTCAGTTAGTGCCGATGAAACCTTTTAACGATTAGATGTTTCTGTTTGAGATTGATATTATTGATGCAATTACATCCATGTGGTTTACACATCTCTTGATGCTTTTTTCGTTTGTTGCTTACCTAGTCATTCAACTCTTACTTATTCTTAGTTTTTGAGTTGCAGTAAAAAACCTGCAGTCTTGCTTGCACAGCTTGCAAGAATAGGTTTTGATGAAGATGGTAAAACTTATATTTAAATTCCTTCACCTAATAACTTTCATTTATCTTCAACAGTTCTTAATTGCTCATGTCTCTTTTCTTGTTACAAGGTCGGCCAGGTCCGCACCTCATTTAATGCAACAAAAGTCCACCTCAATGCCAATTTCCAGGAGGTCACAGATTTTATATCAAGGTGTGTGGTGGTCATTTCTAGAATACAACCTCATTCCTATTATTACACTTTTTGCATGTGTTAAGCCAATTTCTGAACATTTGTCCTCAGTGCGGAACACCTACCATCACCAATCATTACTTCCCACACACCAACGGTTGAAACTCAGAACTCAAACACTGCTGCTGACACTATCCTTCGAAATACACCAAAAATTAAAGTCTCTGACATCCCTCTTCAGGACGTGGTGTGTCCCAATCTTGTATTCTTCTTATTCTACCCTATCAATTCATGCCAACTAATTGTCCTTCCAATGATTCGCAGGGGAAATATTTTGCGGTGGTCTGTGAGTTCAAAAAAACCATATCACGGGATGGATGGTTTTATGATGGGTGCTCAAGGTGTAGCACCAAACCCAAAATGGACAATGGTGTTGCTTCTTGTGCGAGCAACTATTGCAAAGGCAAACGATGCACTGTCCAACCGAAGTATGATAATTTGAAATCACCTCTATTAACCTTCTATCCCTACATCTGTGTTAAGTGTTCAACATCTACATCTCATATGTATTTTTTTCCTACAGGCTAAGGCTGAACTACCTAATTGCTGATGAGTCTGGAACTACTTCAATAGTATTCTTTGACAAACAAGCAACTGAGTTGCTAAAAAAGAGTGCCTTGCAGTTAAAGGCAGAGCTATCTGAGGTTCCACTCTAACTTTTCCAAATCAATCCCAACATTTTTTCAGTTTTCTCACAACATTTATGCTCTTTCATTTTAGGAGGAAATAGGTTATGCATTCCCAAAAGAAGTTGATGAGAAACTTGGCAAAAAAATGCTCTTGAAGATGAAGCTAAACATTTACAACAAGAACCACCTGAATTCCAGCATCTCTGTCACAACATTTGCTGAGGCAACTGACCTTACTGAAGCCTTTGATCTGCTGAGGTTCAGTGTTTTTTTACTTACAAGTTCAACCTTATCCATTTCAGTTTATTTTTTTAAAAAAAAAAATTACACCGCTCACTACGTTTTTCGTCCCAGATTGTTCAACCGAGTATATGCCATGACGAAGAAGAGGAAATCATTTTTCGAAGAATTGCACCTTGCTAGAGATAAGGGACCCTCAACAGCAGAACCATCTCTGACACAATCTGAAAGCTTGCCAACAATTGACCTTGATGAAATTTCCCTTTCTGAAGACATCCAAGTTATTCCATCAAAAGGGAAAAGGAAGGTTTCTGCAAAGAAACAAGTGTTGGTTATACTTAGTTTTGATGATGTCTTAAACAGATGCCATTCTTATAAGCAAAAAGATTGAGTAATATAGTTATCTCCTACATTGACTAACTACTATGTTTAATGTAGATTAGCTCAAGTTGAATCATAGAGGTTAATCAAGAAGAAGAGGAGATATTGAAGAAGATTAGTTCAAGTTGAATCATGAGGTTAATCAAGAAGATCAAGAAATATTAAAGAAGGTAGGAGCTGCAAAGAATTGATGAGCACAAGTTAAATGATGAAGAATGATCAAGTTGGGAGATGGAAGAAAGAAAGAGTTGATTTATGAAGGATGATCAAGAGAAGAAGAAAGAAAGGAAGATCTTGGTAAATGGAATGAAGATATCATTATTCAAGCTCTAAGATTGATGCTAGAAGTCTTCAAGGTCATATGGAAGTTGGAATGGCTCAATTTGAAGTTAAAATCAGCAAAAATTAGCTTCAGGATGAGAAATCTCGAGTTTGGGACTCAATACTCGAGTATGCAAGTGTTTACTCGAGTATGGAAGTGTATACTCGAGTAAGGAAGTGTCTTCAGCACCTTGGCGTCTACGGACAAGGTTTACTCGAGTATGGAAGTGCTTACTCGAGTAAACACGAGTAAGGAAGTGTCTTCAGCACCTCCGGCTCTCTCGGACAAGGTTTACTCGAGTATGGAAGTGCTTACTCGAGTAAGCAAGTGTTTACTCGAGTAAGAAAGTGTTTACTCGAGTATGGAAGTGTTATCAGCACTTCAGCTCCACTGTCTCACGTTCAGCACGGGCGACCTCTGGTAATTCGATGATATCTCTCAAACCAGGAATCGGATTGACACAAAACTAGTGGCTTATGAAACTAGACATCCAATGCGTCATTTTGGTATAAAAATCAAGCCAAAAGGAGGTCATATGAATTATCTGTGAATTTTACAAGTTGACACAAGAATCAGCATCATGCTTCAGAACAAGCTTCAGTATTTTGAGGATATCTCTCAAACTATGAATCCAATTGAGCTAAAATCGGTGCCATTGGAAAATAGACTCACAGAGATTTCCAAAAAGAGTTGAACGGACCAAAACGGAGTTCAGACCAGGGAGATATGGTCTTCGAAAGTTGTTTACTCGAGTATAGGAATGGTATACTCGAGTATAGGACTTCCAGAGAGCAATCAAGATTTTAAACTGAAGGTTCTTACTCGAGTAAAGGTATCCTTACTCGAGTAAAGGACTTCCAGAGAGCAAAAATATCTTTAAACTAAGTTGCTTACTCGAGTAGATGAATCCTTACTCGGGTAAAGGAATTACAGAGAGCTCCAAAGAATTTATAACTATTTCTTACTCGAGTAGGAGTTTATTAACTCGAGTAAAGAGCTCTTAAACTGATTTCCAGACATGACACTTGTTCTTGCCTACTCAAGTAAAGACTCAAGTATTGCATACTTGACTTACTTACTCGAGTAAAGACTCAAGTATTGCATACTTGACTTACTTACTCAAGTAAAGACTCAAGTATTGAACGCCAACTTCAGAATTTCAAATCGACGAATTTGCAATGCCTTCTTGTTTGATCTTAATACTTCCCATGATTAATCTCTAATGTTCCTAGATATGTTTAACCACTTTATTGGTGAGTTTCGAGGATTAAAACGAAGGATATCAGATTTGTGCAAAAACATCAAAAGCCGTGCAAAAGCTCTAACGGCTAGTTTCTAACGGCTATAATTTTTTATCCAACAATCATTGAATATTCACAACGGTCAAGAAACATTTCTTCATCAAGCAAACTCTTCCCCAACGGGCAAAACTCCAAAGAGCCACTTCAGATCAATTAATCACATGGATTAGTTGGAGTTTAGAGAGAGAAGCAGACCACACTTAATGATAATCAACTACAACGGTCTCGATTCATCCTACAACGGTCATAAACGGTCACAGACCTTTCTCTATCTATAAAAGTCATGGACACAAGCAGAAAAACGTGGAGATACAAGATCACAATGCCAAAATGCTGATACTCTGCTTCTACATCCTTTTCACTCTGTTTTACTTGTCTAGATAGCTTAGAGAGTGAAATGAATTGTGTTTGTACTTCGGTGATTATTTATCCATTCCTTTGAGAGGAAAATGATTGTAAACACATTATCTTTCGAGAGTTACTCAAGATTGGGGAATCTTGAGTGGGATATACATTGTGTTGATTACAACTTGTAAGGGGGAGTGAATCTAGTGAGAGGATTACTACGAGTACAGAGTGTGTAATCAAGCAGTGTGTTGATTACAGATTGTAAGGGGGAGTGAATCCTAGAGAGAGGATTGCTTCAATTACAGATCATGTAATCAAGAAGATTAAAGATAGTGGATTGAAAATCCCAAGTGAGGCTTGGGGACTGGACGTAGGTCAAGGATAAGGCCGAACCAGTATAAATCTGTTTGCAAGCTCTTCTCCCTTATCTCTTACATTTCCAAAGATTTACATTTGAATGTTTGTCAATTGGTTTATAACTCACTTCTTTTATACAAGTTGAATTTTGAATTGAGAAAAGATTTTCATAGAATCTAAATTTTTATACTTCACCCAATTCACCCCCCTCTTGGGTTCAGCCGGTACTTACAACAAGCTGCACATACTTTGAACTCACCCACATATGGCCCATCATCTCCAGCGAAGACACCATCCAAGGCACTCAAATGGATCAAGAAGGAACAAAATTGAACCACTTCCTCTATTTGCATCAATTGATTAAGTAGTTTTTTTCCAGTATTCGTTGTATTGATCACCTTGCTTGTGTCCCTAGGTATTGATCACCTTGCTTTTGGTCCCTAGATTGTAATGTCGTGATAGATCTTACTAGGTTTCAATGACTCCTTATTAGGAGAGTAGTTGGTTTAATGTCAATGCTTTTGAATCCTTGACTCCAAACTTGAATCAACCTTTTGTAAATGCTTTTATTATGATTGACAACAAGTTACAAGTAACAGATGCAAAAAATCTGCCACGTATGACCAGCAAATACTTACATGTCTGCTGCCCAAAACTCATTTATACACCAATGGACTAATGCCTATTAATATTTAGGAAACTTTCCATATTATGACGCAGGGGGATGTCCTGCTGGTCATATCCAGTTCATGTTGTCGCAAACAACGGTCATACAGCTTGACTTTATGCCATTGGTGGTCAAAATCCCCATCCAATGAATATGAGTGAAATCAGGTACATTTATGGCATTTGATCTGGTCTACTTGGATTCTAGATAGTTTCATTGACATAAAAGCTCAAAATCCAGTGGTATTCCTGGTCGGAACAACTCAATAGTGTTCTTTACTAGATACTTTTGTTTTCCTAGATTGTTGGTGTTTCCTCTTTGCTGGCATATTTGAACGTTCTCCTGGATATATTACTTCAAGAAGGAATATCCAAATTTTCAATAATGCATAACAGTCATATTACCAATGGAAATTATCAAATATTTGAAATTATCAAAAAAATTGATATGTCCCGATTACTTTATTTTTAGGTCTTCATGGATGCAAAAAAGATACCATCATTTTTTATAACTTTATGTTTTCTGTTTTATTTATACTTTATTATTTATTTATAGTAGCAAGTATCAAGAAAATCAAAATCTGAAAACTGGAGTGGGTATGTCTAATCGGTACACTTGATCGCATCGTTTTCATTCACACGAGTATTTATACATCATTTACTTAACTTTTATCTCCATATTAACAGTCCCTTCAGTGTAGGGTTTGACCTTCACCCCTTTGTTAGCAAGAGCTACAGATGTTAGGTGATACAGAGGTACATACATCTTGTGACTTGACTTAAAATTGGATTTCATGTTCAATATGTGTGACAGCTGGTGATTTCTTGACTAAAAACTCTGGGATGTTGTATCTGCATTATCCGTCTTCCTTTTTGCACCCTTTTTTTCCTTCATCTTACGAAGTATGAATGTTAAGCTTAAAGTCTAGAAATCTTGTATGACTTCATGGCAAAAAATTCCTATCACATGCGGTTGCAAAAAAATTCCTTACAAGATAGATTTAAACTTTGCCTATTTTTCCCTCCTTTAAATTTGTCTACCGCCACACCGCAAAGATGAATCTTCTTCGGGCCCATGTCTCTCTTCTTGCAATGTTCATGTTTCAAGTCCCCTTGTGTTAATATACACTTTGCAGAGGAAGGTAGAAGTTTTTGGGTGCAAAAAGTCAAGTCTCCTAAGGTCTGTTCGCTTGGTTCTGCAAGGTCACTCATCTGGTATATAATTTCCTTCTTACTTCAAGTAAAGTTTTATGGAATGTGGGATACAGATGCATAAACACAATAACACTTCTGTGAGTTAACGAAGTGATCATGTTATCCTCAAGTTACTTGCATTTCATCCATTTTGTGGACCAAAAGTTTGCATATGCATCGAGGCATTTTGGATGATGTTTTTGTCTTCTTTACTCAAAACCGTCAATTTAATCAAACATTTTCATCTACCCACTTTGTTTCTACCTTTGCTACTTTGTTTAAAAAATTGCTCTTTTGTTGGTCTTTTTTGGAATTGCACCTTCGTATAAACGCAAAACTGAACAATTTTCTCCCGTAAAATCATGTTTTGTACTTTCACATGGGCTTTTAGAGCTCCATATGGTAAACCGAAATGGCTCTTAAAATAGGATAATCTTCTATTGAATTATTGTTTCATTGGATTTGTGTTCGTTATGGCTAAAGTTGGAAGAGCTTTGGTGCACTTTAGTTATGTTTTAGTTGTCTTAAAGATTCTTTCTTTTTGCTGGGGAAATTATCATCCCATACGTGATTTTAATGGATATATCATTTATTGTTGTTTCCATCATTTGAAGTTTCATATCTTATTATGTCTATACTCCATGTGTGTCACAATCAGATATTGCAGAGGCAGATCAAGGGAAATTAAATGCACCACTTCAGGTATTGTTACTTTCATTTTCATTCTCTTGCTCACATATACACAGAGATGCATTATCGGATTACTTTCAGTCATCTGATTCTTTGTTGTTTTTTTCCTTAGTTCAGAATTATTTTATTTATTAATTTGACAATTATTATCCATTTGCGTATCTTTTCCAAAATGAAAAAATGTTGACTTAGTGTAGGACTCTTGCTACCTAATACTTCTATCAACAAGCAACAATTCCCCCCGAGCGTTGTGCGAGTGCAACATCTACAACACTTAAGAACAAATGTTGCCCTTCAATTCATCAACCTCCATTCAAAAAAGTTTTCCAACCCGAGGCCCTATCGGGCCATACCCGGGTTGGTACCGGACCTTGGGCTAACTTTTCCAACCCGAGGCCCTATCGGGCCAGACCTCGGGTTGACCTTCAACCCGATCCTTAGACATCCCTATGGCAAGTATCCCTTACTAAAACTTGGTTGTTAAATTTGAGTTAAAATATATATTTGGTCCTTTAAGTTTATTTTAAGTATAATTTTAATCCCTAAAATTTGTAAAGTGTATTTTTAGTCCTTAAATGCTAACACCGTTAACTTTTACGAACGGAAATGCTCGGTCAAGCGATAAAATGGAGGAAAAACATATTTTAATTTAGATTATTTTAATATAATATTTTTTATATTTTAAAATTAAATTATAACACAAATTGAAAATGCCCTTCTCTTCTGCCTTATGCAACAATGGCTTGGGATTGGGATCGAAGTAATTCGACAAAGGGTTCAACATATATGGATGGGTTCGTGCTGAGGTTGGGGTTAGACCAGTGAAGGGACAACATGGATAGGTCATTTGTTCAAGAAGGTGGAGATGGTTTCGGCGCATGAATCAGAATCGTCGTCATCGCCTCTGGAGGATTGCATACTCCCGCTGTTACCCAAATCCAGAGTAAAGGCCAGAGGGAGATATGTGGGTGCTACATAGAGATTTTTGTGAGTTACTTGCACATGGCCATTTAAGGGTGGGCTGCAAAATGAGGCATTGCCACATAGAGTAGAAATTTAGAAGAGACGGGTATTTTCAATTTCTGTCTTTATTTTAATTATAGAATATAAAAATATTAGATTATCCAAATTTAAATATTTCTGTCTGCATTTTATCGTTAACTCAGCATTTTCTATTAGTAAAAATTGACAGTGGTAACATTTAGGGACTAAAAATACACTTTACAAACTTAAGGGATTAAACTGATACTTGATGTAAACTTAAAGGACTAAATGTATACTTTATCCTTAAATTTATCTCAAAAATCTTAAATCTAACTTTAGAAAAATTAAAGTAGATGATATATGGATTTTTGAGGTAAATTTGCATCTCAACAAAAATGACGTTGATGACATTTAGACGGTCAATTTAGTGTATTTAATCAATCAAATGTTAAAATTAAATGAGATAATGGTTAAGAAAAACTTGACTCTTTTTTATAACTTTCCAAGTAAAAATTGTTTCAAAAAAATTTCATGAATAAAATTATACTTCAGTAAAAACTTTGAGAAAAAATTGCCCCATACCTTTTCAATAATATGGTAAGTCATGCTCAGTAATTGCAGTGTACCTGTGCTTTCTTCTACCTTTGCCCGAGGCTATATCTCATTGTTACATCTCCTTCATGGTCAGGTTCACAATGCATTCGTTGCTATTCATGAAGCTTTCAGCTCACTGTACGCACATGAATAGAAAACTGGTGGAACCGTACGATGTGGTGAATTCGCATCATTTAAACAATTTGAGGTATTGTTTATTCTAGCAAGATATTTTATATTAAAAATTATATTAGACTAAATCCTTATACATAATTAATTGAGAAAATTGCATTTAAATACCATTTGAATTTGTAAAACTTCAAGAAGTCTCCCAAATTTGTAAAGAGATTGAAAGGTATCAAGGACCTATAAGAGATATACAAATTCGGGTGAAATTATTTTTTTACACTTACTTTTAAATAAATAAAAATACCCTCACCGAAGGGCCGCCACCCTTTGGTGCCCGTCGTGCCTTCGGTGAGGGGGTGGAGGTTTGTTTTTTTGGGGAGGGGGTAGAGTTTTTCTTTTTTTTTAAAAAAAAAAAATTATATCCATTGAAAGTGTGGGGGTGGGTTTGAACCCCCAACCCCCACTAGAGTTGGGAATCAAGGCGTAGGCTTTGTTAGGGCTCGAGGTAAGGAAAACATCTGTTTTTCAAAGCCCGGCCTTAGATAGTACCGTGGTGGTCGTAGGCCCTGGCCTGAAAATTACTATTTCAAATTTTAACTATTTTTCCTTTGGTTTTTTCCAAAGAAATATGATTAGTAAATTGCAACCATTAAAGGTCTAATCTATCAAATAAATGTTATCAACATTTATATCTAAACAATATAAATCATCCAACAAATAAACACATTCATTAATTCGTAATAAAAAACAAATAAACACAGAGAAAATATAAATTTAAAAATACTAAATTGCCCTTGAAATTGATTTAATTTTTTTCCCACCAAAATTACTACCGCCAAAATCATCATTTTTTAACCTTAACTAATATCTACATAATCATATCATTTAATTATTACTTGTAAGGTAGATATTGACCCCTAACCCTTTAATATCATTAAGTTTTTTTTTTCTTGATTTGCATAATTTTATATAAATAAGGAAAAAGGAAAAGCTCCATCAAAGGAACTTTATCAATCAAGATAAAAAATTAAATGCATTTCATATATTATCATTATATAATTTAATTATTAATGGTAATATAGATATTGGCCCTTTAACCCTTTCATATCATTAAGTTTTTTTCTCTTGATTTATATGTAAATCAAGGAAAAAAGCTCTATCAAAGAAACTTTATTAATCAAAATAAAAAATTAAACGTATTTTTTTTTTTTTACTAGAACTAGTTGTGTAAGCTCAAATAACAAAAATAAAATATTACTATATTGTATCAAAAATTGAAATATTATAAGGTGTTAATAATACATTGACACTAAAAGGTACACTCGTGCTGAACATGACCCTATTAATTAATTAATTAATTATATATATATATATATATATATATAACATTTATTTAATGTTTATAATTAATTATAAAAAATTTGAATTAAAATTATATATTTTTTCAGTTAAAGTTTGCATCGATTTTAAAAATAAAATTATAATTTTGACAAAATTGAAAGATGTTTGTGTTATTTTTTTCTATAAATATCTATGATGAGAGATTGTGTTTAATATAATTAGATTTAGAAATTCATATTATTTTCAAAATTGAATGTGAGAGAAAAAGTAGGAGGTTTGATTAGGGACAATTTATTATTTTTAATTTTTTTTTTTATTAATTGGTCCTTCTCGAATAATTACAACTTTTACGGCCCTTCTAAATAAATATGATTTGCTATAGGTCCTTGATTTTAATTTTCCTAAAAATTATCATATAATGGAATATTCTTTTCAATCATAGTAAGTTTCGATGGTTTGATAAATGTTTTCTATTTGGCTTTTGTAGTGAAATAATAGAGAGAAAGATAGAGAAAATATACTCTCAAATGAATGTGTTTATTCATATGCTCAATAGGGTATTTATACATAAGAGAGAAAATAAGAGAGTAATGACTCATTATGATGATTGATTTCCTAATCACTCATAATTCCTATAATCCTTAATTATATGCGATACTAATTAATTATAATATATTTAAACCGATTTATTTCCTAACATTCCCCTCAAGTTGGAACATCGATGTTAATCATGCTCAACTTGTTACAAGAAAATATAATATAAATAAATCCAAACAAAATAATTTTATTCTTCATGAGATCAAGAACACTACTAGAAAAATCGAAAATAGACGGATCTAGCGACGGAAAATTTTCCGTCGCAAAAAATTGAGAATTTGCGACGGAAATAAAAATCCGTCGCAAATTACAGTAAAGTTTTTTTTTTTTTTTTTTTTTTTTTTGAAAGTTAGCAACGGAAAAAGTGTCGTCGCAAACCCCAAGCGGGGGTAGCGACGGAACACGTGTCCGTCGCAACCCCCAGTAGGGGTTGCGACGGAATTAATTCCGTCGCAAATCCCTCCAGGGGGTTACTTCCCATTTGGGGGTTGCGACGGACACGGGGGTCACGTCGCTAACCCCCCGGGGTAGCGACGGACACACGATCCGTCGCTACCCCGTGGGGGTTTAGCTGCGGGTTACGACCCCAATTTAGGGGGTAGCGACGGACACGTGTTCCGTCGCCCGGGGGTAGCGACGGATCGTGTCCGTCGCAGCCCCCGGGTGGGTTAGCGACGGAACACGTGTCCGTCGCACCCCCCCCGGGGGGGGTTGCGACGGATTTAATTTCCGTCGCTACCCCGGCTTCTCTTCGGCATTTTCCCCTTTCAATTATACTCGATCGACCCCCCCGCCATTTTCCATTTTCAACGCCCCACCCCACCCCCTTCCACGGCCGAGCCTCCCCCTCCCCGTCACCGCCGGCCCTCCTCCTCCCCTTCCACCGCCGGCCCTCCACCTCCCCATTTTCCTTCCCTCGTCGCCCGGCCCCCCCCCCACCCATCGTCGTCCCCCCCCCCCCCTCCTCCTTCCGTCGTCGCCCACCCCCTCCCCTCCCAATAATCGTCGTCCCCCACCCCCTCCTCCTTCCCTGCGTCCCCAACCCCCTCCCTCCCCCATCCGTCGTCCCCCACCCCCTTCCCCGTTGACCCCCCTCTTCCTCTTCCGGTTGCTCCATGATCCTCCTTGTTGCGGCCTACAAAGATACAAGAAGCTTAGAAAGATTAAGATTAAGGTGAGAACTATGACTATTTATTTTACTCTCTTCTACCTTTCCTAAAGTAGTATAATCACTAAAGGTCAAAATTTTCTTGGTGTATTGGAGGCGAAGATCAAGTGAGTTAGGTGGTCTCTAGTTCGTGATTGGGTCCTCCTCGCTCCTTCTTACCCTCACAACCTTCGGGACTCCTTACTTGTGGTGAACCTCCGGGTAAGTCTAACAACTTCCTATAATATTTGATATTCGTTCTTTCATGATAAATCTAGGTAGAAAAATTTGAAAACCTAAAAAACCTACAATTGCATGCGTGGATTTTGATGTCGTAAATTTTCTTGTTAAAATAGTCATAATGTTGTTGTCTTTATTAGTCATATACCTCTTATATCTCTGAAAATTTTATGTATATGGTTATGTTGTGGTAAAAAAAATAAGGTGTACGTGTTGTTAATTTTGTGTACATGCATGAAATAATTTCTTCTTTTTATGGGTGAACATCGGATTCTGTTTTACCTTTTAAGTTACTACTATTATATTGCTTTTATATATGTATCTTAATTAAACTAGTTTTATGTACTAAGTTTGAGGAAGATGTCAATTTAGGAAGTATCTTTTAATAATCTATAATATGTTAATTAAATATTTCTATTCCATTTTTCAATTTATTAGAATATTTAATTAGTATATTCTTTTTTTAAAAAATAAGAATAAGAATATAATATTATTTATTTAATATATTTCTATTTCTATTTATATATATATATATTAATTTATATAATTATTTTATTAGGATTAGAGTATTCTAATTTATAACTTTTTATTTTATTCTAGAATTTCGTATATGTAATATATAAAATTTGAAATATGTAATTAGAAAATATGAATTACATATTTTATTTATCTTTTTGTTTTTGTTTGTGAAAAATTCGTCAACAAGTTATACATATGGATGGATAATTTGAACAATTAAAAGATTATAATTCATTAACCTTGAATTTTATTACAACTATAAAATTACATTATTAGTTCAATGCATGTGTTGGTTTCTTAATTTCTTGAGTAAGTGTCAATTGGTTGGCGGCACTTCTATATATATATATATATATATATATATATTTGTGGCATAATGAGATGTTAATTAGATTAGTAATTGCCATAGCTAGGAAGTATGGAGGGCGATCGTGATAGGAGTTGGATGTACAATCGTCTAAGCGAGAGAAGACAACTAACTCAACCATTCTTGGCGGGTTTGAAAGAGTTCATCCAATTTGCTTTGGCACATTCACCTAATTCAAGTAGGGCGATCAGTTGTCCATGTGTCAAATGTAGATGTTTAAGATTTCAAGATTCGGAGACGGTGAAAATCCATTTGTGTAAAAAGGGATTCATGAAGGATTATGAGTGTTGGGAATGTCATGGCGAAGTCCGACAGATACCGAAGTGGTTATTACGGGGACAAGTAGTCATCGAGACAACCTTAATCAATATCGGCGGTTGGTTATGGACTGCGGGACCGTCGATCGGCCAATATTTCGATCCGTTACTCATCTTTGAACCGTCATACATGGGAGAGGAGACCGATACACATATTGATCAACCATCATACATGGGAGAGGATCCTCGTCCGGAAGCCGATAGGTTCTATAAAATGCTTCAAGAAGCGCAACGTCCGTTGTGGGAAGGTTGTGAACACTTCGAAAATAGTGAATATTCATCGCTATCGGCTACCCTAGCGACACTAAGCTTGAAGACCGATCACCACATGAGTGAGAGGAATTACAACGAAATGATGCAGATCATGAGTAAGGTTGTTCCCAAAGACAATAATTTGCCGAAGGATTTTTATCAAGCAAAAAAAAAAAGGTGAAAGAGCTAGGGCTTGGATGTGAAAAAATCCATTCTTGCCCATAGGATGTATGTTGTATTACAAAGATGATCTTGGTGACCAATTGTAAATTCTGTGGACATGAGATATAAAGTTGTGAGGAATGGAAGGAAAACGACCCTTCAAGCATTTTGCAAGATGTGGTACTTTCCTCTCGTGCCCGGACCGGAGATTGTATGCATCGAACAAGCAGTGCTCACATGAGATGGCGGGAGCATCACGGGGATGAAAACTTTGTGACGCATCCATCGATGCGAAGCTTGGCGTAAATTTGACGAGGCGAATCCTTTTTTGCTATGGATCCCCGTAATGTCCGTCTTGGTCTATGTTCGGATGGGTTCGCTCCTTTCGACAATACGGGTAGGATTTATTCTTGTTGGCTGTCATTGTGACACCGTACAACCTCCCACCTTCTATGTGCATGAGAAGAGAATTTTTGTTTCTTAACGCGTTAATCCCTGGGCCATCCAACCCAAAAAGAAGATAGATGTGTACCTCGGGCCTTTGATAGACAGTGAAGATATTGTGGATGAAGGGGTTCTAACGTATGATATATCATTGAGCCGAGAATTTCACAATGCATCTTTGCCTTAATGTGGACGATAAATGACTTCCTTGCATATGGGATGTTGAGTGGCTGGCAAACGTCGGGAAAGCTTGCATGCCCGGTATGTCTTGAACAGAACAGGGGTTTTACCTTGGAACATAGTCACAAAGTCTGTTGGTTTGACAAGCACCGGCGATTCCTACCCCCTGATCATCCGTTTAGGAGAAATAGAAAAGACTTCACGCGGAATGTGGTTGAACGAGCAGATCAACCTCGTCGTTTAAGTGGCGATGAAGTATGGGACAGGGTCAAGTACATTCAAAGTGTTGAAGAGGGGCTGCTTCCAGCCAACTTTGAGGGATACGGCGTTGATCATCATTGGAACAAACGCAAAGCATATTCGGGAGCTACCATATTGGAAAGATCAATTGTTAAGACACAATCTCGATGTCATGCATATTGAGAGGAATGTGTTTTGCAATATTCTGTACACCGTGATGGACACCAAGGGCAAGACGAAGGACACAGTCAACGCAAGACTGGACATAGAAGCGATTTGCAGAAGGCCTGATTTGAATTTGGTGCAGAATGCCACGGGGCGGCCTTCCAAACCTAGAGCGTCGTACACATTCAACAAACAACAGAATTTAGAGTTGTTACAATGGGTTAAAGACCTCAAACTCCCGGACGGTTATGCGTCAAACTTGAAAAGATGTGTCAACATGCACGAGGCGAAGTTATTCGGGATGAAGAGTCATGATTGTCATGTTTTTTTCAGATTGCTTAGTGGGCCTTCAAAGCACTTCCGAAGCATATATGGTCTATTCTCACTGAATTTTCCATGTTCTTTAGAGAAATCTCGTGCTTCGAGCTTAGTGTTGAAAAGTTACGGCACACGGAGACGAGCATGCCAATAATGCTATGCAAGTTAGAGATGGTGTTTCCTCCAAGCATGTTTGACTCAATGGAACACTTGCTGTTCATTTGGCCTACGAAGCAAAGGTAGGAGGGCCACAACAATATAGGTGGATGTATCCGTTTGAGAGGTAATATATATATTTATTTCGCACATTTATTAATTGAAGGACATGATACTTTAGTTTATAAATACTCTCTCATTGTCCATTGCGGGTTTTTACGCACACTTAAGAAGAAGATAAAAAATCCAAGGTACGTTGAAGGATCTATCGCGAGAAGCTTATCTAGTCGAAGGCGACAAAATTTGCGTCATACTATTATCCCCCGAAACGATATCAAGCTGGAGAGGGTGTCTCGCAACGACGATGGCGGTGATACGAGCAAACAAAAATCAATATTTAATTTTCCAGGCCGAGTCGTGGGAAAACGTTGGAGGTCAACTCTTGACGGAAGAGATAAGCAAGTAGCGGAGTGGTACATTCTTAACAACTGTGAAGAGGCCGCCCAGTATTTAAAGTAAGATTTCTTTTCTTTTTACTGTTACGGTAAGTATTGAAGTATTAACTTCATTTTTTTCTTACAGTTACTTCTCTAATTTGGTCCGATCGGAAAATCCTTCAATGTCGGAATCCCAAGTTGATCAATTCACGAACTCGGAGTTTCCAAAATGGTTTCGAGAGTACTTCGTGAAAAATCCACCAGATCCCAATGAAGTTGCATGGAGTTTATCTTATGGAGCTACAATAGTTGTTACCGGTGCAACAAATATTTAATCAATGGGTATCGGTTTTCAATTGTTGAAGCGAATGCGAGTGCTTGTATGTTGCAATTACGGTGTATGTTGTCGAGGTGACCAAGTTGATGGGGTGGAGGGCGACTACTACGGGAAGTTAATTGACATAATTCAGCTGAGTTACCTGTGGGACAAAGTGGTGACCCTTTTTAAATGTGAGTGGTTTGATAACAGTCCGCGTGGGACAAAAGTGGACAAATATGGAAATGTTGAGATCAGTGGACAAGGAGATATACGGTTGGTTATGACCCTTTCATCCTTGCTCAACGGGGGCGGAACAAGTTTACTATACATCATACCCCACATCGCGCCAAGGGTGGAGGGAGTTATCAAAACCAAAGCACGAAATATTATACCCAAGTCGAAAGAGTCGGAAACAAATGACGGTATGAAGGAACCGTTCCAAGCGATGCGGAACATGCCTATAAACGTTGCCGACGACGATATACCGAGCAATCTGTTCGATTCTCTTTGCGGAGTTAGAGTTGATTCCTATTCAAATTGACGATGAGGAATCGACGATGAGGCGAGAGGAGATTTTTTCGATAGTGAATCTGAGTTCGACGATTATGAGACTCCAGAGGAAGGCATGGAAGCAGAGGTCGAAGAACAGGAATCGTCCGATTGATTTGTGTTAGTTTTTTGTTTATGACGATATATTATACTAGATACATCCTACTTCGCCAGTGTCATTAATTAAATTTCTTAACTTTATATACATTTTGACATAATGTTTATGAGTGTTCAGAGATGGAGCATATAGGAGGGCGTTCAGGTAGTGGACGTGGTGGTGGTCGATCTCGGGCCCGTCCTATCGAGGGGTAGGGCGACGCCATCTGCCCCCTCTATTCGCGAAGGGCTCTCCGGTTCCCCGAGTTGCCGTCACTTGATCATATCTCATCTTCACCTTCGGTTCATATGTCATCTTCACCGTCGGTTCATATGTCATCTTCTCCGTCGGTTCATATGTCATCTTCACCGTCACTTCATATGTCATCTTCTCCGCCGACCCCCACTCTTTTATGGGCGGTGCACGTGTGCCGGGAACTTCCAGTGATCACCACAAAGGGGCACTGCGGGTTTACTTTACAATTTCGATTGATTTACATATGTTAAGTTCTCTTTAACCATCTATGTACAAACATATTCAATATAGTTGACATTCTTTCCTTCAAAGACACTACGTCGCCTCAGAGCCAGGTTAGGGAAGAAGGTAGTTCCTCCAGTACACCCATCTGGGGAACGGTAGATCCTGCGACAGGGAAGCTTTGGATCCGTTCTGCAGGCGACAACGAGTAAGTCATGTAAAGTTACCAGTAATGTTACGATTTTCTACCTTTAGTTGGTATGCTAATATTTGCATCCGTCCTCTGTCTTCAGATTTTACCCTTATAATCAGGTTGCAGATTGGATCTCGAACCAAATATTCCGTAATTTCAATCAGCCTTGGGGCAGTTGGACACAGATCCCTAAGGCGAATCGGGATCGTTGGTTCGAAGAGTTCTTGGTAAGTTGTGTGTTTTATCATTAAGCGGTTTTAAAATTTAAAGCACTAATTATTCATTATTGATTTGCATCGTGAGTATAAGACGTTGCTGAAGATCGTGAAAATCTGAAAAAAATCTTATAACTATAAGGGAGGCCGGTGGTTGTCTGAGAGGTGTTATAAATTGAGAAGGCACAGAGGTAAGCAAGATTGGATTCAACCCGACACTGCAGATGAATTAATTCAAAAATGGGCCCGAGGATCCCAAGTTTCATAACAAAAGTGACAAAAATAAGCAAAATAGGGCCGAATGGAAGGACCGTCATATGTTGGTGGCTCCATTCCAATTAGTGAGCATCGACAAAAAATTGTGAGTACATGTTATTTTCTATTTATGTATTCAATATTTTGTCTTGTGAAGTAATTAATTAAGGTCATCATTTGTGTTTGCGAAAGAGTCGGGGAAGTTCTTGGGCTCGATTGAGTGGGTTACCTTTGAGCGGACCCATTCCAAGCAATCGAAGGGAGTGAGAGGCAATGGATTAACCCCAAGGCAAAGCAAATAGCGGTGAGACATTTATTGCATTTATTATTTGTTTCGTGCACCACTATATTTATATTATTTCACACGTCTTATTTATGTATTTTTTGCTTGTAGGAAACCTTTCATAAGTCGTCGCAGGATAGAGCCTCGCAGGTGGGACCGACCCTTATCGTCTTACTCCGATAACGAGTCATTCTTTGAGGTCTGCAGCGGATTTAACAAGAAAGGGAGAGTCTTTGGGTTCGGTGGCTCTGCGGGCCGATGAAGCAAATGAAGCGCTCCTCATCCTAAGACCTTGAAGGTGTTTCTATAGGTAAACGTTATACATTTGCTATTGATTGTGACATTTTCATTCCTTGGTCTATTTAAATGATGGACAAAAAATAAACGTACTCCCTAATACATTTGTAGATGAGATCAAAAAGATGAAGGCATTGGTGGAGGAGCAAGCAGCGCAGATGAGTCAGCAAGCAGCTGAGCTGAGCCAGACAAGACAGCAGATGACTCAGGAGCAGGAGATAATGAGGCAGCGGATGATTGAGGAACAGGAGATGATGAAGCGACGAGATGCTTCAAGAACAAGAGATGATAAAGGAGCGAGATGATGCGGAGATGACTCGGCGGGAGATGATGAGGGAGATGCGGCTTCAACTCCTATCCCTAATGAAAGACAAGGGTAAGGGGCCGGCTCCTGGTGGTGCGGATGATGATGGTGGTGTTGATGATGATGATGATCTTCTTGTTTAGACTATATTTTAGTAGATTTTCTTTTAAACAATATTATTTATATTTTGTTTTCGATGTGTAAAACTCTTTCGGATTGTTATTTCACGTTTTTATGATATACGGGTTTATTATTATATTTTTAAATGTTTTATTAATTTCTCAAAAAAAAATTAAAATCAATATTTGTGATAGGAATAAATAATTTTAAAAAAAAAATTTAAAAAAAAACCAAATTAAAAAAATATTAAATTTAAAAAAAAATTCAATTTAACATAGCGACGGATTATTTTCCGTCATTTGGGATTAGCGACGGATCATAGTAGTCGCTAATCCCAATGGTTAGCGACGGATAATAATCCGTTGCTAATCCCACGGATTAGCGACGGATTTAAATCCGTCGCTAATCCCGGATTAGCGACGGATAATAGTCCGTCGCTAATCCCGTGGGATTAGCGACGGACTATGATCCGTCGCTAACCCCGGGTTTAGCGACGGAAATAAATCCGTCGCTAAAGTGGGCTAAATAAATCCGTCGCTAACAACGGAAAAAAAATTCCGTCGCTAAATTTGAAATTTGCGACGGATAGCCTAAATCCGTCGCAATTGTGACGAGGATTTTTGCGACGGACGAAATCCGTCGCAAATTCCGTCACAAATTCATTTAGCGACGGAAAAACCCTTTTAGCGACGGATTTTTTCCGTCGCTAAAACTGATTTTTTTGTAGTGGAATGACAATAATAACAACCAAACGAGAATGTACACACCTTCAACATGTGCCGAACCGAAAATCTTGTCAACCTCCCGACGACACACACAAACTCATTGACACAAACGGAAAAGAAATCCGATGCCATTAAGGAGCACCACAAAAGGATAACAAAAAAAAAAAGAAAAAACTTCTCGAAATGACACGAACACTCACGCTACAAGCCGGGAGCTGGCCCTGCCATCGCAAAGGATGCAGGCCACCGGAAAACTCAAATTGGCCAAGAACTAACCAAGCTCGATACCATATAGTGAAATAATAGGGAGAAAGATAGAGAAAATATACTCTCAAATGAATGTGTTTATTCATATGCTCAATAGGGTATTTATATATAAGAGAGAAGATAAAAGAGTAATGACTCATTATGATGATTGATTCCTAATCACTCATAATTCCTATAATCATTAATTATATGCGATACTAATTAATTATAATATATTTAAACTGATTTATTTCCTAACACTTTTAAACTTTCTACCATAGCAATCTTTATTGTTTTAGTTTTGATTCTTTATTCATATGATAGTGTACTTAAATAATAGTTTAAATGCGGTTTATAAATCGTGGTGTTACAATAACCGTCTCACCTAATAGTATGTATGTACACATAATAGCAGTATAAAAATTGAGAAAAAAGAAAAAAAAAAGAGGTGCAACTAAGTTAAAAAGAGAGGAATTTCCACAATAAAGTATAAGTGTATATTTTGTTTAAAAGGGAAGTGGGAAAAAAATAGATTTAATTTCTTAGAAAAGAAAATATGACAATTGAAATTGTTTTAAAAAAGAAGAAATAATAAAGAATCTTCAAGAAGGAGGTAAATAAAGATATGCCTATAGATAATTTATGATATTCCCAAACTATAAAGATATGCTTAGAGGGAATTTATAATATTCTCAAAACTAAATATAATAGAGGTCCCAGACCTAACTCAATCAAACATCTGAATTAAAACTAAATTTGGCTCAAGTAAATTATTTCATCTAAAAGCAACATAGTATAAAACTAAATTTGGCTCAAATAAATTATTTGATCTAAAAGTGACATAGTATAAGCAAGATTTGAGATATGCTTCTCATATGGTAGGCTAGAAATAAAAACATTTGAGACATAAAAGAAGATAAGAGAGGTGGGAACAAAATTGCCACCTTTACACACGCACATGAGGGGACCGATAGTAAAGATCCCTTTTAACTATTTTAGGATTCAAGATCGGCTGGAGTGTTTTTCCAAGTGACCTATTTATAACATCTTTGCATAAGCATCATTGCGAAATTAAATTAACCAAACTTCTCTTGGGGATGAGGCCATTTATCATTTCAATCAACAGTTTGTTGGTAGGTTTTGATTTATTCTCTCAACTAATGACATTTTGGTGATATACTATTTAGCTTGCTTTGAATTATGATTTTTTTTTCATCCTTTGTTAGACTACAGCTATATATTGTATTAAGCATTGAGAGGCTTGCTGGCCATTATTGAGTCTTTTAAGGTGGCTTCTTAATTGGTATTTTCTACCAAACAAACTAAAACAAGCATTGATTTAATTAATTATCTTTTGGTTGCATGCTTTCTCAAAAAAATAATGGAACAGAGAAAACCATTTTTAATTGCAGTTTTATCCTTAAAAAATATCTTTACCTACAGTGCTTTCAACAAAATTTGGATCCTATTTAGAAAGTGAAAAAGATTGTTTAAAAAAGAATTATAATAAAGTGGACTAGCCGCACTTACTTGTCTATATTATATATAAACTATAACTTTAGGAAACAATTACTAGACAGCTTTTGACTGGGCTTGTGCTTCTTATATGAGGTAACAATAAGGTAACGTGAAATTTATCCTTGTAGTTCATGTTCTACAAGTTTTTTGGTTTTCGGTAGATTTAAAATCCATGTGTATTTTTTTTGTATGGGTGGTATCTCGAGGGAGATGGGAGAATTTAAAAGTTTGGAGAACATTGTTGATTGGGTCACTTCAGTTGGGTGTAGGCCTCTTGTGGACGGGCCTTAGAGCTCCATTCAAATTTTGGGCTCAAACGCATCTTCATGCTATATATATATATATATATATATGCTTATGATCATTGTTAATTACTCTTTATTTAGCTCCCGAGTGAAGAAAATGGCGATTGTCTCTCTAAGAAAAAAGCGACTGGGTTCCTTCCTCTTTCCGAGGAAGATGATTTGCTTAAACGAAGCTACAAGAAGATCAAGAGTGATGCGTGTCATGATGAGAACCGGCCTCGCTTCGGGTCAGCCTATTAAGAAACCGTGGAGTGGAGGGCGCTTTCACCGAGAAGTCGGCAGTGGCATTAATGGTAGCAAGTGAATGTGCAAGATGACGATGGTGAGAAAGCAATGTCTCGATGACACATTATCACAGGACGAGGGGGACGACGATGATCGCGAGCCCTATGAACGACACTGAGAACCCGATCGGAATTTTCCATCGTTCTCATTCTCTAATAAGATGAAAAAACGCTTGTACAAAGCCTGGCATAATGTTGTGATTGTTAAGCTCTTGGGACGAAATATTGGATATAAGTTACTCCTCTCTATCCTTCGCCCCCGGTGGCTAAAAAGGGGGTTATTAGCTTGATTAATATCCGAAATGGTTTCTTTGTTGTTAAGTTCACAAACAAAGATGATTTCTCTAACGCTTTATTTGGAGGTCCCTGGATGATTTTTGACCATTACTTAACTGTGCGACCATGGGAACCTCTGTTCCAACCTTGGAGAGCCAAAATTGATAAGGTGGCGGTTTGGGTGAGAATGCCAAGGTATTTCTTGAATACTATGATAAAGAAGCTTTGTCTTGGATTGGAGATAGAATAGGAGATACTCTCAAAATTGACATCAACACTTCCTGTCAGCTAAGGGGCCATTATGCGCGAATTTGTGTGCTCGTAGACCTGACTAAACAATTGATGTCGGGATTCACTCTGGATGGAGAGGATTACAATGTGGAGTATGAGGGACTCCATTTGTAGTGTACAAATTGAGGTGTCTATGGTCATAAAGCCGAATCATGTAAAACGGGAGCAACACTCGGGAACGAAGCAAGATGGGGAAGGTGAACAAGGCCTCCGGTGATACGAGCATGCAAAAAGACTCACGTAATGAGTGTGATATCCGGAAGGTGGCGCCTAAAGCCTCAAACGCCGAATCGTGTTTCCAAAGAGAAGGTCACGGTGACTCTTAATTGCATAACAGTGGATCCCGATTTGGAATTCTCACCAGAGTAGAGGAAGTGACAGGGGACGTGGCGAGTATAGGAAAATTAAATATTGCAGGGGAGAAGCAAGAGTTGGTTACGGATGCTGACAGAGGGGTGGAAGCTCCAAGCAATAACGTTGTAGTATGAGTTCAGGGAAAAAGTGGCGGCATCCAAAAAGGCTTCCAAAGTTAAGGTTCTTCAAAAGGAAACTATGGCGGGGGAGTTGGTGGCTGGAATCGCGCAAGGAGAAATGTTCACGTGGGAATCTAAAAAGAGGAGAAAATACTTGTGGAAATTTAGGTCTTATTGTCGTGAGAATCAAGAGGGGAGAAATTGGCTATTGTGGCAATGGATGAGGCCGGGTCGTCGAGTGGAGGCCCAAGGGAGAAAGGTTGTATGGAAGAGTCCGGCACATTGGAGAGGATGAATTTATTTCCGGAGCAATTGATCCAGGCGATCCTATTTTAGCGAATGGGCCCTCTGGGAAGTTTTGGGCCGGTCCTTCAATAGATGGGGATGACTGTGAGATGGTTGCTGAGACCCCAAGTGAGGTGCTCCATGCTAATCCTGAGCCCAAAGCCCACAGTTAACTGGTTGTGGACTCGATCCATCTCTTGTATTTTATTTATTAATTTTTTTAATTAATGGTTAAAATTTGCTATTGGAATGTGCGAGGTGCGTGCCATGATAGATTTTCGTAGAACCTTGTTGTTGTGTCGCAAGAACAATCCTGGGTTAATTCTCCTCTCTGAAACCAAGTGTGAAGAAGTTCACCGTCTTCGTCGTATCCTGGGATTGGGGTTCGATGATTTAGCTTTTTGTGCCGAGTGTCGGTAGATTGGGTGGTATCGTCGTGTGGAAGAAGGATTGGATTGACATTTCGGTGCTTTCATTAAATAGACAGCTTCATCCACCTTAGTTTGTGCTGCTACCGTAAACCCCCATTTTTGCTTATAGCCATTTATGCTTCTCCTAATTATTCTATTAAGCAAGCTCTTGGGGAAGATCTCGAGTTCATGGAACGATTTCAAATCCCTGGATCACCATTGGGGATTTTAATGATATTAGCTCCCTTTTCTCAAAGAGTGGGTGGATCAAGTAGCAATGAAGCAAGGATTACACTTTTCAATGACCGGTTGCAATGTTGCTTTTGTCGGATTTAGGTTTCTCTCGCCTAAGGTTCACTTGGAAGGGTCCTAAAGCTCCGGAGAGCATCGTTTCTTTGAACGCCTAGATCGAGCTCGCTAATGGAAGTTTTCTCTTGAATTTTTTAGAATGGTTTCTTCGTGTATTGCCTTGCACTCACTTTTCGACCACAACCCTATTTGTTTAGTGGGTAGCAACAATAATGTGGCTGGTAGTACTAATCGGCCATTTCGATTCGAAGCAATGTGGATCCGACATGAGTCCTTTGGTGACTTCTTATCTGAAAAATGGAACACTGAAGACGATATTATCAACGCTTTATCTTCCTTCGAAAATCATTTGGGAGGTTGGAATAGTGAAGTGTTTGGTATGGTGTAGCATCGGAAGCATAATATCATTTCCAGACTGGAGGGTATACAGAAATCAAATTCTTATCCTCATTCTGAATACTTGTGTAAACTAGAGGTTGATCTCCATGCTAGGCTCGAAAGAATCTTAAAGCTTGAAGAAATTAAGTGGTTCCAGAAGTCTAGAGCGGAATGGATTGCCAATGGGGATCGCAATACTAGATGCTACTATCTTAAATCGAAGATGAGAAGAAGAAGAAATAAAATTTCCATGCTCAAAGATTCGAATGGAAACTGGGTTGATAATGAAGATGAGCTCAAAATTATGGTTGTCAATTATTTCAAAGAGCTCTACTGTGCTGATATTGAAGCCTCCGGGATACTCCGTACTAAATCCAATTTTCCTGTAATTGATTCGGACCTTCTAAAGGATATGAGGAGAATTCCGGGATGAGGAAATCAGGGCTGCCATGTTCTCTATGGGCTGTTACAAGGCGCCTGGGTTTGATGGATTCTCCTCTGCTCTATAAAACAAATTGGAGAATTGTTGGCCCTTCCGTTTGCAACTTTGTGAAAAATGTCTTCCAAGGTAACATTTCCTTATCTCGACTCTAATAAGACACTTATTGCATTGATCCCTAAGAAGGAGAACGTTGAATTTGTATCGCATTTTAGGCCCATATCTCTATGCATGGTTCATTATAAATGCATTACTAAGTTGATTGCTATGAGGTTGAGTAGGGTGATGAATGATTTAGTATCGCCATTCCAATCTAGTTTTATAAGAGGCGCATGCATTCATGATAACATTATCATAGGCCAAGAAATTCTTCACTCAATGAAAAAGAATAGGAGTAGGAAAGGCCTTTTGGCAATGAAAATTGATCTAGAAAAAGCCTTTGATAGGATCAGTTGGAGTTTTTTAAAACAAGTTCTTTTGGATGTGGGCTTTGACCGTAATTTTGTATCTCTCATTATTAATTGTGTATCCTCGGCTTCCTACAATGTGTTGTGGAATGGTGGAAAACGAGTTTTTGCTCCTACAAGGGGTCTTCGCCAAGGTGATCCAATTTCGCCTTTGTTGTTTGTTTTGTGTATGGATAGGCTTTCACATTTGATCTCGTGACTTGGTTGAGGATCGATTATGGGAACCGATCTATTTTTCTAAATCTGGACCTAAGATCTCTCATTTAATGTTTGCTGATGATTTGTTTCTGTTTGGAGTTGCCACTGTTTCAAAGTCTAGATGTATGCTGAACTGTCTGCAGGATTTCATGATTGCTTCGGGTGGGAAAATTAATAAGACTAAATCGTCACTGTTTTTTTTCTCCAAGAGTACCTTTGGGTACTAAGCTATTGATCAAAAATATGCCTCAAATGAGTATTTCTTGTGAGATAGGGTCCTATCTTGGTTTCCCTTTATCGCGTAATGAGACAGAGGAATGACTTTCAATACATTATTGACAGTCGATCCAAGCCGGGGAGTATGGCAAGCTAAATGTCTTTCTATGGGCGTGAAGAGTAACCTTAGCTAAACCAATGATTAGTGCTATTCCTGTACCCAATGCAAGTGGCGAGAATTAGAAGAGTGTTTGTAATGAGGCCGAGAGATGCAAAAGGTGCAACTTCATTTGGGGCACGATGAATCTTTAAAAAATCTGCACTATATTGGATGGGATCAATTCACGCGTCTTAAGGAATATGGTGGCTTGGGTTTTCAAAAGCTCTCATCTATGAATCAAGCATGTGGAGCTAAATTAGCATGGAGATTAACAATTGGCTTGCAATGGTTATGGGCCGACATTCTCTCGTAGAAAATATATGTTAAGAGATGAGGAGTCCTTGTTTAACTATCGCAGTAGGGACTCTAGACTATGGCATTTTATCCGTTTCATAAAGAGACATTTGGATGTAGGTGCTACTGATCAATTTTTTCCGTGATTGTTGGTTAGGCGTGGGTATTAAGTTGAAAGACTTATGTTTGAGAACTTTGTCGATGAAGAAGACTCCTCGGTTGGAGGTCAGGTTATGGATGGAACCTGGAATGTTGCCCAGCCTCTCTCATTATTAGTCAAACCGGGATCAATTGTTTGGCTACAGATCCTTCCACCTAGGCCTCGATGGCCGGAGGTGATTTTTTAATCTAGGTTGCATCGGTCGATGGGAACTTTTCTATTAAGAGTGTTTATTTCTTAATAGAGAAAAATCCACCTCACTTGCGTAATGCTCATTTAAATCGGCCGGGAATTGGAAGGGGGTACGAGAGAATTAAATTGTCGCTACTAAGGTATGCCTAAATAAACTCCCACTAAACTTGCGGAGAAGTTCATGGTCACGGTGTGTCACTGTGGTTTTGTAACTCGTCCATAAGATATTCTCCACATATTAAGGGATTGCCCTATGCCCAGAATATGGGCGGATGAAGTGGAGCCCATATTTAGACTTGATTTTTTTTTTTTGCCGACCGGGCCTGTATGAATATGAAAGCCTCAATCGGGAAAACCGTAGTGGTAATCGATTGGAATATTTTCTTTATGGTCGTTTGGCAACTTTGGGTATGGAGAAATTGTTTTATTTTTTATTGTAATTTCAGAAGTTCTAAATCCTCGGGGACGTCATTTCTTTATTATTGCCTGGGCTTGTTTTTATCCGATCCCGATGGTAAAGATGAGTGGAATTAATGTGTTAGAATTTAGGGGTTGGTTGAAACCGCCAACCTGGCCGGTGTAAAATAAATGTTGACGGAGCTATGGCATTGCACTTAAGGCTGGCGGGGGTGTTACTGGATTAATGGAAAGTGGATGGTTGGTTTTACCAAAGAGTTGGGTGGATCGGCCACCCTAATATCGGGTCAAGAGCGGTGCTACTTTGGAAGGGCTCCACCGGCTTGGGACATGGGTTTAAGGAAGTCGACATAATCGAACCATGCAGAGAGTCGTTGAAATTAATCCCCGATCATAACCATCGTCGAAGTCTTCGCCTCCGAAGATTGAGACCTTCTCCATAGAAATTGGCAAGTGGAGGTCCGCTATATCCGCCACAGTATAATAGAATTGCGCATGCCTTGGCTAAGTTGGGTATTTCCAAATCTACTATTTTAGATTTATGTCCTTCCTTCCTAAGGTTTTGGCTACATCAAGAATGTTTGGGATTAACTTCCCTCCAAAGGTAATTTCTTTATCTTAATTGAGGCTCTAAGCCATCGCTTATTATATATATATATATATATATATATATAAATTACTCTTTATTTACTTGCTCTTTCACCACCATATCTTCGGGGTTTAAGGCATATGAATGAAGAAAATGGTATTTCGAAGCCTTTTTCCACGACCGTAGGCCCGACGTAAATCCATTAGTTAGAACCGTAAGTTCCGATGAACCAGATGGAATACCAAAAAAATAAAAAAATTTCTTTTTTACCGAGGAGGATTTAGTTTCCAAAAAATAAAATTCTCAATTTAAATAATTTTAAGATTATTAGTTATAAACCAATTGGCTAACAGAGAGATTTGATTCTTAATGTATTAAAATTAATAAATTAAACATAAAGACTATTAAATCCTTCAAAACAGGCAGAGCCTCGTGTAATTCAATCTAAGTGGAGGGCTGGATTTGTATTTTAGGGGGCAACAAAAAATCAGGCTTAAAAATGGTCTTGCTCGTTAGGGGGCTCAAAAAATAAAAGGGTCCTCTTATTAAGACTGAGAGCCAGCCCTTTTAAACTTGTCTATTTTTTGATTTATTAAAAAATAAAAGTACTCACCTTTCTTGTTATACAAAACCCTTAGCTTGAAAAAAAAAACCTAGGTACTTTAATTCACGGATATTATATTAAGTGATTATTTACTAACAATTTTTTTATTTACTAATTATCATTTTCAAAATTTGATGCCGTAAATTATTTTGCCTCCCTTAGAAATATAGTCCTAGAGGGAATGTGGAAACTTTAAAGAAAGATAGTGTCCTGAGCTCTGATCCAATTAATGTTGTAATCAAAATAGAGAGCACAATATTTTCTCAAGAAGTGGAATATGTGTGTGTATATGTATGTATAGATATATATAAACACACACACATATATGTATCTATATCTGTGTTTGTTTACATTAATCCTACTTTTTCAGTTTTATTAATAAAATTGCCTTTTATGAAGAAAAAAGTATTATATTTAAATGCATTTGTAAATTAAATAAGTCATAGTCCTTTGGTTGGATTAGAAGTTAGAACTGTTTTGGGGTGTGGAAAGAGAGACCAAACAATCAAAAAAGAGAAGAGAGAATAAAAATGCAAGGAAGATAAGAAGGATAAGTATTTTTCATTATGTAGGGCATTTACGATAACTTCTTTGTTCTTTCATGAAATAGACTTCCCAACAACCACTCTTTTTTCAAAAAGCATTTTTTTCTGTTTTTATTTTTGATGAAATTCAAAAGTATATTTTCCTGTTATTCTTGAATGCAAAAATATTAACCAGGAAGGGTTACAAAAATTTCAAGATTATTTCAAAGGAATTAAAGCTTTGATCTATTTACTTTTCTTAAGGCTTGGGTCTTTCTCATAGTTTTAAATATTCATGGTTCTGACAATAATTAATTTCCTTTCATGATCGTTTTGAGTCATTCTCCTTAGAAAATAAATATAAGAGAATTTCATAAATAATTTCATGACCTTGTCAGAAAATTGAATGCAAAATATTATTTGGGTGATAATTCCAGAGGCCTTGATCGATGAGAGCTAGAAATCACAGTAAAAACTATCTGCCTTGTCTTTTCATCAAATTAACTTTAACTAATTTGATAGAATTTGGACTATATATTCGTAATTCATTTTTCAATTAGTCGATATGGGACTACATTCTTATATCATTTTTAAAATAGCTTTAATACCATATTAAAAAAATTAGCACTTTAGTAAATAAATTAGATATACGTTAAATTTGTGCTCAATCAAAATAGTTTAAACCAATTGATAAGACTTTTTATTCAAAGCTATAGATACCTGAATTAATTTTTTTGGTAATTAATCTTAAATACATTTTTTAATTAGTTGATGTGGGACTATATATTATAATACTGACAAACTCCAAACAAGTTAGAGATAACCAATCCTTAATTTAAGAGCTAGTTAGCTAATTTAGGTAGACTAAAGAAGTAAGTTATATTAGTTATTCATAATAACAAATCTTGGCTTTTTTAAAATGCCATCTTTTATAATAACTACCCTTAAATAGAAACTCCTTAATATATATAATCGATATTTAATACTTTGAGAAAAAAATTATAAATTTGAGAGACATAGTGAATTAAAATATATATACTTGGGACCAAATTCAAAACAGCGGAAGTTACATAGATCAAGGTGGAATATTCATTATTCGTATTTAGGGGAACAAGCACGAAATATAATTCCCGCCAGATATTCAGGGAAATATGCAGGTAGAGATATAATTAATTATTTGAATGCACAGCAATCCGATCGAATTGGGGCCTTTGTTTGAGCTTTTAAATGATTTGGGAGGATTCCTGTGGATTTTGATTAGATATCACTTCCAAAGTGTTTTGGGGTTTTGAGGTTGGCAATATTCACGATTTGATGAGTGAAAGAAGAATGAAAATAGTGGGAGAGGAGGGAGGCATTTTCAGCTTTGGCTTTAGTTTATTATTTTAATTTTAAAATATAAAAATTATTATATTAAAAAAATAAAATCTATGTATTTATGGTCAATATTTAATTGTTGAGTTAACGCTGAATCAACATTTTCTGTGAGTGAGAGTTAATGTTATCAATATAAAAGAATTAAAAATATACTTTATAAACTTAAGGGACTAAATTGAACCTCCATCCAATACAAACTTAAAGAACTAAACATATACTTTATCCTTAATTTTTCAATTAGTTGATTTGGGACGCCCTTTTTTATTGTGTCTCAAAATAGCTCTTAATAATATATTAATTAATTAACAACTCAAGTACAACATCAAAAATATTATCATTTGAAAATCATTGAGTTGTATACACGCTGCTCAAGACCTATAATACGTCCGCTATTAATGATATAATGCATATAAAGGATAACATAGTATCCACACTCGTGAGTTCCCCTCGTTGTTGAGGGCACTATAAATCAAAGCAAATTGTTAAACAAATAAATGCATATCGAAAAGCTACAATCAATATCAATGAAACAATCAATTAAAACTATTTACTGATAAATCCACTTCGACACTCTCAGATCCCTACAGGTGCATTCTAACAATTTGAGTGCACCATCATAAAAATGAAAATTAACAAACATGAAAACAATTCATTTAAATGAAGAATCAATGTTTATTTAGACAAAAATTTAATTGTTTAAGCAACATGGATTTGATTTCTTCGCTTTGGCTTGCACCTATGGGATCAAACCAATAAAGAACGCTTCTTGGAGGGACAAACAACACAACGTGGTTCAATGATGACTACAACATATATATATATTAATATTAAATTAAGATAAGAAAGCAATTTATTTTAAAAATCTTTTAAATAGACAAAACTAAAATGATTCTTCAATTATTAGGCTAGATAACAAGACATTCAGCCTCGCCCATTGTACAACCAACATAAAGTGCCCTTTCAGCTCAACTTATTACAATTCTTCAGCTGTTTACAGGACATAAGAATACATATGTATCACTTTCGGCTTGACGATATAACTGCGGGCGTATACACCAGATCAAATTAAATGATAATATGTTTAATGTATAAAACAAAAAAATCAATGCAATAATTAAAGGGAAAAAAAAAACTTACATGATTACAAGTTGAAGAAATCTTATATCTAAATCCTCCATATGTATAAGTTGTTGCACATCTTTTCTTGTCACATTGTTAAGGTTATGATTTATCTACTTCAACAATGCCACATCAAAGATCTGTAAGGAGATATAGTTGATGTCCTTGTATGTTTCCTCACAATCACGCTTAAGAAGTGGAAATCATGGCTGTTCTTTGTTCCAATTTATAAAAACATAAAAAACAAGATTATAAGTGGGTTACCAAGGAAAATCAAGTTCTAATAATGTATTTCCTACCATCGGAGGTATCGTTACCATTTCATCAAGATGATTAGCCAAAGGATGAACGATCTTATGGCCTTGCCTAGCGTGGTAACCTCCTCATCATGAATCATGATAATTGTATTTTCTCCTCTCAATACATGATTGAAGGTGCACTTTAAGTGTCGATAAGTTCAGAACGGTTTATTATGGTAAGGTTTGTCTTCAGAACAAGAGTATCAAAGAATAATATCGACAGCGCTGACATCTTAAAAGAGGTTTTAAGTACTGGAGGTACTATATTGAGGGGCTCTATAGAAGAAAGTTCTAATTTCTCAATTAAAAAACAAGAACAAGAAAGTTCTAATTTCTCAAGATTTTTACAGTCATAATACGGGTAAAGTTTCTTTTAGGGGGCTGGGAAACTTCTCAAGGTTGTACGAGAAGAAGAAAATTTTCTACACACACATGGCCGGTGTCCCGTGGTATATATATATAATGCAATTATATATATGTGGGTCCCACCATTTCATGTGTGTGTAACATGAGAACACACTTCTCCTACAATATGAGAAGTGTTTTTCCTAAAGTTTTAATATATAAATTAGTTTATTGTAAATAAATATTTCATAACTTAGACTTTGTATGATGACTGTGGTTTATATATTATGAAATAAATATATTATGCAGATCCAATCCTCTTATGATAACATACACGAGCATAAGATGATTTTTACAGTCATCATACAGGTATTGATGACTTTGAAGATAAATATCATCTTATGCTCGATCTAAGTTTAAAGTTCTAATACATATTAGTTGTATATTACATTTGATTAAAAAAAATTTTAAATTATTTAAAAACACTGAAGTGCTAAAAAAAGTTAATTTATATTTGACATTTTTCCCTAAAACAAGTAATTGCAAAATAATTATTTTCACATGCCAAACTGCATGAGGGGTAAAAAGGTAACTTTGATAGCTAGATGGACATTTCTTGACAAAGTCCACACACAACACTACACAATGTCATTTCCTATGTCTAAGCTGATATTTTTGGCTTTTACAAAAGTAATTAGCTTCCTTAATTTTTTTAAAAAATCAACTATACTATAATTTAGGACGGGAGGAGTACTTTTTTGGCATAAGTCCATCAGCCACAAAAGTTACTACAAACATCTATATTTCTCCCATTGGGCTCTTTTTCTCACTCCTTTCACCGTGTTTCTATACTTCCACATGACACCAGTATATGATCTATAATTTATGGAATATAGCAAGACAAGTGGGGATGTGGCTTCTGGCAATACCGAATTTTTTACTATATGTGAATAGAGGTATCTAAATCTGCAAAAATAGAGGTCAATAAGACAATAACATCTTGCCATTTTTATGTATGTGTTTTGTTATCAAAGCATAGTTCCAAGAGCCTTAGATATCTCTAGTTTCCCAGTTCATGCACTTTTTCACATTGAGACGCTTTTGGATATTTAAGAAACAAACCAAACCATAAAGCAAGAACAAGGATCTTGGGAACCAAAAAAATAGACTAGCAGATATAAGAAATAAGAAGCTTTATGAAGAATAAACTACTAAATAATATTAGCTTTGATTAAAGATAAGAGAAAATTGTATACTCTCGGCGGTACACCATTCGGAAAAAAATGCCTCCAACCCAAAAATATTTAAAACTGAATAATCAAAGAACACAAGAAGGAGGCCATGCATGACACCATAAAGAAGTGATAATTATAACATCATTGTAAAAAGGTAAACATAGAACGTAGCCTATAAGAAAACTAATGGGAAACAATATCTAAAACCAAATATAAGTGTCCATAGCCATAGTTTGGGGATTCCTGTAGTTATTTTGCAACAATTAATGAGTTTAAAGACCTTTCCACCCCCCACGATACAACAAACACTCGCTCTCGTAAGTACTTTCATAACTCCATTTTCCTTTGCTATAAGGCTACTGACACACAATGAATGGACATAAGGCCAAGCAACAATGTTTTCTCTCCTATAGCAATCATGCTAATAATGTAAACCATAGCATACAAAGATCATCATCAATTAACATTATTTTTTGATGTGATCCCACAAAGATCAAAAAGAAAAACAAACATTCAAAAATCTATTCCAAGAATCGCTTATTAGAGATCATGAATTGATTAGCACAATTCACTATCAAGTAGTTTATATAAAGCTATATTATCTCCATACGATCGAGACATTCAACTTCTATTCCTACTAGTCAGCTTGGTCTTTGCATTAAAATTAGACTCAGGAGATTAAATGCATAAAACATTTGAAGAAAAATCAGTAAAATGAGTCGCATAAACATCTAAAGATGAAAAGCGGATAAAACCTAAACCCTACTTTGCTAAGGCATCACAAAGTGAAATTCGCAACTTAACATCCCAAGCAAAAATTCATCCATCATCTTATCAACAAAGAAATTCTAAAATTAAACAATATAAGCAACAAGAAAATGAGTGAGTGCCAATTTAGCAGCAAGCACCAACCTTCAAGTTCAAGACGCACGACTGTGAGGGACCGAACGCATGAACGAGAACAACCCTCACATTGCAAGTGCATAAACTGGCCAATTACCTCAAGACGTAAATCCAAAATGCCGGGACTAAAAATCTAGAAGGCCAACACTCAATGAATTTGAATACAAAATCAAAGAAGCCATGTTAAATTAACCTATTAGCACTAAATCAAGGTAAATGTGGCTGGATTTGAGCACAAAATCAGATCGACAAAACCACGATTTTAATGAGTTCAAACAAGTAAAGCTGATTAAAATTTGGAATAACGGGAAGCCGTGGGGAGATTAAATTGACCGAAGAAACAGAGGAAGTAACAGTTTGGGAATAGCTCAGCTCGGGTCCAACCGAGTCTGCGCTGCTGCCTCGAGCTTCTGAGTTCTGGTCGGGACCAAGCTTTAAGGACTACTCTAAGGTGGGTGGTAGCGATAATGGGAAGGAGGAAGGAGCATAGAGCTTCGGGTCCGGAGCCGTGGGTGCGCAGCCCGATTGTCCGAGAGCCAATGGCCTCGTAGGTCGAAAAGAGGGAAGGAGAACTAGAGAAGAGCGAGCCGTGATGACTAAGCTAAGGGCGAACCCAAGTAAGGCTTAGAAGTGAAAAATAATTTTTAAAAAATAAATAAATAATAAAAAAAAAAATAGAAGAATGTGTGGGGGCATGCCCTCACAAGACGCTGGTCCGCCCCTACGCCTACGCCAAAAACGATTCTTAGAGTGAAACTAAAGATGGGACTAGTTTCTTCCCCTTCCTTTATTGTTTGTATTTGAGTTTTTTTTTTTTTTTTTTTTCATGGTGAATGACATATTTTCAGTTTTACTCAAACAAAAATAATGTTATTAATGAGGAGAATTTCTGAAAGGGGGGGGAGAAGGCATTTTAGCCTCTTCTTCACCTATTGGCTTCATGTCCTCATCAATCACCAAAACACTCATACAAGTGGATATATATTTAAAGGCAAAAGGAGTACATTAAAGAAAATGAAAAACTGCGCTTCTAGAATGACTCTTAATAGAAGGTATTAATATCTTTAGATGGAGAAAGAATTAAAAATAAAAACTTTGGATAATTTACTCATAAGATTTGTTGGGGTTGGAAGTTGCAGTTCTAAATGCAATCCAATAAATGAGAACAATAATGGGTAAGTTGAGACCTAAACCCTTTCTTTTTCCCTTTTTCTTCATTCATCGGTGCAAAAATCATAGTCAAATTGAATAGGCATCGAACTTAATTACTTTTATTTTTGGGTGTTTTAAATTTGAATTCTGGTAGAAAGGCTTAAATCAATTTAGTAATACTTGAGAAGGGTTTGATTAGTGTCTCAGATTAATCATACTATTTTTTCTTAACTTTAATCAAATTTAAATATTGACCTCAAAAATGTATATAGTTTGTATTGATAAAAAAATACTTTACATAAATGCTTTGTTGAATATTGAGTCCCAAAGTTCATCAACATCAAAGCAAGTTCCCATGATGCAAACAAAATTTATAAAATGCCAACAAAAAAATTCCTACATATGTTGGGATTAAACTTTCGTATCTCACTCTTGAACATCCCTTGACAATTTGATAGCTGCATTTTTTTATTTCTTTCTTTCTGGATTTACAAAGTGTAGCTAAATTAAATCATGTAATTAACATCCCCCATTTTTGTTCATTAGACTTAGTAACATTAGGATATGAAAGTTGAGTAAATTGAGGATCAAAAATAGGATAAAATTGTGTTGCATGAGGTCATAAACTCATAGGAATGAGAAAGAATGAAGAAGAGGTAAAAAGTAATAAAGAAAGATGAGGAAAAGGCTAATTCGCCAGTGGATATGGATTGTAGAGGATTTCACCTGCAAATGTTGGCAAAGAATCAAGAGTTTTTATAAAGCTTCATATTCACTTAGTGACACATCTTCCTGTTTGCTGTATCCGGTAGATGAGATATACGACATGATGGAGATTTTAAATTTAAAAAAATTAGACAATAATGAATAGAAAAAGAGAAATTTAAAGGAGGAAGAGTTGTTTGTTAGTTAGAACTTGATTAATCCGGCCAATAGAGTGCATTTTTTTAGCTTCCTAACTTCCTAGTGGTGCCACCTGCTATTTATCAAGATGAGTCCTACATCGTGGCCCAAACTTTTAGAGTAAGGTTTATGTTCATCGTGTTTTTCCTCATGCTACCGGAGATTGGGCTTCCCTTTTAGGCTTGTGTTCATCACATTGGTGCTTTCGCTAAAAGTTGATGTTTCTGGAGAGGGCTACCCACGAGGTTGAGGGTACTAAGGTCGAAAGTGAAGTGTAAAGAGTGGAGCTACGTAAGTGACATCGGCTCTAAGTGAAGGTTTATAAGTCCATTGAGCTTCTCCTCCTCATGCGAAGTTGAGATGCCTCCTTTTCTTATGCTCATCACATTTCCCACCTCTGATCTTTAAATTTTTGGGAATTTGGAGGCTTGAAATGTTAGGATTTGGAGTGAAAGGGTTGCCATGAACATCCCTATAATTAATGGATTCTCCCAATCTTTCCAGAATGAACGGATGATTCTAAAGTTCGATTAATGACCCAAGTTGATGCTAATACATATTTATTAGGTAAAAAATCGAACATTTAGGACAAAAGCCAATAGAAAAAGGTTGGCTCTTTGTTTTTTTGTTCAAAAAACTAAAAAAACACCCAATGAGCTGAGTGGCCATAATCTGGCACTCATCGCTTTCAGGAGTCTTGAGACTTATTTCTAAACACCCAATGGGCGTAAAGAGAAGACTAAAAAAAGATAATGTTAGGGTTTTCCCAATGGGTGCCCCAAAAATAAAAGGTCTACCTAGCATTTTGTCATTGATCCTTAGAATCTGTGTCTTTTTTAATAATAGAATCATAATACTTGTTCTGAAATTTGACAGGTTGGTGGGGAATCCGCTGCCTTATGAGACAAAAATGAAAAGGGGTATTTATCCACACAAAAAAAAAATGAAAATACAAACTATTTCTAAATTCAATTGAGTATTGATCAAAAAGATATATGCAGCATATATATATATATGTGTGTGTGTGTAAAGTAATTTCCCCATGCTTTCTTTTGCCTATTTGAAGATGTTATCTTTAATATTATATTCATCGTCCAATCAACGCCTCCTTGACGACAAGATATATGTCATCAAATTTAATTTTCTTATTCCGACCTACAGAGACATGCATGTTTTATACGAGTCTATTATGTTAACACCTGAACCTTTATTCCACCTATAAATTTAATATAGGCTTTCCACACACAAAAAGGGTTTAAAAGTAAGAGTGAATCCTTCCACTCATGTATCTTTTTTTTAACCTAACTTCTATCCAATATATGATTTCTTCTTACATTAACTCACACTTGACTCCAAATATACTTAATGCTATTCTCCATCAGGAAGTTAGTAATGTTAGCTTTTCTAAAAATACCATATTTTTTCATCACTACTATCAATGTAAACCCCTTAACGCAGACGCATCACTGGGCGATATTTTGAGATAAATTATAAGTTTAAAAGATGATATGACCGAGATCTTATAACTACCTTATATTAAAGCACTGAGTCTCGAGATAGTAGCTAAGAGTGGGAAATTGAAACCAAACCACAAAATGTTGTTTGGCATTTGAACAAACACGTATTGCTAAGTGGCTCTGCACTGCAAATATTGGAAGCTGATAGATCACATGGTGGTGATAATGGTGGAGGAGTACAAGTTCTGATTCCAAATATGGAATAAGGATATTTCATCATTATTTGGATTTGAAGTATCATATTAATGGGAATGTTACGTTGTGTCACTACTTAGACATAACTTGGCATTTCCTTTGGATGCAATTTGTCCCCTTTAAGTGGAATTGGGAATCAGAGCTGGACACAAAGGTATACATTAATAACAAGAATTTTCAATGAAATCATTCACAAAATAAGATGTTAATAAACAAGTATACACTTTTGGTCAAGTCTTAAAGACATCACTAGTTAAGTAGATGATATCAAAGCACAAGAAGAGCCCACACACTAGCTACTTGTTTGTGTAATCTACTGTGGCATATTCTCTGATATCTATATAGATATTTGCAACAATCATCAATCAATCATTATATAATTTTTAAGGAAGTTAGTGGCTTATAAACAATGTTACATGATTTAACAAAGGGGTAGTTAAGTAACATCTAGCACTCTCTAGAGTATTTTCTTTTTCAATTGCACCCATTGTTTTAAACTATTTTTGTGTGTATACAACACCCTAAAATAGTTTTTCAATAGCATTAACTATCCTAAGTTTAAGCAGCCACTAATAAGAAAAATATTTTAAATAATAAAATCGTTAATTCAAAATTATTTTAGAATATTAGGTGCTACTATAGAAAATACTTTAGATAACCAAAAATTATCTTTAAACCTCGACATGTTTAGTACAACAAGAATTAATTTAGAACAATGAATGTTTTAAAACACTTTAAGATGATAGATGCAAGTTAATGTTCAAATGAATGAATATGATTTGTCTTAAGCTACATGCTTTAATTTTATTAATTAGCTTTTGAAATGTTGATTTTATGGTGATCATATTAGTCACGTCAGTAGGTTTCCCACGCTTAAGTGATAACAGAAACCAACATCTAGAAAACACGAGTATAATGCATACCAATAATAATGAAGGATACTTTAGTGTCATGCTTGAGTCAGCATTTTAAGTTTATGTTAAATAGGATTTTCTATTGGGAATATATTGTTGGCTGCCTACGAAAGAAGTGAGATTGGAATGGATGTGACTGTCTCCAATTTCTGAAACTGAAAAAAGCGAAAAGCAGTTGGAGAAGAAGAGCCAATGGAGCTTTTTCTTTTGCTTTTCTGTTATTTTATATGTATGGCTAGCAGGAACTTTTTTATATATCATATTATTATTAGTATTTATTGTGTTGGGCTTATTATTAGTGGCTTTGTGATTAGAGGTCATGTTTTCCTCCACCTACTTATATAATTATTTTTTTATCCTTTTTCTGTGTTTAGTAGTATTAGAATGGAACTACTTGCTTAATTTGATGATAAGTCAGTGATGAGTGAGTAGTAATGGAGGATGTGCCTTTATGATTTATGAAGAAGTAATATTCTCTTTGGCCAATTAAAACTTGTTTAGTTGACAAGATTATAAGCTCCAAAAAAATTTCTCGACAAGTGAGCCGCATGCAATGACAGTATATAGTGGAAAATCATATGTTTATACGATTTACTTGTTTTTGTGATTTTTTTTTTTAGCTTTTGGACTCAGCGATTTCCTTTTAATCGCAAACAATCACAATTTACAATCAATTGAAGTGCATGTGCAAAATCTGAATTCTAGGGGTGCTACATACCGAATTAGTTGGAAGAATATGTTCACTTCAATAGTAATGAAAGAGATCGAAACATAAATCTGGGCATTCGTTTTTGACGAACTTGATGACTACCGGGTCATGAGAATTTGCTCTCTCGACACGCAAAATAATTAATTTGCAATAATTTGTAAGTGCGCGTAACTTTAAGTTGCTATATTTTTACAGCTTCACATTTGTAATCCCAAATTTCATGACTTGTTCTTGAGATTTTTCCGTTACAATTTTTGCCAACTTATAGTGAATATTGAGTTTTATATTTATATTTCTCGGACCATAAACCAAAAATAACATCAAAATTGAAAAGGGCAAAATAGCCTTTAGATTCAACAATGTAATACACACCAATATTTCATTTTGTTATGATAACATTCGCCTAAAACATTTACTTGTTTATCAAGAAACAAGTTTAATTGCCAAAACATGAAACACAGCCGAATCCCTTCTCCATAGCATGCAAATGTTCCTCAAGACAAAATAAAATTCTAACACAGTTCTTTCTTTGGCTAAAGTGTAATTATAATAGAAGTACACAGATTTCCCCCAGACGAACCCCAAAAAAAAAAATCAAGTAAAGAGAAGCACTGCCTATGGCAGCACAGTACGGAAATGACAATACATCGAACTTAAACCAACAACACCAACCATCTTTGACGTTTATGCTGCATGCTGGAAGCTCAGTAATAAGCCTTGCGAGGATTGTTCTGTGAATACAAAAAACATGAAAACCGCATTACTTTATGGTGACTTGAGCAAAGACATTACACAGATAAGAAGAAAGTGGAAAAGGCGCTTTGTACCAGAGGATTGGGTCTGTAACGATAACCAAGCATCATCCTCTTTTGTATTGCTCGTATATGTCGTCTTCAGGGGTCACGTCCCCAGGGTTGTTTGCACCAACCCCCAAGTTGTTCATCTTAACATTACCAGCCATGATTGGATCTGAAATACCTTTCCTGGAGCTGCCCAGACCCTCACCTGGAATTTTGAAGATAGTCGTTGCAAGAGAAGAAATAACAAGTGTACCAATATCATGAAAACACAATTTTTTAATCAACAATTTCACAGAATCCAGAGATATAAAAATGGACCTCCAGAAAACACAACCCAATGGCAGATTCAACAACACACTTGTTTTATATTACATGTCATACTCACTTCGCACAAATAAGTATATTGTTGAAGGGAAAAAAATGCCTTAATGCAACAGCCAGAGCTTGAGCCACAATTAAATTGAGCATACTTGAATGAAATGCACCCAAGCACTCGAAAAGGAAAGAGAATAGGGAAAACACACCTTCTTTCCATCCCATTTTTGACAAAAGCTTGTGACCCACATTATCAGCCTGAATTTTAGCCTTCTCTGCAGCCTCCTTAGCAGCTTTCAGTGATGCCGCATCATTACAGTTAGCCATGAACTTCTCAAGTTCGTCCTGGGGAATGTAATCACCCATGTGATGACCTTTCTTAGAAGAAGCTGTGCTTACCCAAAAGGAAGCAATTAGAAGAATATTCCATAGAAAGCAGAAGAGTGTAATAGGAATTGTTTTTGAATGGTAAATGTATATAACACCAATGAACATTCATTCACCAACGCAACTCATGTAAAAACAAACCTTGAAGAGATGCAGGAGGGGGCATCTCATCTTTTTAGATTGCTTAGGTCTTTTCATCTTCTCTTCCTGTGCAGCCTTCTTCATGTAGAACTCCATCAATGCTAAAGAATCAGCATTCGATGATCCACCAGTTTCATCTAAAACAAATGGCAAACATCAAAGGGATTGCACATCAAGTACATGAGAGGAGTTTCAAATTTGTCAAATTGACAGATGAATATATATCAAAACGGTAAAAACTCTGAACAAAACCAAGAAGAATTAAACTGATACAATTCTTACTATTGCTTCCTCCTGGGGCTGCTTGACCTGAAGATCCATGCTCCAGGATCTTCAAGAACTTTCATACAGAGCAGATGCAGGAATTTGGTAAGCTGAATGAGGCTGAGATGATCTCCGAGGAACATTGGTTGATCTAGAAGATGAGGAGCTAGTACCCCCTGCATGCAAAGTTGTTGACCATGCTTCTTCGTGAGGTAAGAAAACATATATGCCAACAATCCAGAGAGAACAAGAGTCATATGTGCTTTCCCGATAATGTTAACCTTGACAAGACATCTCACATCTAAAAACTGATTTTTTTAATGGAGCAACATTCCAAAGGGCAAATCTTTATTTACTAATCCTATAACATGTCAAATGTCACAAATAAAATGCAGCATGTAAACAAAATGAAAAAAAGCAGATAACAATTGCCTCTAATACCATTGCGATTATATTTATGACAATTTGTCGCAATACTAGAATCAATTCCATGACCTCAATAAGCTAAGTTGTAAAATCCATGACAATATGACAGATACCATTATGAATCACATGATGAACTTATAAATCCAAAACACACCTAACAATTAACCAGATTGATATCATGATTACCTACAGTTATAATTTAGTTAAATATGGTAATTTGCAACAGTTGCAGTGTTTCATACCATAATAACAGTAACAAATTACAATGTCAAATAATTATGGTAATTTGCAATGGTTGTAGTGTTTTATGCCCTTATCAAATCAGAATCACTAGCTTCTACACAATCAATTCAAAATTGATTAGATAAGAATATATGTTCAGATACAAACCATTATGTGATGTCTCTGTGATTCCTGGGGCTGTGCTAGAGCCTTTTCCTCCTGGGCTAGTTGATATTCATAATATTTGTAGTCGGTACATTTCTCATCAAATAAAACCTAAAGAATGAATTAATATAAAATTAAAATTTATAGCTCATAGGCGAAAGACCAGTTGAATAAGGTCAAGGTTCACCAGAAACTTACTTGAAAGGTGTATTTCTAGTTTTTTTGACGTGTGACATCCTCAAATTGCCTTCCATTTTTAGCCACAAAACTTGCTAGTTTCTCAGCAACTTTCTTCACTGTAGGATCACTTGGGGAAGGAGGTGCTGCATAGCACTACAAAACTCATTAATACTGAGAGCATGAACAAGAGAATGCAAATTACCCCTTGTAGTAGGCGTGCCAATAGACCACTCTTGATAGGAACTTGAGGAATAAGCTGCATTCATCAGACGAATATCCAAGATATTTTATTTTCTTTGCTACAAAATTTCAATGAGCAAAGATCGTCTACACCAAGATCACCTCTTCAATAATGAAACTCCACATCATGTGGAGAACAATTCTATTTCAGGACGAGAAAGGCAGAGGGGCAATTATCACAATTTTCAACTATATGCCCCGCTGGCTGAGAAGGGAAGATTTATTTTGATCTTGTTTTACCTATATATCTCAAAGGAAAGTTCCAAACATACCATGCAATTATGCCCAAATTCACTTCCTTCTTATTCCCCCTTTATTTCCGTTGTATAATTATTACAAAATGACAAGTTCCTAATAAACTGTTTTACCCCTTGAATCCTCCTACCTACCTCAAGTAGTAAGAGATTTCATCAAATATAAAAAGTCACTGTGATGTTCACCATATGAAAATTTTATAAGATAATGTGTTTGAAATATTTGAAAAATTTAATCTTCCATGATGGACATCAAAGTCATAACCAACATTGAAATATTGACGTTGTCATAGATCTCATTCAAACTCCTTAATTCTCATAAACAGCTTTCAGCTAGTGCAGAATATCAAAATTCATTGATCAAATATCACCTGAGAGCCAAAAATAACTACATGAAACATAGTTCCCTAAAGATATATTGAAAACATAAAATGCATTCACATTCATGAGCAGATCACAGCAGTAGTCACAAAAAGTGGCAAAAGGAAAAAAGGGCAAATATATTCTGAGAACAAATAAAAATGGAAGTAGAGGAAGAGAGAATCAGAAAGGAGATCAGTACTAATTCCACATAAGGGAAGGAGTCTCTCAGGTGCTTTAATGCATGAAGAATATTAATCAATAAAGGAAAGAATAAAAACAGTTAAAAAAATTATTGAGTACCCCTAACTCAGCACTTTGCAAGGCTGGCTAACTACAAGACCATTAGACAAGGAAAAAGATTATGTGAGACGTAATTACCATCATCAGATTGTCTTAATGATCGATCAATGCCATCTTCACTCCCCAACCTTTGTCGTTTAGGGTGCGTCACTTGAAACATCACTACCATCTGTCTCTTCTTCATCATCTGCACTTAACTTAACAGGTGGAGGCACTAGCTTAGACTTTTGTTTTATACTGAATGCAAGTTTGCCACTGGAACCAGCCTGGGATGTTTTCTGCGTATTATAAGCCTTCAAGTCTGCAGAGGTCCTTTTATTCATGGAAAGATTAGGAGTCAAAGACCCTGAGACAATTTTAATAGGTTTAGAATCCTCTAATTTTTTCACTTTTCTCCTGCTCTTGTTGAAGTTGCTTGAACCTCTCCATGAATGAACCATCATTAACAAAAAGGCTTGGAGGCACTCCGTCATCCATCACCAAACAGCAAATAATGCAGCAAAACACTCTTTGACAAACAAGTTTAGATTGCTTGTCAGATAATGCAATTAATTGTGTCATTGTTTATTTTAAAAAAAGAAAATTCTATTTGATGAGCAAATACCAAACGGAAATTGTTATACATTAACACCTAAGATTAACAATATGTGCAACATAACGACAATGATTACATCATAAGTCATCGAGAAAAATAGTGATGAACAGAAATTGAATTATAGTATAAATAACAACAGATTCTAGAGGATGGCATCACGGCACCAATTCTTCAACCAACTAATAAGACAAAACTGCTTGAACTCAAAAGGCTTTAGTCCTAAAGATGCCAAATAGTCTAGACATTCAATCGCTCAGTGATCAAAACAGCAGAACCCAGCGTATGACTAAACCACGATAGAAAATCTATGCTTCTGTGATGGTATAAAAAGCGACATTCTTGCTCCTAATTAAAGTTTGCACAGCGTAATTTAATGGTTCACAATTTGTTCTAATTCCTCATCTCCTACTCTATGCTTCAATTACTTACCGATATCAAATTCAAACGTATAATTCTCAAACCAAAAAATGCAACAATGATAATAAGGAGCAGCCCGAAATTAGCTAATCATTTGTGCGTCAGAAAATACAATGAACCCAATCCGACAATAGATCTTCATAACACAGACAAATCAAACAAACGCCCAAAAGCAAAATAAGCCTAAGTGATCCCCTGTTTGACAAAGGGAATCTATGAAATTTAAAGAAAAAGCATAAAACTTCATGGCGATAAGAGGGTAAATAGGGTACCAAATCGCCTTCTTCGTTTGAACAAGATTAATCGGAAAAAGACAGGGCTCTTCCTATAACTGATGAATTGAGTAAGAATTCCGCCTTGATCATCAACGTCGGAGGCCGATTACGTAGACTTGGATCGATGGCGCGTATAGGCGGTGACGGTCTCTGGTGGGAGGAACGAGCGGGCAAGACAAAGAAAGCCTATCGCACCGAACTAAGCTGAGGCAGCTTTGTGAATTAGATAATTATTGTCAAAATTAAAATTACGACTTGGCCCTCTTATTGCTGGATATTTAAAATCGGCCCAATGACTTTGTAAACTTGACGCAAAAATCCCCATCCGCCTGGCTTTTCAGTTCTTTTTTTTTTTTTTTTTTTTTTTTTTTTTTTTTTCTAAAAAAAAGTTTTGGAAGAGTTGGCGTGAGTCTGCCCCAGGCAGGCATCGGGCCCGGCTCTTTGAGAGCTTAATGGGGAACTACGAGATCGCTCTCAAAGTCGAGCCCCAATGAGGATCAAACACAGCGTCGCTTAGATCAACAAATCACTTTAATCTGCCAATTTCTTTGTGGCTTTTTGATTCTTGACTTCTCCATATTACTCCCTCTTGTCTTTATTAAAGGCACCAATTGACATTTATCACAAACGAATAAAAATAGTTAAAGATTAATAAATTTATCCATAATTTAGGTAACTTCTAATATTTACCTTACTAATCGTCTAAACTCTAATATTATATTAATTATTATTATCCCACTAATTTTATTAATTATGTATGCATATAGAAACAAACAATTAATGCTCATTGGGAATAAACAAATGACTTTATAAATGGACCAAATGAACTTCTTAGTTGGTGTTATAATAAGGATCATAGAATAGTTTTAATAGGTAATTCAATGACCCAGAGCCCAAAATATCAAAAAATTTCAGACTTTTTTTTTTTTAAAAAAATACTATCTCAATTTCTATTGAGGAAATTACTAAATTATTAGAATAAGGTTTGGAGAAAAAGAGTTAATCACCAAAAAGTCATACCAATTCTCATTCTGGTCTTTATTATAAACACCAATTATAAAGTTTATTTGGTCGCTTTTATAAGGTACTACCTCATAGGTCACAATTATAAGAAGTTGACTTTTTTGGAGAAATTAAGGTAAGTAAGTTCTTTAATCGTTCCGTAGGTTGTGTATTTTTAAATCGTATATTAGTTTATTAGTTAAATCTTAATTAGTTTGAAGAAAAAAATAAAAATAAAATACTTTCTAAAGTAATTTAATTAGCTTCATTAATCTTAGAAAAAGTCAACTAGTTCTTATAATTAGGACCGAGGGAGTACTTTGTTTATTTAAGAAGCATTAATTATTTTTTTTCCGTGTATCCCATAATTAATAAGGGTAATGGGTGAGAGTAATAATTTATATAATATTAAAGTTTAGTGCAATTAGTAAGTGTAATATGTAAATTACTTAAATTATAGGATAAGCTTTTATCAATTTTAACTATTTTTATTGATCTGTGGAAAAAGTTAGTTGGTCAGGCTCATAAAGGATTTAGGAGAGTATAAGTTAAGTATTGTTCTTTCTTGAAACTTATGATTACATGCTCTTTAGTGATTATTGACACTTTTTAATAATTAAGTCTCTTACTTAAAATCTCATAATAATTTATTGTTCCTATTTTTTTTTTAAAAAAAAAATCAGATATTAAAGATAAATAGATTCATATCTTTATACTAATTAAAATATACTGCAACTCTATTTAAAATTCTCAATCTTCACCAAAAGTGTGTGTGTGTGTTTTTTTAATCTTATACTATTTAAACATACACACTCACTAAAAACATGTTAATATAACATGTCTTAAACATGTTAGCTCTAACTTAAGATGGGACACCATCCAAACATCTCCTTAGGTTTTAATATAAAGCCCTAGTTAATTTTTTAAGAGAGAGGTTAAAAACTAAATAAGTTAGTTATATTATTTGATTATATATCAATTTATAATTTGGATATACTAGTTTAATATTAAAAAAATAAATATAAATACTAAAATAATTTATTTAACTTCTTTAATTTCTCTTAAAAAATAAACTAACTATTATATTAAAGATTTGAAAGTGAGTTTCATGTTAACGCTAACTTAAGATGAGACATCTTCAAACATTATGTGTGGAGATATCACAAGACGACTTGACATTAACTTTTACAAAAGTCATGATAAGCCCTAACACAAATATATTTTAAATATGATTTTTTTCTACCAGCATATACTATTATACTCTAAATACGTTTAAATACTCAAGATTTGAGCCTAAAATCAACCACGAATGAATTATATTTAGCGGTGACGCTAACTTAAGATTGTAATTTTATATGCCAAATAAAAAGTTTGTATTAGTAACTGTTTGTTTTATTTTTTTATAAGTGTTTTAACGATTTATAAGATAAATATGTTAGAAGAATTTTATTTTGACTTATGAAAAAAGATACCTAAAACCACAGTTTGGTTGTTTCTCAAACAGACAATTGGAATAATCTGGATCATATATATATATATATATATATATATTTTTTTTTTTTTTTGAAGCTAAAGAAAAGTGGAAATACGACCAGTCAGGAGCATTTCATTACAACTTGTGGATAGGTTAGTTGTTAACAGTTAATCTGCATTAAGGGTATGTTTGATTTGAGGAATGAGAGAGAGGAGGGAAAATGGATAGAGAAATTTTTTCTTATCTTTAAAAAATTAGCCGTAGATAATTTTTATTCCAAATATAGTCATGATAAAAAAGAATATCCCTTCATTAATGACAAAATAGTAAATGTCTTTTTCCAAATGATTTTTTTCCTCCCTCCTCCCCTTCTCATACTAAACATCCTAAAAAAGCGAAACTTTGGCAAAAGAAGAGAAAAAAACATGCCAAATTTTGTAAAATTTTGTAGAAAGCGTTAGCATATATAAGCGGAGGGTTTAAACTTCTCATGTTGCATGAGAAAAAGAAGATTCTGTACGTATTATGAAATATTAAGACATGTATATATATATACACCACTGGTCCTATTTATAAGTCTCTTTGATCAAAAAATTTGAGTGCCTTATTTATAAGTCTTTTTGATCAAATAAATGAATTGCGCATAATTTTCATACATATTATTATGCATCGATAAAAATAGAGAGAGAAGAAAAAGTTAAAGTACTCCAATCATAAACGAGGGTAAAGTTGAAATTTTATAATCATTGAGTTACCTACCTCTCCGCAAGTATGTGTGATTTGGCCAAATGAGGCTTTTATAAATGAACTGGTAGTGATATAATTCATTATATATATATAGTCCCACCATATAATTATATATATATATATATACATGTATATGTCCCATCATTTTATATGTGTTAAACTTAAAAAAACACTTTTGATAAGAAGTGTTTTTTTCTATAAATGACCAGGCATTTCATGCTGGACTCCAGAATGGCGTGCGTGTAATATTGAAATAAACGAGGTGGGAGGCTGCAAAACATAAGTCAGAGCAAAAAAGCAGGGATGCAATGGCCTAACGGATAGAGAGCGGAAGAGCAGAGGGAGAAGTCTTCAGTAATGGACTCCGCTGGCCTCAAATCCCTCAATATAACAAACTCTTTTCATTTTTCACAAAGATTTTCTTGTCTCTCTGTCCCTTCTACTCATTTTGTTCCCTTCAAGCACCCTCTTCGTCTTTCTCTTCCCCCTCTCCGCCTCTCCTCTCCCCTATGCTCTCTCAGTAATCACTCACATCTCTCTTTGCACGTTCTCTAGTCACTGATTTCTGCCTTATTTTTTATTTTTCATTTGGGAGTTGAGTTTTGTGATATGAATCGGTGTAAATTGGTTGTTGCTTACAGATGGAGCAGCTGCGACAAACAAGCAGGGTACTTGGCCTCAGGGGATTGGCGAGGCATTGGGTGGGCCATCCGATTCTAAGGCTCTTCAGGTTGTGCTGGTGTCTCCTCAGGTACATTTCAATTCAAATCGAGGTTGTTATGTTTTCTCTAAGTTTTTGTACTTCTCCTTTCAGTTTGATATTGTGCTGGCTTTGTACTTACAACTTATCTATTAAAGTATCAAATACAAATAGCCCCATTACTGAAAACGAAGTATCAGAGAGAATTTGCCTGCTAAAAGGACTGCTTTTATCTAGAGAAAGGCACAACTAAATTCCAAGTCAAATCGTAGAAGAAAGATAGGTTTATTTCTGTCCCATGATAAATTCTTCCAGCCTAGTATGACAGTCCTATTAATAGAACAATATCTATGACAAACGTGATCTAAGTCAAATCTCTCTAGTAATGGACTTCTTGTTACCTCTTCCTTTTCCTCTTAATGACTTCTAGCACTGAATTATAGATGCCTTTGTACAATATTGTAATAAAGACGCTACACTCATGAACTTGGAAATGGATAAAAGGGTTGAAAGTGAGAGAAAGTGGAGTGCACTGTGCCTGTATTTTTTTCTCTTTATTGACAAACTCTAGACACTGTTCATTTTGTGTTTCCTGCCTTTGGGCCTGAGTGCATGTGTTAAACCTGTTTCATAGTTTTTATTTTTCTGTCTAGAGCCTCAGAAACATCTTGGCATTCCTTCATTCAGGATTAATTACTTAAAAACTGTGAGTTTGATGTAGAGTCAGTCTCACTGGAAGTGATTGTGCTTTTCAAGTTTGATAAACAATAATGTTTATACCACCAAAGAAAACATAAGTTTGGATCTACTCTAAACCTTATTCTTTAGCTTTGATCAAAATATCAATTGCACTAAGCATCATATCTGGTTGCAGACAACCTCAATTTCTGAAGCTGGCTCTGAGATTTATATTGTTCTTGGCAGATACCAGAAACACTGGGTGCATTGTTAGAACCTGTGCAGCCACTGCTGTTGGGCTACATTTAGTTGGGGTAGGTATTAATATAAACTCTTGTTCTATTAATCTATGATTGTTATCCAACTTGTGCTATTGCAAAAATTTGTCAGTGATCATGGTAGTACTTCCCTGTCTTTTCAGCCATTGGGATTTCAGGTGGATGATACGAAGCTGAAGTGCTGGACTGGATTACTGGCCGTATCCATGGGCATATGTTTATAGTTTTCTGTTTTTTCCAGAATATTCTTTCTACATATATTTCTTGCAACTCTCTTATTGCAGAAAAATTCTTTAAAATACATGGGGCGGTTTGTAATTCTCCATGCAAATTTTATGTCAGGGGCTTACCCTACTCCATTTGTCCTCCGGCACCCCACCAAAAAAAAAAAAAAAAAACTTGCTTTGACATGATAGATTCGTTGTATTTCAAATTTAGCCCATCTAAGAGTTTCCTATCATCTACATGATGGCGTCATTGCTTTGTGACTTTGCAGTATGTACAGAACTTGTTTGTTTTTCAACTTAACGCATGTTTGTAGATATGTGGTTGTTAAAGTTCACGATTCTTGGGAAGATTTCCGTGAATATTTCAGGCAACAGGTAATAATCATTCCAAAAGATGCCAGAAACTTTCATTATGAACTTTCTTTGACTTCATAATTCACCATTGTTTGGAACAGGAGGGTGAAAAGCGATTACTTGCATTTACAAAAAGAGGAACAAAAAATTCATTCTGTGAGTGTTGCGGATGTTGAAATACCTTATGCCCTTCAATGATAGCATCCCTCTTCAATGCATTTTTGCCTGGCTAATTGATAAACCTGTTACTTCTGTCATTAATTCTCCCAAGGTTTCATCCTCAACACTATAAATGTTTTTCCCCCCTTTTAAACGAACTAGCATTGATTCCGTTGTGAACAGCAAGAATTCACTTCAATGTAATCAATAGTCTCAGTTCATTGCAATCTCCATCACCACAAAAGCATTAACACAATATAACCACACTCCATGTATTGCACATAGCAACAAGGAACATATAAATAATGCTACACGTTTTGGTTTCTTCATAAATGGCGCCTGCCTATCATACTTATATGTTACATAGGAAAGAATTACGGTGACTTTGAACTTGAAAATAGATATTGAATTACATGTGAATAAATCAATGCTGCTTTAGATATGATCAATTTAAGGTCATACTCAGTCTAGTGAGTCTACGTTTGATTGATGGATGATTCTTTTTCTACTATTTCCTGCCTCTCTTCCCTTTCTTGTTCGTTTGTGTTGGGAAGAAAGAGAGCAAAGAGGATTCATTTATTCTGCTTAAAATGATTATATTTTACCTATAAAACAACCAATGCAGATATGGCGATCAACTATACGGCAACAATAATTTTGATTTAGCATCTTTAATTTCTTACCTCGCAGGAGTTTTCCTATGAAAAGGTGACTACCTTTTGTTTGGTTCTGAAACTAGTGGGTTGCCGGCTGAAGCCCTGCTAGACTGCACCTCTGAACCATTTGGTGGCGGGAAAATCCGGATCCCAATGGTAGAAACTTATGTCAGATGTTTAAATCTTTCTGTAAGTGTTGGCATAGCAGTATATGAAGCCTCCAGACAGCTAAACTATGAGCACCTTCAGGTGCCTTCCGTGAGTTGTATTGATACTGAACAACCATTTCTTACTGAGGACATTTTTGCTTGATTACATATGCTGTATTGCTGTAGCCATTATTTGTTCTAATTTGACTTAGATAGTACATCACATATATGCTCCACTAAGCGTGATTCATGATTATGCTAAATTCCAAGCTTCCTTAGTCATTTGATCTCATTCTCGGAAAAAGCTGTACACGTAATTTCACTCTTTACTATCTAGTAATTTAAGTTACTTCTACTCCTCCCATTTTAATGAATAAAAAAAATTGACCTTTCTCGTAGGGACTTTTGAGTTTGGAAAAATGTCCAAAATGTGATGATGACAAATGGTATAGGTTGATAACTTTACGAAAGTTTGGAGCTCAGAGCCTTTACTATAAAATTTGATGTTGTCGTTGGATCAGGTTAATCACTATGAATGCAAAGTCTGTTCAACTGCGCTCCTACACTTGAGTTAAAAATTTTAATCAAGTCCAGGGATCATATTCTTCCATACAAACTGATAACTACATTGTTTGAAAGTAAATTATTTGATGAACAACCCAAACCCTGCTTAAGCTTCTAACTTGCCAAAATTAATTATTACTAAATAAATTCACAAACCACTCAATTCGTTAAAACTCACGAGTAATGATGTCGACGAAATTTACATATGACTTAAAACATCATCCAGACCCCAAGTCTAACAGCTTTGACAATTCAATAAAGCCAAGGGCACTCATGATAAATAATAAAAGGACTGCCCAAGAAAAAATTCTTCCTACGCTAACATTCCTCCTCATGAGTAATTGGAGGATTTTCTCTTTCCCTAGATGGGGCTCTTAGCCCTGTTTGTCATTTAAGTAAAATGGATAAAAGGAAAAAAATTAATTGACAACAACAATCTTCCATAAAAGCCCTCTGAATATCCAATGATGCATCCACATTTACAGAAAGTTCCTCTCAGTGTTGTGTGCAGCAATATTACGTCTCTAGTGTGTTTCAACACTTTCACCAAGGTTACACGGATTTGGATTTCCTGCGCGTCAAAACAAGTCAAATGCCTAGGTGCAATGTATTAGAGATGAAAAAATCGATTATTAGTAAAATAAAGAGAAAATATAGCTTTTAGTCTCTAAAATTTTTCTATTATCAATTCAGTCCTTAACATTTGGCACAAAAATCATTCCAGTCTTTGACCAAATACGTTATTGTATTTGGTGAAAAACACACAGAAAAGGTACAATTCATTAAAATATGCAACAATATTTTGAAGTTATAAACAGCGTGGCTACTAAATCGCACAAGTAGACAAATAATACATTGGGTTTTTAAAAAAAAACAATCATATAAGCATACCTTAGTTTTTTCTTTACAGAACTTGACTTTCGTAGTGACTAGTATTATCATATTATGCAACTGATCAAGACCCCCATAAAAGGAATTTCCTTAGAGGCAGGCACAGCAAAGTTTGAGCTTGATAATATCTCACAACTTGGTGCGGCTAATACATAGGCAGAAGTGCTCCAAAATTATGTTCTCCTGTTGACCCTGATAGTCTGTGGCTGAGGAACATTATCATGAGCCAATCAATTTCTTCAGTCTTTCCATGGCACTGTAATTGGCAAAGGACCACATACTAGAGATTTTCAGCAACAAAAAAAAAAAAAAAAAAAGAGGGTGCGAGAATTGAGATTTAAAAATTTCACTAGTTTACAGCGGAATTTTATAAATTAACAAATATCTTCATTGTGAAAATTCTTGTCAAAAAATGTAATAAGTTAAATTGAATTGGAATTGCCCTTCACAAGTTGCAAAGGGAAAGAGATATTCAAGCAAGAATTAACAGGGAAACACAACTACGCCATTTACAGATAACCCTATGAGCAGGCCAGCAATCCACCAATCCAGCATAGCTGAATCTATTAGGGAAAAGATGTAAAGTCAAAATTACCTATCTGAAAAGGAAGGAACCAACTCTTCAACTATTCGAACAATAGCTGGATTTCTGACATCTTTTTCAGATGATGATGACTGCCTTCCCACTGTCATGAAACTGAACATTAGATATCTAAAACAATTATGACATAAACCAAAATTTCAAATACAATTATGCAATAGCAATATGTAAATACTGGAGAGTGAGTAGGGAATACTCAAGATTAATGTTAAAATATTTCAGTCTTTTATAACAGGCAAAATGGCAGAAAATCAAAAACTGAGAATACCTTGCACATCTTTTATTTCATCATCACCTCTCAAGTATAAACTCTGTCTGTCATTTAGATCTAGACCTTCAAATTTAGCAAATTCCCACAACACATGACCTATAAGCTTATGAGCAAGCGTGCATTTGTCTCATCACAAGCATCTTGAATGATAAGGTATTGGTTCTTTCTCATGTCATTCCTGGTGTACTCAGGTTCAACTGCCTCACGGGGAAAATTTTGTTGTTACATTTCCTGGATCCATCCCAGCATTACCTTCAAACAAACTATGTCTTTTAACAAAATTTTCACCCAACACTCTCTCAGGTGGAACAGTTGAGGAATTGCAATTTTTCTCATCAGACATAAAGGAAGTTGGATTAAAAGCAAATGGTACAAATTGTCCAACACTTTCTGCGTTGTAGTCTGAATCCATTGAATCACAGGTGCCATTTATGAAATGTCTATCCTCCCCTATTGGAGGATCATCATAGTCATCTTCACTTTCTTCTAATTGTTCCACATATGCATCAGTAAAATCTTCATCAAACCCATGGTCAGGCAACAAATCCAAAACAATTTGTTTTGTCTGAGCACTGATGCTTAATATGTACTCAACCTCTTCTTCAATTTTCTCCTTCCCCTGTACTAGTTGAAAAGGTCTATCATCCGAACTCCCATTAATGAAGTCTAAGATCTTAAATAGACTCCTTGGTATTCTCTCTATATCATCACATTCAAAAAGAAATTCAGTCAACAATTCAGTAAAAGATGACCGTAGTATCTTATTTGACACTTTAGCCTTTGGTTCTAAGAGGGTCTTCAAATTTCTCAGCTTTTCTATTCCCACTTCATTTTTAACTAACCATATAGCTTTCATAATATCATTCTGCAAAGAATTTACTTCAGGTGGGAATTGGTAAAATTCCTCTGAAAATATGTCATTACAATGTGTTGCAAGTTTTAGTGATAAGTTAGCTACCGCCATAGCTTTGGCTAAGGGCTCCGCAGTTCACCTCCTTCACCAAGTTGAGAAAGCATTTTCATACTGATATTCCTCACTGTCTTACTCACATGCTTTCTTTGTCTCCATCCCTTTCTGCAAGTCCGTAACTGAGGCATGGTTGCTTTCACTCCTTTAAGCTTTCTGCGCATTGCAGACAGGGTTTGATACGGAAAGTCATTTAAGTCGCTCATTACCTTTTCAATGGCAGAATGGTTAGATTGGCATCTTGAAGCAGATAATGGTTTGCAATTATGTTGAAAATGCTTTTGATTATTGAGAACTCCAAAAAGCTGTTTGAAAATTTCCAGTTGATAATCGTTACTGTTTTGGTTGCTAAGAGCACTTGAAAGAAAACTCTCGACTATCTTCTTCAATTTGCAACGAGTTTTCTCAAACTTGACTGAACCACCAGTAATGATCATGGCAAGAAGATATAAACCTCGTAGTCATCTTATCAGGGCATAATATCATCCTTTTAATGATGGACATGTCAACCGATAACATCTCATCCTGAATAACATTAAATTCTCGCTCAATATGGCGTTCCCCAAAGACACCCCAACATAAGTTCTTACTGATTCATAAAATACCTGAAATAGTTGTTAGAATCTAATTAGAAAATATTTTTAATGATTCAGCATATTAAACATGGTCATAAAGAAGTATACCTCTTCATTCAGAAAACAGCCAGTAAAAGATTGGTCATAATAAAGAACAAGAAAAAGGTTTCCAAGTTTATCTATCGGAAAGTAGTATGAAATTTCTAAACATTTTGAAGTTCTGAAGCCTGCTTCAATTCAAAAGAGCTGCATATGTATACAATAAGAATGTTCACATGTTTAATAAAGAACACAGATTTATGCCAAAAGGGCAGACTTAATCCAAATCAAGAAGCAAAGAAAAAATACCACGCTAGTAATTAAAAATATATAAACACATGAATCCGTGTTGCCATATATATAAGCTTTCATAATGGAATATGTAGATAGCAGAGAATAAGAATATTTACATCGTCTTCCTAAGCAAGGACTCAGGCAAAAACCTATCTTCTAAAAACTTAGACTTCTTGAAGCGCTTTCTATCAGATTTTGAAGTGGCAACGCCCAGAAACCACCTACACCAGATCAAATTCTTATTCAGAGTAAGGAGGAAAAATCAGCATAAAAAATCAATGAAAGAAAGAAATACCTTCTCTTAAGTTGAATCTGTTTCTCGTCACGCTTGATTCCGGACATAATGAATGCAGCATCTGATCGATGAACCACATTTCTAAAAAGAGACGCCTGGAAATCAAATCCGTTCACAATGTTAGAAACAAGTGACCCCACAGTAGACAATACCACACAACACACGCAAGCATTCAAGTCCTCTCAAATCACATTCATGCCAAGAGTCAAATCCTGATAATCTGCGATAGTGTCTACCCTCGTTCAACCCACATATGATCGCCCAAAAACAAGACTAAAGCAACAAAATTAGTTTTCTTTAAAAATTAGAAAGTACTCGAGGCTTACCCCCTCTAGTTCCATGAGAGAGAAAAAGAGAACGAGCTGCTAAAAAAATGTTCAGAGGCTGAAAGGTTCGTTCATATGAACTTAGACCGCCTACGAACTCAGAGTAAACAATGATGTCGAATCACTTTATTGACAAAAAAGATTTGTGTGCAGAAAATTTTTCCTTCCGTACGGAGCCACCTTCGTCGGGAGGTTGCCGGGCATAGAAGGGGCTTGCTCCTCTAATATCAGAGCCGGACTTAAAATCCAGACTAGAAGAGGTGACCGGTGGCACCTCCGCAGCTACCTACAACGTCAGAAGCTTTACTACTGTACAAATGCCGGTCTGTAGTCGCCGGCGTCGATCTGACTCCAACAGCTCCCAACGAGTGTAGAGCTGCTTTTTACGCGTGGATGGCGGGAGGAACGAAAGGCGTGAAGTTGAAGCCTGGAAGATCACAGTTATGACTGAAGATAAGTCGGCGTCGTTTTAATGGAATTAGGGCTAATGTTTGACCTGCTACTGTCGGCTGAATAAATCAAAATCTTCAAATCACTCCTTTCCAATCAAATTATAGTACAACTTAAATATAAATTCAATGTTTTATACATTATTAATTTAATTAATAATATTTTATTTTTTTATTTCCCTTTATTTTATACCTTTCCTAACATATCAAAATATTTAGGATTTTGTTTTTGTTTTCTCATTACACTATTCTCTAAATTAATTAACGAAAATAATTAAATCCACAATTTGTTAAAATTAAAAAAATTAGCATTAAAAAAGTATATATTTCAGATGTAGTTTTTTTATGGAAAAATTATATTTTTAAACTTCTATATCTCTCATAATTTAGTTTATAAATCATTCCATTTCAATACGATTCGTTAACATTTTTTGCCAACAAAGATAACAATTCTTTAAAGTCTAGAATATTGTTCATTAGTTGGGATTTAGTTTATCTTTAATCTAAGGTTTCAAAATGAAATATTCCTCCTGATGGGGAAAAAAGTAATACGTGGCTAACCTCTAAAAATATAGTAATTATTATAAGTTAATAAATTGACCAACGCAATACATAATCGAGCCAAGACAAAGATGTTTAGAAAGTATCAAAAAATAACAATCAAAGAAATAAATTCCACGAAACATAATCCCCATTTTCATTTATTTGTTGAAATTTTAAATTTTTTGTTGATATTTTTACTCCATTTCAATTGTTCATCGGCATCTTTAATACATTCAAAATATTTCTCATACTAGAATGTGTAACACTTCATTGATCAATCTGTACCCTACCTTTATTATAATTTACCGGGACAAGATTTAGTTTTTAAAAGAAAACATTTTTAAATGCATGAAATCTATTTGTGTGAGCGTTGGAGACTTTCATGGTTTTTTCACACCAAAAGTTCTAATACAGTCGCCCAAAATGCCAGTAAAGCCGAAAAATAGGGCACAAACCAACGAAAAACTTCAATAAATTACATTGTTTATCAAATGCCAATAACACAACAAACACAAAGTAATTCATTAAGTCAAATATTTAATTATTTTTAATACACACACATATCAGTATCAAAATATAGCTATTATTATAAACTTATTTTTCAACACTTGATTATTTGTCCTATTTCTTATTTTGCATTCCAATTATTATTTTTTAAAAAAAGAATAAAAGACCAAACACATTACAAGAGAGGGTTGTTTTATTTGAGTGTTAGATTTTTTTTTTAAATTGTTATAAATTTTATCTTTTAGTATTAATGAATTTTTTAACTAAAGCAAAAAAACACGCCCCATATACTTACTACTAGAAAAATATGCTTACCAATTTATTTATGAATTATATAATAATCCTGTTTGAGCAACATTACTTATCCATCTTTCACAGCATCTATGCCATAACACAAAAGCATTACCCAAGCCAGCAAAACATTCAAACTCAAATCCCAAAACTATAAGAAGACCCTCATCTCCTTTGAACTGTTTGTTGTGTTGGCTTCTATAGGACTGCCTTAAGATGTAAAAGCAGAAACCAGTCTGAGAGAGATCATTTAGTGTGGTCATTATCCCATACGTTGTCCCAAGAAGCACTTGGAGCAGTCTTAGGTCCTCAATACTATACACATTTCCCTGGGAATATGAGGGTCCTGGCAAAGCATGTCCATTTGGACCTTGTGGAGGTGGGTTCACCTTCCCAGGCTTTGTTTTAATCCCAAGCACTCTAAACACAAATCTTGCTAGTTCTCCATACAACGTACCGGAGCGATCAAAAAGCTGCAAAAGAGACTCAAAAACATCCCACATGATAAACAAATAAATGCATTACCACGTTGGAGGAAACAAATGAACAGCAACAAACTAAAATTCAGAATGGTAAACACAGAATAAGTAACGTATTGGAAATACAGAATGCATTCTTTGGATGAAATCCGTGAGTGGCATGTGATTGGATATGCTTCTAAAACACCCAATTATGAATGCAAAGATTTGGCTACAAATTTCCACTGTGGGATGGCAGAATCAGGTAAGGACTGGATTTTTATTTTGCCAAGATCATTCTAGACATTCCATGAAAATTACCTAAACAACTCAGCAGTTTTAAAAAACAATCCCGAACATAAAGCCAACTTGTACAAAACGAATCCTCCCAAAAACAGTCTTTTTGCTCAAGTTATTTCCTCCCAAGAGGGATAGTTTCACAGCAACCTCAACCACAAAATGCATACATGATTATGATGGGAACACAACAACTGAAGGTATTATTCAATGATAAAATTCCTCCAGAGTGCAAGTCATATACAGAGGTATACCCAAGCAAAGAAAAACAATCGCTCACTCAGCATTCCAGAGGCACAGGAACTCTCCAGTTCACTCACCACATTTATCATACCCTCTACACAACCAGACCCCATTATATAGCCCCCACTTACCTAAATGTCAAATGAAAATACCACCACAAATACCCATTACTCCCATGGTTTGCACTCCACATGTCAATATTACCCTTATGTTCAACAGATTTTTAGTACTGCAATTTAGGAATAACTCCTTTAGTGTTGGCTATTAAGTTCTCAAATAGAGACAAGATATATGAAGAATATTCTTTTGAAAAAATATGATCCAGACGCCAAACTGAGAAATGATTCGGCTTATTTTTTTTCTTGGGAAAACTAGCAGCAAACACCACAACACTGTATCTCAGTATGATCTTTTCATTCAAGGTTGAGTTTTACCCCAAAACGCAACAAATAAGACACACAATTAGTAAGTAAACAAAGAATTTAAAACGGACAGAGAATGGCTGGAGATAAAACCTGAAGAAGAGCGCTCATGAACAAATGGAAAGCCTGCGGTTCTGGTCTACTTAGCATTGCTATCCGACCAAAGAAATTAACCACGCTTTGCATCTGCCATTAAATCAAATAAGTAAAACAGACTACAAAGCAGTTTCAAAGTAACATGATGTCTTTTTTGGCCTCCACAGTAACATGATAAAACCACATTTGTATTTAAAGTTTTCAACATAATTAAAAAAAAGGTAGGGTGGAGGGGGAAGAGAGAATGGGAAATGCATAAAAAATATCAAGTCCATTTCTTCCACTTTTTATGATCCTTTTCTCCTAATTCTTAATGACATGATTTTCCATATCAAATCTCTAACCCAGCAAAAATCAATAGCACTATACCCAGTCCGTTGAATTCAGACACACAACTCACTGACACGCCTGACTAATATCTCAAATTCACAACTCAAACATGAGTTTCAGATTCCTTGTTATGGAAAATCAGCATACAAAGATGATATGGATCGTATTCATAAAAAAAAAATAATAATAATAACACACATTTTCCAATAAATTGTCAACAAATAAAGAATTATATAACTTTTTGATCTAATCATCCAAAGTCAAGAAATGCAAGCTCAAGTCAGTTGTGCATATTTATAGTGCAGGAAATTAGTATAGCCAAAGCATGATATGGCTCACCATTTGGGGAAAAAGAAATCCAAAATCCTGGTGGAGATGGAGGACCACCATGCGGATCATTGGGATCTTGACTCCAAAAGGACTGCCCATGCTAACCACCCATAGGGCTCCCAAAGCCACTGTTGTACATCCCACCTCCATACATCCCAGTCCCACCACCATACATCCTGCTAGATGATCCATAAGACCCACCATATCCTCCCCTGTACATACTGTTACCATAAATTCCTCCACCATATGATCCATACATTCCAGATCCAGATCCATAGCCAGAATTATAATTATTCATTGTAGAACCATAAGCTGCAGCATAAAAAGAAAAGTCAAAAAGATTTGTAGAAATAAATGATGAAAGAAAAAAATTGAATGGAGATAAAGGAAAGAAAATTTACCTCCATAGCTGTTGTTTCCGTAGTTCTGCTCCCAAGGCCTTGTGGGAAGTGGCCTCCCAACAGAATTCTGTTAACAGTTGCAGGCCTATCAGAACTAGAAACTATTTCACCAGGTTTTGCAGTCCCTGAAGACTCAACTACACTACTGTGTTGCCACCTACATTGGGGCCCAAAAGGGGAGCTGGCACGATGAGGATCCTGCACGCCCCCACGGTTTTGGTGGAGGACTACTAGCTGCAAAATGTCAATCATTCACACTTTATATGCTTTGTGTGGTTTAGTATAAATGAGGTGAGGTTTTGTCCTAAATTCTTACTTATGGGTGTGGGTGTAACATAAGCATGATAGTGCGTATCCATAGTGGGCTATACCAGAATGAAGAATTTTAACACCAAACAAAACAAAGGTATGCTGAACGATGACAAGTAAAGCAATCCAGTTTACAGTAGCTATTCATACACAAATGCTGAACTGCTTGATCAAGTAAATTCAAGATTTGTATGCGGATTTACCAGAAACTTTTGCTCATTTTAAGAAAGTAACAAAAAAATTATGCCACAAATATAAAGATAATTTGAATGCTGACAAAACAATGGATAGGAAACTTATTATAACAAATAAATAAGGCAAAAGAGGAAAAGAACAAAAGATAAGAAGACATCGCCAGAAAAGTCTTCCTGACTGAAAATACAGCATGTAAACTCCACTTAAAAAGGTAATAGCTGAAACTGATGGAAGAGCCCAAAACACATGAATAAATCTCTAGTTATAAGCTCTATCTTCTCAATCCAGCCATAATAATTCAGACCGTTCATTTATGATCTCTTTAGAGGATGAATATTCATGACACAGTCAACAAAAAAACAATTCAGAATGTTCAATATTTGGGATGTGAACAAAGTACATAACACATATACAGGATTCGTAATATTTTAGAATAGGCACGCAACAAAATAATTGCTATTTCCACAATGGCATCTGTGAATGAAATAAATATTTTGACTCAAACAAGAACATCAAACCTTCCATGCACATCTTCATAAGATATCACAAGGCAACAACAATGCCCACATAAATTACCACCCAAAAGAATTAAGTGTGAACAGTTTAGAAATGAATTTTTTTTTCAAAAAAAAAAAACTTTACTTGCTGAAGCGCACCCTAATAAACAGCGCCAACTTGCAGAATTGCTTGACCCAAACAATCTATCCTAATAATGATGGAAAATTATTCAACATCCGACTAAATTCGATCCCCAGGCTAAACGAATTAGAGAAGCATACAACGAAAAACGATACATGGAAAGATGAGCGAGGTCGGGAATTTCGAACTTCGGGGGAAAAAGCGGTTTAACGAACCTGATGACTGGGGCTTCGACTCCGCATGAGAATCGCAGGTATTCAGCATAAGATTGCGATGACCAAGGTCCCTCCCTCCCTCTATCTCTCTCTGCCCCCTCTCTCTAAGTTGTTGAAGAGTGAAGACGCGTCGAGGCTTGGTTTACGATCTCACGCCGCCACGAGAGGGATATCCTCTGGATCTCATCAAGAAATCGTACTTTCCAATAATCTCTCTTTTTGGGAAAAGAAAACGATAAATTTTAGTTTTTAAAAAATTTAATTCCTGCCAAAACAAATATTTTATGAAATAACATTTTACAAAATTTAAATTTAAATTCAATATTTTATTTATTTTATCAATATCAGCTATATCCAAAATAAGATATGTTATATAAATATAAATATAACCGTTAATATTTATTATTTTATTCTCTTTTTGATGATATTTAGAAAAAATCATATTGTAACTAGAACAAATAAAGTAATTACCTCAGTTTATTACCCAATTTAATTTAGTTAAAAAGTTTTCTAATTTGTTACGATATCGCGGTCATCTTCCAATTATACTACTTTCCTTTTGAATTATTGGTGCTATGATTATACTCACCTGCCTATATGGTGTAGTGGTATATGACAACTCCATTTGAGTGGAGGTCTCTGGCTGAATCTAGTTGTTATAATTGGCCCATTAGTGTCTACCATTGTAATGCGAAAAAAAAAAAAAAAAAAAACGAAGTATTGAAGAAGACGGTAAATTAGAAAAAAATTAAAAAAATATAATTTCAAATCAAGATCAACTTTCTAAATTTTATCATATATGCTAATGAGGAAGTAATAAACACATGGGGATGTGATGTTCTCATCAATCATTGTGGGGAGTTTTAAATCATCCAAATTACTCCGGTTTTAATTATAAGAGTTAGTTGACTTTTTTGAAGAAATTAAGGAAAGTCAATTAAATTATTTTAGAGTATTTTTATTTTTCTTCAAATTAATTAGCTTGACTAATAAACTAACATATAATCTAAAAATACACAACATATGAAATGATTAAGTAACTTATTTAACTTCCTTAATTTCTCGAAGAAGGTCAACTAGCTCTTATAATTAGGACCGGAGGTAGTATCTTGGTGTGACCAAAACATAATATTTTGGTGACATTGAAATGTGAGGCGAAACAAGGGAAATTTACCAAAATAAGATTTTTTTAAAAATGCTACCGGATTGGAACAATTGGGAAAAAGAATTACTCATCTAACGCACCAAAGACGCGTCGGCGTCAATTAGCACTGCAGTACGTCAACTAAGCGACGCCTTTGACTGCATTAGATGGGTAATTTTTTTTCCCAACTGGTCCAATCCAGTACATTTTTTTAAAAAAAAAATCTCATTTTGGTAAATTTCCCAAACAAGTTATAACTAAACCATCTAACACTGAAGAGAAGAAGTGATGTCTCGTGACGAAGAGTGGTCATCCAACAATAGGAGAAATGAACTCAAGAACAACATTTCTATCTAAAAAATCCAATATCCAACCGAGTACAATGAATACTTACATAGGGTTTCAATGCATAACACTCGCGAATGACCAGCCAAATACAATGAACACAAATACCAAAAAGAAGAACAAAAACGCAAATTAACCAACTAGGCTGGCACCATACAAATCCCAAAAAATCAATCGCAACCGCATTTAAGGAGGCAGCCAAAAAACCAAATCAACTAATAAGATAAGTATTGTAGAATTCGACACTGTAGAAACCTACGAGATTTAAAGGAACAAATCCATTTTCACCAAATTCTTATTTAATACTCCCCCGGTTCTTATTATAGGACAATATTTAAGAGTTGATATTGGTCCTAATTATAGGACAACGATCTAATTTTTGTCAATTTCTTTCTAAAATACTCTTATTGATATTTTCTCAATAATAATTAAACACAATATAATTTAATAACGCACCTATATATTCTATGAATTAAGTAATGCTTGCAACTCATTAAGGTCACATATACCTCAATTCTACTATTTTTTGTGACATATCGAGAAGTCTACAATACCGGATTGTGTGAGTTGGAAAAGTCAATGATATATATGTGTGTGTGCACACGTATGTGTATATATAGTGCATATATAGATATAGACATACGCTCGTGCACACACATATGAGATAATAAACACACTCACACAACACACATTTTTTATTAGGGAAAAAACGTCACATCCTATGGATTTTGGATATTCTCTAGATCGTGGAGAGCTCCGAGAATTTGAGATTGGACTCAAAGAAGTTGTGTGAGATCAGAGATACAAGCTCATGAGGCTATTAATTAAACAATATTTTTTGAAACCATTTTAAATTTTAAATAAGGGTATTTTAGGAAAATAAGTACAATTAATTGATTTAACTACTATCATTGATTTCTTCAAATTTTAATAATTATATCATATAATTAGGAACTGAGGAAGTATATATAGTTTTATGTTGTACAAGATAAATATATAAAAATAATAATTTGTCCCAAATCGACACAAAGTACTAGATGGAGCCAAGTTATGAGTATCTAAGAGGAAGATCTCGGAACGTAAACCAGTAGCCTATAACAACATCACTCCTCTCTTTTTTGTTTTTTACCTGAATATCACTCCTCTCTAAAGCGTATGACTAATGAGTTTCTTCCTATAAATTTAGCCGTGGTTGTTTGAAATAGCGATTTGAACCTTTAAAAGTAGTATTTTAATTGTGATTACGATTATCGAGATAAGTATTAGAGGAGCTTATCTCGATTTACGTAAATAAACACTTTTAAGGTATTTTATTTCCATCTACCAAATGCAAAAACTTTCATCAATTACGCACCTTTGAAAACTTCAAAACTAGAGTTTGCAATAAGAAAATGAAGGAGACCCCAACGATTGTAAGGAAATAGACTATACAAACAATTAATGCTTTATTTGCCTACTCATCACATATGATTGCGGATCCAACCCAAAATAATTAAAAGTCAGTGAAATTAATTTTAAAATTATTTAACCATTATACCATGGTACTTATGAGAATTCTAAGACGTTTTCTGTTGGGAAATGATATTTTATGCAATTTACTCATTCTTTTATATATCTATATAATTCTTTAATATCTCATCGGGCCTTCTGGCACAATGACACTACCTTTTTTAAATATTTCTTAAATTTTAGGTTGTGTATTCTATATTCTATGAGTATTATTGGTGCATAAGCTCCGTCCCTTAAAGGAAGGATGGGAAAAAATCATTTAATATCTCATACACTATTAAGTTATATATTAGTATTTCAACTTAAGTCCTTTTTTTGCCAATAAGAGAATACTATCATTAACATCCAGAAAAATAGAACCATGTCCAATAACAAACAAAGCAAGACAGAAATAATCAAGTAAAACAAAAACAAAAGTTAAAAAAACTTATTATCTAAACTAGTAGTAACACTATCATTTTTTTTTTTTTTCCAGAAAAGACTTTAAACCAGAGAAAGCAAACAAAAGACATGAAAAAAAAAAAAAGCATCAAGACTCACAAAGGACTAGACAAAAAGCAAATACAGCTAGAGACCATAGTCCTATGGTCATCACATATGGGAGATTGTCAACCAAGATCCATACGCTTGGGCTGTGTTATAGTATGGGTTCGCTGATTCCTGGAGCTCTTTGCATCTTCATCCAGAATTGGTAACAAAGGAGGTAAGGGTATTTCTACCCAGGTTGGGCACACCCTCTCTGGTGGTTGCGGCAAAGTGGTCACTTGCTTTGTTCCCTGTCGAGGGATAAATTGAATTGAGAAGCTGGATTCGGACTCTAGCGTTCCAAGGATCTCATCGAGTATACCACGAGACTACCACTCACCGAGATCCTGGTTGGCAATTTTCCGGACATCACACCGGTGTAAGACAATCCGTCTCAAATATAACATTCTTATTTCCCCAAGTCTTGGACGATCATTAAAGCTCTTTTCGGTGCTAGTGCCTCGGTCATGAACGCCGAGATGGATTTAACTTTGTCGACAAGGCCCATTTCATGGCTCCCCGTGTGGTCTTGGCATACAACACTTATAGCAACTGGCCTTGTATTGTCGTGGAATGCCCCATCGATGTTTACCTTAAGCATATGCTCGAGTGGCGATACCCGGGAAGTAGATGGCTTGTTCATGGGCGGTTCGTTTGTTTTGTTGGTACTATTATCGGGATAACACGTGTTCCAACGGTCGATTAATGAGCGCTTCACATGTTCGATAACCATGATGGGGGGTCGGTTCTACTCGTAAAACAACTTCTCGTTCCGCTTTGCAGATGTACCATAGCAACCGAGTTGATGTGAGCAATATCGTAGTCGGTAAAGCTACCTTGTGAGTTCATAATATTCGGCCACCATTGTTTGAAGCTTTGGGTATTAATCGAGATCATTTTTAATGGACATCCTTCATCCAAACCATACACCGAACCCATGGACATTGAAAAAAAAGATGCTCTATGGTCTCCGTTGCAATCTAACAAATTGGGCTCGCATTTGAACTCCCTCATTTTCGGTTGATTAAAGTGTTAATGGTGGCCATTGCTTCGATAGAATACGCTACATAAATTAGCAATTTTGGGAGCACTTTTATATTCCAGTATCTTTTTCCTAAAGTGTTGCTTACGCATTCGAGTCGGTTCTCATTGCCACGCTTTGCACATTTGTTCCGTAAGGTAATAAAGACAATTTAACCGAATATCATCCATTTTTGAAAGGACTCCACCTTGCACGATCTTCGCTGGGTACCCGAAATTTGACCGGAATGGCTTAAAATAGCCTTATAAATTTAGTCATTAATGCTGGTTCCGATCATGGTTGGGGTCCCAACCCCCTCCTTCACAAGAGAAAAGCGATGCCACTCTAAGATTTGACTCTTTCAGGTCTTCATTCTCCGTGCACAGGCCATGAGTGGGTAGATTGGGAATCCATTGATCCTGCCATATGCGCACTGATTGCCCATTTCCAACTTGCCAACATAAGTCCTTTTTTATGAAATTCCTTCCTTCCAAAATACTTGACCAGCACCATGAGGCCCTATGTCCTTTTTTAGCATCGAGAAAAGAATCATTAGGGAAATAGAGCCCTTTAAGAACTTGAACCCATAAATCGTTTGGATTTTGGGAGAGCCTCCAGGCTGTTTTAGCTAATAGGGCATTGTTGAATTTTACAAAATCTCTGAAGCCCATACCACCTTCAGTCTTTGGTCTTGTTAGCTTTTTCCATGCAACCCAATGGGTTTTTATTTTACACGCCCACCAAAAGTCTGCAACCATGCTATTGAGTTCCTTACAGGTCTTGCTCGGGAATTGAAAGCAAGTCATCGGGAATATTGGGATGGCATTAATGACGGATTTTATCATGACTTCTCTACCTGCAAAAGATAGTTGCTTTGAACTCCATCCTAAGACCTTCTTGCTTACTTTCTCACGAACATACGAGATGGCTTGATGCTTTGTTTTTCCCCAAACACTCGGGATGCCCAAGTATTTGCCTTGATCCAAGCTTTCTCCAATGCCAAGAATATTGCAAATGTCATGCCTAAGAAGGGCCGGAGTATTGGTGGAGAACACAACGCCGGGATTTATCCAAATTTGCTAATTGACCTGATGCTCCACAGTAGCTTTGGATGATACCCGCCAACTTTCGACAATTTTGGATATCTGCATTCATAAAAAACAAAGCATCATTTCATGAATAGCGCCAGTTAATACGGGCAAGTAGGTGACTTAACCTTATCCCAGTGAGATGACCCTGTGTTACTACACTACTGATCATACATGAAAGTGCTTCAAGTGACAGTATAAACAGGTATGGTGATAACGAGTCCCTGACGAAGACCCTCAATTGGGCTAATGGAGGCAATTTTTTCACCTACAATGCGAGGTTAAGGTGCACGGGCGCAATTCATTCTGAAGCCTTACCCATTTTTGTGAAAAACCAAATCTCAACAGTAAATTTCTCAAATAGTCCCACTCAACCCGATCATGAGCTTTACTCATGTCCATTTTTAAGGCGAATTCATACCGAGTTCCAGTTTTCCTTCGTCTTAAATAATGAAAGACCTCATGGGCTATGATAATATTATCTTGAATTAGTCGCCCTAGTCACAAAAGCTCCACTGATTAGGTGAAATACATTTATCGAGGATTGTTTCATTCTATTGGCCAAAACTTTGGAAATTAGTTTGTACGAGAAATTACAAAGGCCGATGGGACGAAAATGAGAGACGGACTCAGGTATATCAACCTTTGGAATAAGAGTGATATTAGTACCATTGATTTCATCCAAGGGAGTCTCATTTTCAAAAAAGTCCTTAACCAAGTTAAACATAGATTCACCTACCTCCGCCCATGAGAATTGGTAGAATTTACCTGAGAAGCCATCCGGGCCAGGGGCTTTAGACCCTCCCAAGTCGAATGCTGCTAGACGAACTTCTTCTCGGGTGATAAGCCGAAGGAGAAGATCATTAGCGGTATCATCAATCTTAGTCATCACTGGGTGAAGAGCATCCTGAAGGTGTCTTGGACCTGAAGTAGTAAATAGATCAGTGAAAAAGGTAGTGAACATGTTATTAATAATACCTTTATCTCTAATCCATACGCCATTCTCGTCCTTGATACTTAATATTGAATTTCTTCTCCGTCGGATAAGAGTGGTGAGATGGAAAAAATTTGAATTCTTGTCCCCGGCTTGAAACCATGAGATACGTGAACGTTGCCACCAGTAGTTCTCTTCGATCCATCAATTCCTCAATACTCTGTAGAAGCTTAGCCTCTTCTCTCTTGCTTTCCTCGTTCTGATTACCCTGGCGGACAGAAGCTAGGATAGACTTTAGAAGTTCAATGGCCTTTCTGCGGTTTGGGAAAATCTTTTTGCTCCAATTTATCAATTGTTTTCTGCAATTATTGAGAGTTAGAGTGAAAAAATTAAGTGCATTATTATTGTATTGGGGACGCCCCCCATTCTAGCTTTCATGTACAACCTGCAAAAATCCATCATGAACATTCCAATAATCCTCAAACCTGAACGGTTTACTTTTATTAGAAGAAACATGGTCAAAGTTAACAAACAGCAGATGGTGATCAGACCCTAAAGGATCAATGTGAAAAATTTGACCAAAGGGAAAAAGATGACAAAAGATTTCATTCCCCATAACCCTATCAATCCGTTCTTTGATCGTTGCTTCATCTTGCCTTCGGTTGCACCAGGTGAACCAAGACCCGTTGAAACCCGGATCAATGAGAGAGCGGGAGACGAAAATAAATTTTTGGAAGTTAAAGAATTTTCCGAATGGCTCTGGCTTCCCTCCTTGCTTTTCGATGAGATACAATGTCATTAAAATCTGCCAGCAGATCCAACTCTCTGATCGACATTGAGCAAAAGTGATGATGCTCACTATATATATTAATCCTGTCATTCTCTGTTGGGGGGCCATAGACAAACAAAATGTAATGAGGGAAATCAACAGATGAGTCAGAGACTGAGGTGTGAATAACATTGCTAGATGATGAGAGGATGTTAACAATAGTTTCTTTCATCTAGAACAATGCAAGACCGGCACTTAACCCTTCCGGATCTATAATCCATTCTTCGTCGAAACCACATCTCCGCCGAATTTTGCTAACATAATGATGTTTCTTCTTGGTCTCCATTAAGAAGACAATATGAGTTTTTTGTTTATTGCATACCTCTTTAAGGTGTTTAAGCATCGGAGAACCCTAACCCGGCAGTTCAAGACAACAGACTCATGGTGAACCGATGGCTGCTTGGTGGCAACCATTGGTCAGATATGGAGTATCCGAGGCGAGATAGTTTGATCAAGCACATCAAGACGAGTTGTATCACGAGTCATCGATTTGGCTGGTACGGCATTGTGAGGCAAGATACTGTTTGCTCAACGCTGACTCTATTTCAATGAATCTGATTTCTTTGGTTTTCGCTGGACGTTCATTCTACTGCGCCGTTGGCGTGTATGAGAGGGAGGCTTAGTAAGGTACTATCTTCGTGTTCCGGAAGGTCAATCTTTTCTTCGCGTTGGCGAGTGTCATCATCTGGGATGTTCATTTACGCGTTTTTAAACGATGTTATTACGCTTACGGCTGACAAGGAAATCACCACACCCCATAAGACGCCATGAACATGGACTGGGCATCATTATCGTATCTGAATCTAACCTGGAGAAGCTTAGGTTTGGATTTTGGGTACCGGTTTAAGGTTGTCGAATGCAGTGGGTCTGGATTGCCAGGTTAGGAAACATAGAAGTTTGAATTCCATTCATTGGAGATTGTTGACCAGTCATTGATTGCTACGAGGAATCCAGGCAGGCAGTTAATGGATCCATGAATAATGGGATTTCAGTGATTGTTATTTCCCTTTGCATAGGCTCATTGACTGTGCCTTTAATGGGAGAAAGATCTTTGCCGGAATCCACATGGCACAATAAAGAGTTTCTTGGGTTCACGCACCGAGTCTTTGCTATTTCCTTTTTTGGGAGGTTCTCCTAACGGTAGGCGTCACTTCAGGGTGCTCCGCTACCATCGCCGCCGGCCTAGTTTTAGAGCCGCCTTCTTGTTCAGTCCCAGATCAATCACCACCACCGCATCTTCGATGGTCTTCACATAGGATGTGCCTAGCCCATTGCCAGGGAGTTCTTCCACCTCTGCTTCATCACAGTTTCCAGTATGGGTTTTATAGTTCCTGGCCTCATGGCCAATCCGTCCTGATCATAATAATAATTTGGAGGCAGGAACCCAAAAACCCGATTACAAGAGGTTTGCGGATGTTGGCCGCGTTTTTAGCTCGTATGAAGGTCCTGGAAAGTTTGTCTTGCATTAGGAGACTCATACATCATGACTTTCCCTACAACGTTACCTAGAGTTAAGGCATTTTCATGATCAAACACTACGTGAGGGAAGACCAGTGAAACTGGATCCAAAAAGGACCACAAATCGAAATTAACTTCATGAAAGACCGTGTATTCATCCGGTGTTGCGGGTTCAGCGAGCACCTTTGTATCGACCAAGAGTGACCCTTAAGCACTCTATGATAATCATCTTGTTTTGGAAATCGAACAAGAAAGCATTGTTGTCGAGGTAATTCATGGATCTCCATTCCTTTGTCGGGCCCCATCACTTCTTGATCATGGAAAGCAGTATACCTTTGTTAAGGTTTTTGTCGGTTTTCAGGACGACAACCAACGGGTTACGCCCTTTTGAGCGATTGCGGGGGCTCAAGTTCAAGCTTGCATTGCCTTAGAATTTTTCTATCGCTATTCTTGTTGCCTTTCTCCATTGGTTTGGGTAAAATAGAGGCTAACGCAGAAATAGCAGAGTTTTCGAACACTATACCAGATACGACGATGGAAAGATCACCAGTCGAGAGGATGCAGTAAAAGTGAAGTCTCACACAAGAACACAGGGGGGTATACATAACTTATAGTAGGGGAAGGGAACTCTCACGGAGAGGAGAGGGAGGGTTGGTTCTCTCACGGATGAGAAGGAGGATTGGTTCTCTCACGAGAGGATAGGGAAGTTCTATTGAATAGAATGTAGTAACACTATCATTAGCTAACAAGGGTGGCAACAATGAAGGAGGTCTCCAAATCCAATTAGATAGATAAACACAATCCATTCATAGAAGCTTAGTAGTCTTCCAAAACTGCTTCCCTACAAACACATATAAAAAAGTGGTTTCTAATAAAGATCACATTGAGCATTTCACTGCCTTTGTAGCATTTAAATGGCCTTGTTGTTGAGAGTGACTTACCTTTTATCATTCTCATCGTATTCTTCTTCAAGCTTAGGAACTTGAGAACTCCATCTTCCACGGTAGATGGACTGTAGTCTCCTCTGTCAAACACATTCCATAAACTATACTCAATAGCCATTACAAAGACTCGAATTTGGCTTTTCGGAATCAATAGTGTTCTCCATTAAACCGGGGTACATTTAATGGAAGCTCCATCAAGTAGTATTCCGTCCATATTGATTCTTCTCGGGATGTTAATCCTTTAGGAGAAGTTCTAGCTCTGATACCAAATGTAAGACAGAATATCACCAAGGAGGGTGAATTAGGTGATTTAAAAATCTTTTCAATTTCCTATGGAATTCACAGCAGTAAAATATGAGACTAACAAAAGGAGTAGGAGAAAGATGAGCACAAGAGATTTATATTGGTTCGGTCTTAACTCTCAACCTACATTGGTCCCAGACTCTTTGGGATTTTCACTATCACTTTAACTGATTACACACTCTCCTACTCGAAAGTAATTCTCTCATTAGGATTCACTCCCCACACAAGTTGTAATCAAATAACACTCAATCTCAAAGTCCCACATTTTTGAGATTCTTACAAAGATATTGATTGAGATATAAACTCTCTAAAAGAGTAGATTGATAAAGGGTTAAGGACCAAATTTGCCAACAAACAATTAGGTGTAGAGCGCTTGGCACAAATAAGTTTTAATGGGACCAAAACAACCAACGAACAATTTTTTTGTTAAATCGGCACAATATCGTCGAGGCAAATCGAACGTCCGTCTAAAATGATTGCCATGTTGGTTTTGACTTCCACCTCAATGCCACGTTGGTTTTGTTTTGTTTTGTTTTTAGAGCTGAAGAATCCCCAATCATCATCGTCGGTAGCAGTCGAATTGCGCAAATATGGGTTTCGATTTAACGAGAAAAATTCATACCAACCTGTGTAGGTATTTTCAACCGAGAAAATTTGAAAAACCGAGAGTCAAATGGGCAATGGCAAAATCAGATTACATAAAGTGAGCAATCCATCAAGTACAATAAATCTTCCTTCGAACAAGCATGGAAATGAACCGAGTGATTAGTGTAAAGATGAAGAAACTTGACGAGAGAGAGAGTGTGAATAGCGAGCCTTGACAATGGCAACAACGAAGGTTGAAAGAAAATCTAGCCAAACATTATGTAATCAACGTAGCAACAATGTATTCAAAGTACAAGACCATCCGAAAATCAAAGTGACAAGGAATAGAAGTGAAGCCGGTGAAGGATGAAACCTATGGTTCGGTCGCCGGTGAAACCGAAGCTCCATCACGGTGAAGTCCGTCTCCCTTCTAGGGGCTTCGTCGATTTCGGTTCCCAAAGACAGAACACTAGCGTTGGCTACCTGCATTTCGATCGGTCCTCACTCCTCTTCAACCTCCAAACGCTCTCATCGTCGGAGTTTACTCTCTCTTCTCCCCGATCTGCACAGCGCAATTAGCGATAAGATGATCGGAGATGTTGAACAGCCGTCTCACCCGCGCCTTTGCTTCCCTTTTTCCGTTGTTGCACTTTTCCGGAAGCTCCGTCCTACTCCCGTCACTAGAGAAGACCGGGGAAATGTTGAATGGAGCCCTCCTTCAAATCGTCCAACTCTTTTTCCGCAACGAAGAAGACGTACTTAATGCTGTTTGGTCGAAATGATGCGCTCTCTGCTTTCCTTTCGTCCACTGGCCGCCAACATCAACTTTCATTCGGGGATTCTTCAAATAAAAAAAAAAAACAAGACCAACGTGGCATTAAGGGGTGGAAGTTGGCAATTATTTTAGACGACGTTTGGGCTGCCTTCCGATGGTATCATGCCGATTTAACAAAAAAATTGTTCATCGTCAGTTTCTGTCCCATTAAACTTATTTGTGCCCAAATACTTCCGACTTAATTGGTTCGTTGGCAAATTTGGTCTCAACTCATTGATAAACACTAAAGATTTATATATTCAAAGATATTACACAAGTGAGTGAAACAAGAATGTGTATTGATTGTTTTAGCGTTTTTGTTTTCGATGGTTAGAACGAATTGAATACTTCAACTTATATTTGGTGAAGACAATTAATGACCGTTGGAAGTCTTCAATGCAATCGCTGAGAGTAATTAATATAGCCATTCGATTCCTGAAGTTCGCTCATTACTCACAAAGATTTTTGATTCATTCAATGATCGCCGACATTCTTTGTTGGCATTCTTTGTGTTCTTCCCATTGAATGATCTGGCATTCAAATGAGGAAAGAAATCATTAATGCCTTTAGAATGTGCAGAGAATGATCATCCATATTCATGCTTTGTTTTCTGGAAATGCATTTAATGCAGGAGACATAATCAATTGCTTTTTGATTAACTCGCATGTAATCATTCATCTAATCATCTAAAACTCATTAACAATCTAATTAAACATAGTTAGGAATAATAATGAGTGATGATACGGGCAAGCAAATCATACTTAAAGATTTAAGTTTTATGGACACGATTGATTACAAAATGTAGATTGCTTTTGCGGCTGAGTTATATTCAAACAAACTTGGAGCGTATGACTTGAGTTAAGCAGTTCTGTGCTTGAGTCACTAGATTATCTATTTGAAAATAAATTTGAAGTTTGGCCAAGATGTCTCATGACTTAGGCTCAAGTTTAAAATGTTTAGCTCAGTGTATGACTGAGGCCAACCATAGCTCTCGAGTTAAGTTCTTCTTTCATAAATGAACTTTAAAATAACATTTTGAAAAACACTTGAAATCGGGTCAGCTCGAGTTAACTCAATTCATTTGAAAATAAGTTTCAAGTTCTATGCTCGAGTCAAGAGCATTAGGCTCGAGTGAAAGACTTCTGAATTTTGAAAATAAGTTTAAGTAAATCTTGATCAACTAGCTCAGAAACATCATTACTTCTTAAAAAATTTCACAAGAGCTTATGACTCGAGTTAATCATGACTGGCTCAAGTCAATCAAAGTTCAAAACATTTTTGACTACTGTTTTAGGTTGGCTCAAGTTTTACAACCTAAAACTCGAGCCAATTTGATAGCAAGTTATTGGTTTAAGTCTGATCAAGTTAAAACATTGTTGACTTAAACCATTAACCTCATTTTGTTTACAATTGTCAGTTATCATCAAAACATATAAAAAAACTAACATACATTAGATTCAATCTTCCACACAAGAACATGAAAATATTTTAGTCAATTTACCACAATCATCACTAAGATTTAAAGTTATACATTTTTAACAGCTTAAAGCATCACATAAAGAAGTAGAGCACGCTTATCAATGTGCTAATCAATTACCATTAGAATGGAATGGGCTGAAAGAATATATTTTCAAACATTTCCGAGGGGATCTAACAATGATTTCCTTATCCACCTCATCATCATTCAAATCATGAATTGCTTTATTAGTTAAAGTAGTAGGCAGAGTCTACTTCTATTAGATAGAACCATTAAAACGGTGGAGACTTTCAATGCTCTTTATACTAACTTCGTGCTTGTACGGGAATAAAAATCGAAAGATTGGAAACTTCCACTCTGCGGTCGGGCATTTAGTCATGCTATTCCGAAGGTTTTCCTATCATCATCGGGGCACATAACCACGAGCTCCTTCTTCCTTCGATTTTTATCCATAAAGACACTATGAACAAACGCTCAATAGAATTTTTTCATCGCCCTCCATTTCCTTTTTTGCATTTCCTTGTGAGAACTACAGAAAGCTTTTGAGTACGTATAATTATGACGCCGACCTTAGCTAGTCATACATTCTTCAGTAAAGGCTCGAGTATCCATATATGGCAAGGTGAGGGAAGGCATCAAGTCCAAAAGGTTGAGTAGAGGGTTGGGGTGGATGTTTGTGGCATGGTGCGAGTGGGTGACTCATATGGAAGTGTATGAGGTGGGTGAGTCTCTTGTGAAAGGTTGCACTTAAGATACGAAACCGCTCCGTTTTTCTCAACTCCCCTCATTTTCTTGTTCTTGGGTCGATCTTGAGTGTTTGGGATTTAATTCCCCTTTTTATGTAATTTCCTTGTTTTTGGCTTATCTCTTCTCTTGTATCAAAAAAAAAAAACTCCTCGTTTCCCATTTTTCTTTTTGATTGCGCTTCCGCTTTGGACTGAATATGGGAAGAGAATTTTTCTTGGAAATTCGTCTTGACACTTGGATCGCTGAAAGTGAAGACTAATTTCCTTTTCCAATATCTTATTATCTTTCTCTTGATACTGTTCTTTAATAATACCGGTCCATTTGCAACCTGCCTTTCGTATTTAATATCCGCTTGAGTTCAAACTCTTAATCGCCTCAAAGATGGGAGGGTTCTTGGTTTGGCACGCATTTTCGGAATAGAGATCCATATGTGGCTCAAATGATGGGTATAGAGACTTATGAGGTGGTTGGCATGGTCAAGGTGGGACAAAATGAAAATGGAGGTTCATGGTATGACATGTAGTTGTATGGTGGAGGGAGAAGGCTCGTGGTATGCATCTATAGGTGGGTATGGTGAGTGATTAGGGTTGGAATGAAGGTTGGTGGTAGGTTCATGGTATTGGTGGTGGAATGGACCATGACATTCTTGACCAATTGGAGTCTTATCTCGACTCTAATTTAGCTCAAGAGATTGCAATGTTTGTGAGATAGACTCTTTCCTTTCCAGAGTCGAATCTTCTACAAAAGAGTGGGATTGAAGAGTGAATCTTGATTACCATTGAACCAAGGTATGAAAGTTCAATACAATTATTTCCCAATGAGTTACAAGTATCTATCTAACTATAAACTATAAAAACTAAGAAAAGGAATATAAGAAAATACAAAGACAAATGCAAAAAGAAAAAGAAGTTTCAAAATGACAAAAGATGCCAAGTATGCTATGAATTAACTTGGAGGCATGGTGAATTCAAACAAATAAGCTCAAAATCATATCAAATTTAATACAAAAGCACCACATTTAATTTGCAAGTCAAGACAATGCAATAATGCAATTAATGTCAAGCTACCTAAAGGCAAAAATCTAAAAATATGTCCAATGAAAAATTAAAAATGCAAAACTATCAAGCTTTAGACGAGAAACCCCTTATCAAAAAGCTAATTTGACAATTAGATTACTTAGAAGCCAATTACTTATCTCTACGACAACGGCGCCCATTTGATGAAGGCCTTTTTGTCGTTAAATTTCGGGTTCATAATAAAAAATTAATCAAGGATTGCATATAAACAAACCTAGGATGGATTACTATCTTTTCAGGGGACCTTTTATGGATTCCTAAGTAATCCAAATGTCATACAAATGCAATAAAAACAAGGGGAAAATGGTTTTTAGATTTTTATATTAATAAACTAAAGAATAATGCAATTTAATTAAATTCTAGACTATTATTTTTTATATTTCTTTATAAATGGTGAATGGAACGATATTGAAGTGAAAATATGAATGATGAAGCGTTTTTGGTAATGAAGAAAATAGCTATCCTCGCTCAAAAAGTATGAAAGTCAAACGACAAGTCTTAATGAGAAAACCTCAATCATCACTTAGAGTCAATATTTCAAATTAATAGTAAGGGTTTTTACAATCATAGCTAACTACTAACATCTCGAGATATTGTTTCAAACCACTTAATGTGTAATTAAAATTGGAATGACGCATATGAGTCTTCTAAAATTTAAGTGCTAAACAACCTCAATGGTACAAATCAACCACATTAAATAGATAATAACACGCTAATCAACATAGCTTAATGTAACCACACAAAAATAAAACATATATAATTTTCCACTACAAAATCCAATCTCAACTAGCAAATATTAAATCAACAAAATAATTAACATCAATCTTAGTTCCAAAATTATATACAATAACTCCTAAAACTAGGCAATCTAATAATATAATTTAGACTAATGAAATGATAGAAAAACTCCCCTATATAGTCCATTGAGCTCAAGCACATATCTTCATCACCAAGAAGCAAGGGAATTAGCTATTCATAGCTATTGGAAAGCCACACAATTTGCAAAACGAGCTTGTAGAAAGTTGCAACACTTGCCAAAATCTGGAAAGCTTCCGCGTAAAAATGTAGAACTTTGCCGTGTAATCTCACAAATAAAGGCCGTCGGTGGTGGTATAAAAGAGAGGCCGACGGAGGGACGGAGGGGAAGAGGATGAAAGATGAAGGTGATGAGAGGAAGAGCTTCCCCGTCCACTCTCCCACGACGCTGCACTATTTTAGATTTGTCTCTGTGCTCTCTCCACTTGGAATGATGGAGGTCGCAGCCACAAAACGGCGTGAGGGTGAAGCGCGCCCAAGCAACTTAGAGGAAGGTGGAGGTAAGTGATAAGGGTCAAGGATGAAGGTCTAGTTTTTTTCACTTCACCGTTCCGGGTCTGCTTTCTTTTCATGCCCGGAAGAAGTTCATAAACTTTGTCGCCAAAACGCAAAGAATTTATTCAAGGACTAAACTGAAAGTTTTAAAACGTTTGTGGAGGGACTAACCGAAACTTTTGCAATTTGAGCCCAAACTTCCATCTTCAAATTTGGTCCAATTTCTTCAAGCATTCGAATTTAAAAACCAATCAAGCCAACCTCAAATCCTCCTAAGAAACAATGATTAAGAGTAATTACAATAATTATGACAATTTTACCTTTGAACACATTTTCTTGAATCGCTAATTAATCAAATTAATCATAAATAATACATTTTGTTTAATTAATAATAGAAGTTAAATCTGCAAATTAATCATGAAATAACACATCAAAATATGGTTCAATCAATTCCTTTTTATACTTAGACTTTTGTACTTTCCTAAACAAAGGCAATTGAGTACATGATTCCAAGTCCAAATCACTAATGAATTTAAAAGATTAGTAATTTTATAATTAGAAAGCAATCAATTAATTAATCAAATTCCTCAAGCCAACACTAGTCATAATCAAGCCATGTAAAGAAATTAGCTAACTACACAACCCAAAGTATTAGAATGAAGCACAAAAGAACTCTCTCTAGATATTGGTGTTTCACTCATCTCACATCTTTAAAAATAATTTCACTCTAGCTCACTTAATCAACACCTTACCATAAGCTTGTAACAACTCATGAGCTTTCAGACACATCTCCATCACCAAGAAGCTTAAGGATCAGCTTGGTCATATTCATTGGAGAACCACAGAGTAGCATTTTTGAATATGGAATTAGAGAGAAAAGGGTTTGTGGTAGTACAAAGAGCTTGAGAATAGAGATGATGGAAAAGGAAGTTAACATTGCCCGATTGGGAATGTTGATAAGACGGACTAGTGATGATGGTTGGTCCTCTTCTTCTCGGTTCAAATCGCTGTTCCCGACCTTTGGTTGACGTGGTTGATGGCAGCGATGGTGAAGTTCTCATTGCTCAAAATCGAGCCCAGGTCCAAGCCAGATCTTACAATGAAGCTCTCTGCCTGCGTGTTCAGATCGTACGCTGGGTCTAAAGGAATTTGCCCGCTTTTGTGATTTCTGGCGCTCTACGGGTTCTCAGATCGGATGTCCCACGGTGCTTAGTCTCCGTCTTGCCGGCGACGAAAGTTTATAGTGAAGGTAAAACAAGGTCGCCACCGAGGGAAAGAAGAAGAAGAGCGTGAAAGCGAAGGTCGATCCCTAGTCCGCGGCGCTCGTGATATCCATCTTGGGTCTCGGTGATATTTGTATATTTCCCTAAGCTCGAGACTAGTCATAAAAACACAGAGTTTTGGATGTTGGTCCCTTTCCGACATTAATTTTGGTCCTTCTCTAACATTAATTTTGGTCCTACTCTCACATTAACCGAGGTCCCTTTCGACATTAATTTTGGTCCCGACATTAATTCGGGTCCTTAGTTGGCATTTTTCAAATTTCTTCCAAAATTCCTACAAAGCAAAATTAAGCACAAGGTAGCATAAAAAGTCCAAGAAGTCATTTGCATGAATAATTAACAAATTATGACCATTTTACCCCTACTTACACCTAATTCAATACAATGTCCCAAACTCAAATTAGTGTTTAATCATACAATAATGTCCTAGAAAATGCATTAAGAATCCCAATTTAATTATGAGAAAATCATATAGAAATATGGTTCGATCAATGGACGAGGAGGAAAACATCGGGTGGCAATAGTCAATGACATTTTGTGGCTCAAGTCGGGGGTAAAACTCAAAATTCTTCCATCTCTCTACCCTAATCAAGTAGAAGAAAATTCGATCTTAAGCAACAAAGATGGAAATGGCATGTGGACTAGAGACAAATGTACTATAAATGATATGTTCATTTGATTATTTTCACTAACCTTTTCTCTTCTTAAGGGTGAGACCACTCTTCGAATATTCTTGATTCAATAGAGCTAAAGATTGATGAAATTTATGACTAAATAGCTCCGCTTCCGCCCCATTACGAGAGAGAGGTTCGCCAAAGGTTTTCGAATAGGGACGCCTAAAGCCTGGATCGATGGATTCTCAAAATTTTACCAATTTTCATGGGAAGAAGTAAGTGATATAATTGTTAAAATGGTAAAAGATTCTTTTGATTGAAAGCATACATCTCTTGACGATATCAACGGTACTAATATCACTTTATCCCAAAGTTAGATAAACTGAATCAATCTCGCATTTCAGCCTGTGGCCTTTATATTTTCTTATAAATTATCTCTAAAGTTTTTAATAGAATGAAATTTTGTCTTGATATCCAGACATCTCTCCCAACTGTGGTGCCTTTGTTCTAGAAGCAACTGAGACAACATAACACAGTGCCATGAAGTGTTCCACCACTACTTAAGGCTAATGAAAACTAAAAATAAGTCCACTTGCCTTAAAATGGACATGAGCAAGGCATATGATATAATTGAGTGGAATTTTTGAGAAATGTGTTGATAAAGTTTGGCTTTTCTCAAAAATGGTTAACCTTTGTTATGAATTGTGTGGAAACCGTACACCTTAGTTTTTATGTATTAGAGAAAAACTAGCCCTCAATGAGCCTAGGTGGAGGGACTCGTCAAAATAATCCTTTATCTCCTTTATATGTTTATCCTCTCACCGGAAGCCCTTTCGTGCATGATTAACAATTCTCTACATGGTCAACTAGTAGGGATTAAACTTAGCAACTACTATCCAAAATTATCTCACGGCTTTGCAGATGATGCCTTGTTTTTCATGCGAGATATCTAAAACTCAAGCCCTCGGCTACGATCTTTCAAAGCCATTATTTAGTTTTAGGCCAGTTAGAAAATTGGAAGAAATCTAGCATGGTTCTTAGACAATACTCCACAACCATTACTTGAGACATATGTGACATCCTGGCCTAGGGAGAACACGGATCAAGGAAAATATTTGGGCATTCTTAGTGTTTGAGGGAAGACCAAACATCAAGCGCTTGCATTTGTTCGTGAAAAAGTAAGCAAAAGGTATTGGGCTGGAGAAGAAAATATCTATCATTTGCAAGGAGAGAGGTCATGATTAGGTTGTCATAAATTCCATCCCAATTTTCCTATGACATGCTATTTTAAATTCCCAGTCAAAACTGTAAAGAACTAAACAACTTTGGTGGCAAGCTTCTCGGGTGGGAGTGGTTAAAACAAAATGCATCGAGTGGCATGGCAAAAGCTACGTGGCGAGGAAGCTTAAGGGCATAGTTTTCAAGACTTCACTAGATTTAATAATGCCCTTTCAAAAAAAAAAGCTTGGCATCTATCTAAAAAATCCCAACAACCCACGAGGCCAAAGTTCTTAAAATTTCTACTTTCCTAACAGCTCTTTCCTTGATGCGCTCAAAGGACATAAAGCCTCGTCTTCGTCAAGTATATTAGAAGGCAAAGAGATTTCATTAAAGATGATTTATCGCGGCAAATAGACTTCCAGAAATCAGGCCCAAATTTGGAAAGATAATGGATCCCTCCTTACCCACCGGGCGTCACTAATCGAAGATTAAGGCCTTAAGAAGTCCAACCAAAAAGTTGCCTCCCTTCTCTCAGTGAAAATAGGAATTGGGATATAAACCCGATCGTCATTAATAGAGCGTGCTGAAGTGTTACTATTTCCGCTATCCCACTCCCAAGGAGTTGCCAAAGAAGATCATTTCGATGTGGACCTTAGCAAAAAATGGTGCATATTCCATCAAGCTGGGATATTATCTCATGAATAATTACTCTAATGTGCACGCTACCATCATTGGAACTTCCTCACAATTTCCAGCGATATCTCGAAAAAAAAAACTTGGAAAATCAAGGTTATCCCAAGAGTTGTTAACTTCATGGCGTATCCTATCCAATGCCATCACCACAAACCATGATCTCCACTAAAAAGGAAGAGGGGTACCAAGGATGTTTGTCCTATTTTCCAGTTAGCAAGTGAATCTACAAAGCATCTCTTCTTCCATTACCCTTGGGTACATCAGTTGGTTCTATAGATTATCTCTCAAGAATGATCTTGATAATATCCATAGTTGGCCAACGGTGGAGTGAAATCATGGATTCTTAATGCTTTCTTTGGAATTTGATGCAGCACACATATCCTAGATACTTTGGTTCATCTAGAAAGGAAGAAATGATCATCTTTTTAACGGGTATATCGGACTAGCCATGAAGTGATAGAGAGAGCAAACCAATCTCTTTTAACTATTGAACATAAAAAGATTTCAAAGGAATGAAGACAAAGCACGACACGGTCACTAAGCAGGTATTGGATGGAAACACTACTGAGCACAAGCTTAAAATCAATGTGGATGGGGGTTTGGGACTCTCCAAAGTCTACCGCAACCGTTATCATCTCGCCGAGACTCGGTAGGGCCATATGAAGTGGGCCTTTGTTGATAAGGTCAAATCCATCTCGATGTTTATGATAGAAGCCTTAGCAATGAAAAGAGCCTCTTGATGATAGTCCAAGACTCGGGGTAATAAGAACGTTATTTTCAAGACCGATTATCAACCTCGTGCGTTGCTTGGATAAGAAACAACCTAATCTCAAAGTAGTAGTAGTCTCATGGTATTCTAGATGATATCCTAGATACACAATCTAAGTCAACTTCTCAACCAAGTTCACTCCTCGCTAGTGGAATGAAGCGGCTGAGACTTGCTTGCTGCATCTCTAATAAGGAGATGTGCCCATGGGTAGAAATACCCTTACCCCTTTCTTTCCACTAAATGGAACACCCTAAATTCAATACTCAAAAACTTAAACCAAAATATTTGAAATACCTCCAATAGGATGATCAATATCCAAATCATTAAATTACATAACCATTTCAAATAAAATTCATAATATAAAGTCAAAATATTTCAAAGTTAAATACAATGCGGAGATTCTAAGGTCGTGCAAATAAAAATAACATAATATAAGCTACAGGAGTACAAAAAGCCTTCAAAGCTCACCCATCGGGGTGTCTTCCCTTGCTCCTTACTAGAATATTTACCCGAAAAATGTTAATATAGGATGAGATTTCAAGTCTCGTAACCTCTAAAAGTTTCTACCATACACAAGCAAATTATATATGACAAAAAGCAGCAGTTGATTATATATATATATATATATATTTGTATATATTATAATTTCTAATACAAAATTCCTTTGCAAAGTAATTATCGTTATGTCAAATTATAAATTATACAATTATACAATAAGCGACCTCTTTTATATCACCGTCCACCTCAGACCACTTACTCGGAACCATAGGTTAACACATAGTCAAAAACGTAAACTCATTCATTTGGGAGGTTCCAAACTCACCAAAACCTATGATATACCCTACTAAAGGTATAGGTTAAGTTCCCGACTATGGTCCCCTCCTTAAAAAATAACAACTAAGGAGTATATTATTACGTGTCCACAACTCCAATCAATCCCACTAGTAGAAAAACATGGAAGATGGGATACGACAAGTACCATCCATCAGGCAAGCGATGACATAAAGAAATCTTATCATTCAAATTCCTCTTTACTCCACTTCCTCATCACAAATACAAATTACTATGATAATTATATATAAAAATAAAATATATTAAAACAAGCTTTCATTTATATAAAATATCATCATCGAGGTAAACCAAATATCTCATAAAACCCAACTAGACTAATATGTCATTCTTGAAATTTGAAGACAAAACTGTCATTTTGAAATTGGGACTAAACAAGAATTTTCTAAAATTGGGCAAAATAGTAATTTTTGTTGGGCACAAAACCGTAATTTTTATGAGCACAAAATTATAATTTTTGTGGGCATAAAAATGTAATATTAAGTTTTTATTATAATAGATATACATATAATTCAGTCTATAAAAAAATTTATAATCATACACAATTCACAAGTATATGGAAGAATATTGAGTTTACCTGTTACTCACTAATTCCCAAGTAATCACCAAAAAGCTACTACCAGCTCCCAAATAATTATCTTTATGTTTTCCTCTCCTTCTTTCTCTTCCTCTTTATTTTTCTCACACTCGCTTGATCTGCCTGAATATGCACGATAGTGGTTGGGAGGGAGTAATTGGGGTAAAACTATTACTCGACTCAAAAGTCAACAATGGAGGCAACCTTACCCCTACCGACTTTCAAAATGTGTGTGTATATATATATATATATTAAATCTCTGTCATGGTCACCTGTAGTGGCACGGTATGCATATTTAATTGGTCCTTATATGTACGTATTCCAAAACTAAAAATGAGTTCCGACAATAACTTATATATTATTTGATACTAAGAGTTAGAATCAATCATACGTCCTTTGCGTTTATTAGTTGCTCGGACATCCATCAGAGTTTGAATATAAGGTATAGAGAAAAGTCATGTCGAAAATGGACAAACATAAAATGGTGAGCGAAAGGAACAGAGATTTGGTTGCATAAAAAAAAAGGGACAGATATAGATTTGGAATATTTTATGAGAAAATGAATTTTCCATCGTTACTTTCGCCGGAAAGATTCCTCGCCGGCCCTTTTCTTGTTCTTTCCCCCTACGTGTCTACGCATTTCTTTTTTTATATATACCCTCGAGATTATCTAATTATATGGACGAAAGATCAGTCTGAATTTTAAATGTTCTTCATGAAACAGGAATTGATTGGAGCCCTTGATGAAGCCAATTCTGTTGTCCATACCAAAACCAAGCATATAGAGCATTTTTGTTACCTAGAGATTATCTAATTATATGAATGAAAGATCTGTAGGAATTTAAAAATTTATATATCACCAAGCATTTTGTAAGCGAGAACATATCAATAGGCATGTAGTAAGCTAGGATGATTATGTCCAACCTTCTGACCAGGTCTCTGAATCTTCTTACTAGGCTTCTGTCATATGCTCTTCCGATTGATTCATCAAACCAAAACTTGACGCTACCATTTTGTCAAAATTAAACGCGATCTTAATCAAAAATTTTCAATTGATCCCCAAAGCGATTATATAATAACTATAATTACCTTCAGTAAATTGCGTTAAGAAAACACAAGATTTTCCACCACACTGAAATTTAGAACTCACTAATTGAGACATCTAGAAGAATGCATGCATGCATACATACATACAATTTTGTATAATTAATTTGAATAGAAGGATAATTATTCAATAATTATTAAGCATATCTACATGCATACTTTTCATGAGTTTGATGTGCATACAACAACAATAGTAATAACAACAAACCTCAACCCAGATATCGATTTACATTAATTATATTACCTGATCATTGTATTTAATTGACCATCCACTTTAACACACATATACATACAAATGCAAAAAATCATATTCCCTTCGTGAGAGTACGTATTATGATAATTTCTATAACTAATAATTCTAGAGCTTTCGTAAAATGATACGGATTCCATACTGAGGGTGAAGGGTCAATATACTATGAGATTTCTCCGCATTTGGTTGTGGTTTGTTGGGGCTCCTAATTGATAGTGCCATCATTCGAGACATAATATATTTTATCATGAGAGAGACAATTGTTCGTAATCTTTAGAATCAGATAAATAGGGAACAAATTGACTTAAGGAGAAAACCGAGCCCCGGATTTCATCAATCTCAATCATCATTATTTTCAGCAATTTTATGAGTTTGTTATGTTTTTCTATATCATACACAATTGTTGTATGTTTATAAATTGTGTCGTGATCAAGTTACTAATGATATTTTTCAACAATAATCTTAAGACAATTTGGTTTGAATCGTTCAGTTTTTAAATTTTGGATTCTTGATTTTGATAAGTTAGAATTTCTAAAATTATGATTTATGTGGGTATATATATAAATCACTGCGTTTTTCATAAACTATGTTATTCAGGAAAAATGAAAAAGTATAGAGATGGATTATAAGGGATGATTTAAATTATTTTCTGTGATATGATGAATTGTTGTTCATAGTTATAGAATCGAAGTTTTCCGCTGCATATATTTGTTTGTTTCAGCGATTGGTATCTATGTGTATTCAAAACTTCATTGGATATAATATAGAAACAAAAGGAAAAACCATAAGAACGGAAAACCTGCTGTATGTTACTGTTCATAATCTTGTTTTTCTAGAAGCATGATTGCATATACTAACGGTTTATGGATATTTGAATCCCTAGGATGTCCAAAAACCGGCATCTGTGTGGTTTCAAGTCCGGCTCATCTAACCCGGCCTGGAGATCGTCACCTGCACCGGTCATCCGCCTCAAGTCTGGGATCGACTTGGTCCAGGGATTCGCATCCATAGACGATCCTCTGCCCTAAAATGTTTTTTAATTTTATTTTTTAAAAAAAAAAACCACTACCTATATTTTATATAGTATTCTCGCTCAATGACACGTTGTTGGAGATTATTATGGGTTTAGGGATTGATTTAAGATGTTTGCATGTTTATTTATTGTCCTACGTGGGTTCATTGATTTAATTATTGTTCTCGAAGTGACCAATTTTTTTTTTTAAAAAAAAACTAGTCCTGGATCGCTGATTCTGTTCAGGTAGGCCCTCGACTCGGTCTGATCCAGAAATTTAGTCGATTGCAATACACGTGACTCCTGGTCTGACTTCAACCCGGCCTGGTTCATCCATGGGACATACCTACCCCCAAAAAAAACCCGGTGTTAAAAACATTCCAAAAGATTGTAAAACAATTTAATGCCTCATCATAGTGCATATCGCGCCCAATATAAAACCAAGAGTTGGGTCATTGAAAAATGAAGAGATTTCACTGATTTTTTCTCTCATTTTTTCTATCACCATCTCGCCACTCGATCGGGAAAGAGAAAAGTTAAAAGTTAGGATTTATCGATTGAACATATGATTTAGAGATTAAAATATGATAAGAAAAAGATAAGAAAAGAAAACTCAAACATACTCTTCTCCCTCTTCTAATTCTTAATAAAAAGTTAGTTTACATTTTTTTTAATAACAATTAAAGAAGTTAAATAAATTAGTTAATTATAATACTTGTGCATCATTAGATTTTATCAATTTATAAGTCAAATAAATTAGTTTAAAAATGATACTCCCTCCAAATTTACCATGCGACAACATTTAGAGTCATTGGATCCCACTATAAAACAACATTCTAATTTTTATTGATTTTTCTAAAATATCCTTGTTAATTTATTCTATAAGACAACATACCCTCCCTGGGTTTGAGTTTGTCATTTAAAATTTATTAAGGCTATTTTTAGAAAAATCAAGAAAATTAACTAATTTAACTCATCTCCTTAATCTCCCCAAAATCTATTAAATGGGCCCATAATTAAGACCTGAGGGAGTAAATATTAACTTAATTAGTTTTGGTAATAAAAAAAAGAAGTCAACCATGCAAAGTAGTACAATTCTAGTACGCATTAGTTTCTTTCATATCTTTTTCTTATAATTCCTTTTAATCTTTAAATTATATTCATCCAATCAATACAATACTACTTTAACTTTTTTTTCTTTTTTGCAATTAATGGCCTAGATGGGCTGGTGAGAAAAAAATAGGAAAAAATATATTAGGAGAGAATTCCTCCTGAGTATTAACATACAAGGACTTAAAAATTTGAAACAATGATGCGATGAACACGTAAACAATACGGAGATTGTATCAGTAGGTTGTTGGTGAAACGCATGTAGACTTGGATCGGTGCAACCCAACTTGCGGGACCATGTCGGAATTCTGGCCTTTTCTTTCATGAATGCTAGTAATCCCTTATGGACGTATATCACTCTATGTGATGGGTGTAGTTTTATAAAGGGGAAAATCCTTTTTAGATCTTAAAATATTGAAAAATGTAAAAAAAATTCCACAAAAAATTATAATGTAAAAAAAATATCATTAACATTTAAACAATTATTTGGGACTTTTGGGTATTAGATTGTCTATAGGACTTTTTGAATTTTTTTAGTCTTTTAAAACTTTAAAGGAAATTTCCCTTTATAAAGTTGCTCTTTTGCACACTCAAAACGGCGGCTTTTAACCGCATCAACCAGATATCACTTGAACCACTCTATACTGCAAAAATCATTTTCGGCTTCCATATTTGAGACTTCTGACCCTAGGAGTTATGCAAATGTCCAACATCAAAGGCTGTATCAACTTCATTTATATTTTTGGACTTTGAGATAAGATTCACCAAATTTTCCTTTATCTTATGGATCAGCAATTTGAGCAAATGGTCTTTTCCAAGCCTCTAATGAGTATAAGAATAAATGGTGAAAGAGACAATATTGCACAATGTTTAAAACACGGGAAAACATTTTTATTTAGGCTAGATTCTATTTTTGTAATATGGTGCAATTGGATCAAAAGGGCAACATTCTTTATATGATGTAATGAAGACCTTTAAGTATGGATTGCATTCTTATCACTCAAGCCAAGAGTTCTCATAAACACAACACAACTTTTCACCAAGTAATAGTTACCACATATAACCTTTCACACATCTCTAGAAACTGAAGAAACATTTGGTGACTTGTAGTGTTACTACTCCTTACACAACCTTTCACACAAATCCTTAATTTAATAAAATGACTTATAAAAAACACATATCTCCATTTTAAAATATTGCAACACTAATCAGCCAAGTTTTTGAAATATGGGCATCTTTTGTGGACCCGGGAAAGGAAAGGTAAGTTAAAAAATTTGTGAATCTGCTACTAGTCACCTATATATAACATCATCAGCATCCTATCTTCCATGCCAATTTCTCCGTTCCCTCTGCAGTATCAATGGAAGAGCCAAAAGCCGCAAAAGCAATCAGCGTTCCGGTGGCAATTCTAGTTCTTATATGGGCGGTGTGGAAGGTGGTGAACTGGCTGTGGCTGAGGCCCAAGAAGCTAGAGAGGCTACTCAGCAGCAAGGTCTTCAAGGAACTCCATATACTCTACAGGGGATTCAACCAGAATGTCCAGCATGCATATGCAAGCCAAATCCAAACCCATGAATCTTTCCCACGATATAATCCCTCGCTTCTTCCTTTTATAATCATCTTGTCAACCAATACGGTATGCTTTTTCCTCGGTCATATTTTGGCCATAAATTTTGTTCCAAATAGTGACAGTGTTTGGTTTTGGAGAATCCTTCTTTTAAGTAAGTACATGTTCCTTCATCTATTGAAAGAGGTGGTC